>QEYC01000127.1:0-199576 GCA_009935795.1 Pholiota adiposa
ATGGGTAGAAGAGATTAGCTCAACAGTATTTCTGAGGATTCCGAGTACTAACCAACATCTTCAACTCCTGGCTTGATAAGTTCTCTTCTTCTTCGAATAGGACTTTTGTCAGGACAGATGGAACGAAAACTATGGGGCGTAGCAGAGGTCGTTCTTGATATAAAAGACCAGATAACGTCCCAGGTCTGGTGATTGGCCCGCCTCGTCCTCTTCCTCTGGGAGACGCGCCAATTCCCCAATCACCGCGCCTGGGTGTGCTGAAGTCTTGGCCCCGCCCACGTCGGCGAGGAGAGTCATAACCGCGTCCCCTTCCTCTGCTGGGGGTTGCCGATCCAGAATTGGGACCCGAAAATGGTCCTCCGCGACCCCGTCCTCGTCCTCTTGGTGTGTTATGTCCGCTCGAAGATTGTGCTGAAATAAGATGAATTCAGGCGAGTGGTTGGCATCAGAAACACACACCATCAGCAGACACTTGTAGACTGAAATTTAACTCGTTCTCGATAAAGCTCGACCCAGACATGCCCTGTCCGTTCAATTTCCCGCCTCGATATCCTCCGCCTCCGCCTCGTCCTCTACCGCCTCCGCCTCCTCGATTCCCGCGACCTCGGCCGTTTCCCCTTGGCATTGCTTGGTGGTAATAGGTTGTGCTGTAATAGTTTGTGATCTGTTGCAGATGCGGGTTACGATTTTAGAGATCGTGTAG
Organism: Pholiota adiposa; assembly: GCA_009935795.1. Classification (NCBI taxonomy): domain Eukaryota; kingdom Fungi; phylum Basidiomycota; class Agaricomycetes; order Agaricales; family Strophariaceae; genus Pholiota; species Pholiota adiposa. Next base: position 704 of record QEYC01000127.1, read on the forward strand.
CCCTGCTGCGTAAAGAGGAAAGTTGAGAGAAAATGACGTTTGAAGTTGAAAACCTACGAAAGTTGGGCCGAATTATCTAACGATCAATTCCGGAGCCGGAGAGCCGGCGCTAAAATCTGACTCTCCTCCAGTCAGCCACCTGCACGCAAACTAAACCTTCCTTAAGCTTCAACTATTCTTAAGACCTGTTGGTCATCATTTCAATCGCTCCCTCTATCTGGATGTTTCGACCCTGGAATTCCTTTTTGAACATCAGACGGACAAAGCTGCTGCGCGGATCTTAGCGAACTTGAAGAGACTTCGAAAAATCATCATCATGGAGCAACTCTTCGCTTGCGGGACCTTCTCGCACCAGAAATCTTGATGCATCACATATATCTGTGCTACTTTTCAGTACTTGTGTCGATGCGACTACGGCGCGGATTGACACGACCTTTTGCGACAAATTATTAATGATCACTGGGCAGCTGCGGTCGAGACGAGGACCGCTGTACATAGGTTCGGCCGTAGGTGTAAGTGAATAAAGTTGCTTCTTCTACTGGGTGAAGGCCTCACCCTGTTTTAGAAGCTCTATGATCGAAAATTTGGCTAGTCGCGCAGCTCCAATAAGCAAAATGCATCCAGAATTCTGGCGGCTCATTCTACCCAATACACGAGGAAAATACACGCATTCTGTGAGTTACATTCAAATTTACAGTCCCTCCGACTCGCTGCTTAATTTTAGCTCATACGGAACGCCGATATGTTCTCGGGGTTGCGTCGTTCCAGCCGTCGCTTCTGGATCCACTCTTCCATTAACGCACCGCCGCTGTTCGCAGACCACCGGACGCTGGCGCAGTCTCCGACGGGTTGCATCGCATCTAATGTCTCTTCCCACAGATAAGGACGACTTCGACCAAGCAATTAGCACCTTTAGACCGAATTTGCCTTAGCGAAAAAGCAAAGCGTCCGCAGAAGCTTTGTATACGAAAGACCCTTCAAATGTCGGAAATGAAAAAAAAATCGGAATAGCACTCACTACACACTGTATCACAAGGAAGTACACGAGCCTTGAGGTATCACGGCGTCTAGAGAATCCGCAGGCTGAGTACTAAGAGGCTAAGCGTTCGCTAAGCGCCTCCGCGCGACGCCGTGGTGTACGGTGTCTGCATCATGATGCGCTGATGCAATCAACTAACCAGAGGATCGTCAAGATCCCAACGTTTTTTTTACAAATGTCATCCAACAATTACAATGATAAGGGTACAATCCTACAAGAGATACAATCTAGGCCCCCACGTCGTCTAACACCCCCTCGGAATCCCCACCCCGAAAAATGCCCAAATCACTACGGAATTCGAAATCACCGCTTCGCGCTCTCCTCCTCCAAATATGTCTTGATTGTAGCGCCATCATACCAAATCCACTGCCGTTGGAAGAGCTCCTTGATCGCAGCGAGAGACCAGTCTTGGCTTGTCCACGCCGCCCCGCATTGTTGTTTACCGCCACCGTGCTTAGAAGCTCCCCGAAGGCGTCTAGCGTTTCCGTCGGTATGGTCCCGATCTCCAAATGTGTCCGGTCCATGGTGGCCGACGACTTGTTCAGTTTGGCTTTTTCCGCACCCGAGAAGTAGAACGCCCCTGCGCTGCCATGAATTTGGTACTCGATTCCGTCCGTCGTGGTTGCGTTGGTCATGACAAAGAATGACCAGTGGGGTGGTAGGGCTCTGCCTGTCGCGTCTTTGCCGCGCGGGTAAGAGCACATATAGATGGAGAGCGGCATAGCGTCGCGGTAATTTTGGGTGAGATAATTAAGGTCGTATTTTTTTGCAGGGAGGACGTTATATCTGGAAGACGATGGACGGACGTCTTTCGTCTGGGTAGTTTTGATTAGACGGAGGATCTGAGTTGGGCAGCTTATATATCGGGGAACACTAAACCCTTCAAGCACCCAAAGAATTGGATGCGACGGTATGTCTGTGCCACGATACGAAATACAAGGAAATAGAAGGTGCTGCAGATGTACATGCGCAATCATTGGGGGTGTTTTTCGGAAGTCTGGTCCGATCCTAATTGTCCTTGGCGGCCCCACAGCTTCAAACAACTCTCCAGCAAAAGGACCTGGCTTTTGTGTTACTTCACTTGGCTTCCGTGATTCCATGTGTCGATGAAATCGCCCCCGTCGTCTCATCAGTTTTTTTACTTCCTTTGCGCTTGCGTGAAAATCACGATGAGGCCGGCATCGAGATTGCTTGGACGTCTAGACCACCCCCATTCTCGCCAACGCGTTTCGTTCAAGGACCCTTCCGCTGCGTGTTAGCTTTCGTCATCCAGTGTGTATATAGACATCTGAATCTTGCAACGCGCTAGAAATACGATAACGTATTTATAGGCTGGCCGCGGTATTCTGTTCGCCAGTAACTACGGCGTCCTACATGGATAAGATTGTCTTATTATTCTCGTAAAGCCAGTGACCGTATGAACATGCAACGCGACGCGACGAACGATGTCAGCACCGTGCACTCCGTCAAGGCGATTTGTTTCGTCCACCGATTAATCAGATAGCGTCGATCATGGAGAGTACATAATCGTTTACTCTACTCATTTCGCTTGAGGGTATATATGTAATCCACCAGCTAGGGTGCAGTGGTCCTGCTGGACCTTCACCGCTAACTGAGCGTACGTACGCTCAAACCGCTTCCCTCTAAAAGCTAAAGTGGCTACGGCAGAGATTAGGCTTGCCGTGTTTTCTGCTCGAGAGGATGCATCTACGGATGTTATAGACCAGTATCAAATACTGGAATGAGTCGCCGTACCGAAGCCTCAGGATAACATTAGCGAATGGATGTGGCTATACAGATAGTGTTCCCTTGGGCCTTGATCAAGGGCAACCATTCCATTCGCTCCGTCTAAGCGTATATGTATGGTTCAGTAACTTTACTCTACAAGCATAATTGAGGCATATGAATCGTTGGGGAGATAATTATAAACCCAATAGCGCGAGCTGATTGACATGTCTTTCTTCAGCCACCGTACCCATACACCGAATATTGACCTACCTATCTGATCGTAAGTTATAGTCCTCACTCACAGGACATAGATGTGCCCTTGTTCTATCTATACCCCTCCCTTTGTCGGTCTCGAACCTCGCCCGATTTAAAAACAGGGCTGTATGAACCCCATCTTATCATAACATCCGCAAGATTACCCACAACAACAAAGTAAAATTAAGAAGTACCTAGGGTTCTGGTGCACGTAAAAAGGAATGCACCAAAACGAGGTTGGAAGGGGCCTATACTCGAGTAAATCATGTATAGTGGGTGAAAGGGACTCGCAAGGCCTCCAAACCAAAAATAACCTCGGGATCGCGGCTGTCGGTGATTGCCGTACCAGGCACTTCGTTTGATGGGATCACAAATGCAATCATATCGGTGAAAGTCGTCGGGCGCCGGTTTCAAGTTGGGGAGATGGGGGATCATGGGGCATGGGCATTGTTCTGTCTTATCTTTGTATGCAAATTGGACTAGGGAGACCGCAGCAAGGAAGGCGTGAGGTGGTATTTTTGGGGATTCAAGTTGAAAGAAATCTTCATTTGTCTGGCGTTGATGAATTGTATGGCTAGGTGAGACAGGTATAACTAGGATGCTGGAAGATTGCTGGAAGAGGTTGGGAAAAGGGGAAGAAGATTTGCCTGTAGTCTTGGGTATATTCAACTCGAATTGCAGGTTTACTTCAGATGTTATGAAGCATCGTATTTATAAGTCGAATCTAAATGTAACTTGCAAGAATAGGAAATTCTGCGATTTGTAGCTCGGCTGACATCGCTCATGGCTTCTAAAATCATAATGGTTTTAGTGTTCGCGGTCTTGAAGGAGTTGAAAAACATATAGGTATTCCATAAGAACGAATTCACGAATTATAATCAAAATTTCGCCAGTAACACCGCCTTCACAACCACCTAGCTTCTAACCGCCCAACCGCAGCATGACGTCGAAGAAAATGTGCATCGCATTGACGCCGTCGGCGATTGGACGTCTACGAAATCGCATCACCGTATATTCCCATTAACATTCCTGCTGATAGACGACGCGCAGCCAAAAAATGCATGCACATCAGCGTAATGGGCGTACCTATTGACATTGTTGGACCACGGAATTAGCCACGGGGGACACGAAGGGCATGCAACGTCGGCGCCGTCCCTCGTGCCACATATAGGAGCGACAAAGGCGCTGTGTGCGCTCCGTCGGCTTGCCCTAGTGCTGCGCAAACGTACTGGCGGGTATTTGGATGATCGGATCTGTTAGAATCTGAGAAGATAGCTGACGGTCTGTTATTGGTGCTCCGCACGCACTGAGGTAGTCGTAAGGAGTCAAGTCTAAGGCGTGCGGGGCGCTGGCAAACGAATGCGCAGACCTAGAAATTCTACTAGAAATTCTACTAGAAATAAGTAAAAATGCCGTGGCGCCTGCTAAGTCTATAATTAATATTAATTATTTATGGATACGTGACCCCGATTGAAACTCCGCCTGAGAACGAGGGGCGATGCAAAAGCGGTTGTGTCGTACTGCGTTTCTTCCTCTCATTCTTGAAATTTGGGCCCTTTTTTCTGTGTACCCCGCCGTGACGGGTCGCATAGATCTTCTTCGTCTCTGGCGTCGTAATTCACTCCTTTATACCACCCCAGCAACGCCCAAATGCTCTACCTTACCTCCGATGATTTTCCAATATGTAAGTTCAATGCCTCGTCAGCCAACAGCCAGCTCATATTTTTCTCTATCAGTCGTACCTTTTGGTGTCATCGGGTGAGATACTATAGGAAACATTACGAAATGGCGGTAGGCTGACATTTTCTACAGATTTTACCGCTACCTGTGGTACTTGATACGTCTTGCTTGCGGCAGCAACTTACCGCCCCATTCACTACCCGAAAACCCAACATATATCGCCTCGGAGGATGTAACCATTATTGTGCCTACCATCGATGCCGGCGAGGAGTTCAAGGAAGCCGCCAATAGCTGGCTCGTTGGCAAGCCGAAGGAAATCCTCATCATCACCGAGGAAAAAATGCTCGGGCCCCTCCAGGACCTCGCTAACCAGGTCGACCCAGAGCGTATCCGCGTCCTGACCGTACCATTTGCCAACAAGCGTCTTCAGATGAGCCATGGCATCAAGAACACCACCACCGACATCATCGTTTTTGCCGACGACGACGCCATCTGGCCTCCCACCCTCCTCCCCTATGTGCTCGCTTGCTTCGAGGACCAGAAGGTCGGCGGCGTCGGCACTTCCCAGCGGGTACAGCAGGTCGGGAACCGCATGACCGTCTGGGAGGTCCTCGCCGCTTTTCGGCTCACCATCCGTAACATTGAGATCGCCTCCTCGACCCACATTGACGGCGGTTTACCTTGTCTTTCCGGCCGGACTGCCGCCTACCGTACCGTCATCCTCAAAGACCCCGAGTTCCTGCATGGATTCACGCACGATTACTGGCTGGGCAAGTACCAGCTGAACTCGGGCGACGACAAGTTTCTCACGCGGTGGATGGTGAGCCACGGGTGGAATACTTACGTTCAGTGCTGCAAGGAAGCAGAGCTGCTGTCGACGATGAAGCCGAATTGGCGTTTCCTCAAGCAGGTGCTTCGTTGGACACGAAATACGTGCGGTCGGATCTTCGCAGTCTGTTATGGAGCGACATATTTGGACTTCACATCCTTACGTTGCATATACGATGGTGCGTAATTTCGTGTTTCGACCACCTTCTGAGCTAATTCTTATTATTTACTCTTTTGCGATTCAGGTGGACAAGCTATTCAATCCTCTTACGCTCCTCGTTGGTCCATGTCTCGTCGCATATCTGATGTACAAAAGTACCATCCAGTTGAACAGGGAGGGTATCATTTGCCGTGGTGGTAAGTCGTCGTTTACGCAGCTTGGGCGGCCAAGGACCGGTTGTGAATGCCTGCACCCCTGCGTCGATGCTTACTCACTCGCCTTGTTCTACAGGAACATCCTTCTTTTCATACTTTGTATGGCTTTCTGCAACCCGTACACTCAAGCTTATGCCGCATCTTTGGAACGAGCCCGCGCATGTCATTTATGTGCCCGCGTTTATTCTATTTGGATACTACTTTGCGATCATGAAGATTTATGCGCTTTGCACGCTTCACGAGGTGGGTATTCGTACCTTTTCTTTTCTTCTGCATTTCCCCCGTCGTTTTCGCCGTCGTTGTCATTGCCAACGCAACGCGCCTTGGCTGAACTGTTGACTTGGCGCGTTGCCAAGCCGATGATGGCGCCCATTCATTTTGACTCTTCGTTCTCGTTTCTCAATCTGATGCTAATGACACCTTCCGTAGACTGGTTGGGGCACTCGCGCCGGTATCGGTGATGCGTCAGCCGCCACCGCCGCGCTCGCGCGCAGGACAAGCTGCAGGACGAGAAAGGGGCGGGACAGTTCTCCGCGCAACAACAACATAACAGGCACCCGCAGTACGGACCCGGCTCGTCACCGCCGGAGACGTCCCCGTTTGACCAACCAACGGCGTCGCCGTACAGGGATTACCCATCACCTAACCCGGCGAATGCACCTGGATACGCTACGAAGCATACGGGACGGAAGGCGAGTTTGAGTAACCGCGACGGCGACCTGGGGATGATGAAGTTGAAATGCAGGTTGGATATGCGCGGTAACACAGGGAGTTGTTTGGGTGTTGGTTGGTTTTTGTTTGGGCCGATCGATTTGAGTTCTCGGAAAAGTTGGTGAGGAAGGACAGAAGATGAAGGCGAAGAGAGAATTGGTTACGGAGAGGGGTCGATGGCGTCCGTTTGTGCGATCGACTTTTTTGGGATTTTTTGTGACAATTTTATTTATTTTATTACTTCTAGTCCTTTCGTCCCTCTCGCGCTATGCCTCTCTTTTTCCTGGATAATTCTTCTGGACTTCGTTACTTTTCTTCGACTTTCTTTCTGACGAACCCTTTATTGAGCCGCCGCAGAACCTCGACCTTCATCGTTGATCCCTCCACCTGCCCTTCCTCTTCCTTCTTTTTGGTTACCACCATCTCCACCATCCTCGCCCTGTCTCATCAACTCTGCATACCCCCTGCATACACGCATCATCACCATACCCTTAATGACAGGCCTCATCAGCTCACCTCACCAACATCCGACAGACATCTGCCACTCCAACCACGCCCCGTTCCCCACCTGTCCACGCCGCCCCGACTTGAACGCTCGATATACCCTTCTCCAACCACGCGGTCCATCTCATCATAGTTTTGCCTCACCCGTTCCCATAGTCCGGGATTATATACATACATACGTACGACTCAGCTAAATGCGCATTATATTTCTCCTTTTTACTCTATTCTATGGTGTTTGGGTGGGTTTCAACTTTCGAGCCTTCAGGCTGAATGTTGGTACATATCTTTGGAGTGCGGGCGTGTTAGGTATGCCACTGGTTGGTATGCGATTCATGTTCTCATGCCCGTCAGAGGTCATTTGCTGGTGTTGCGCGATTTCATCAGTCAAGAAGAGTATATACTTAGAACATGTATTACTGTCCACACTCTCTCATCACACTCTTTAAATAATAGTAATTGCATCATACTCGTGTCAGAGTGCGCGTCAATAATGTTGGTGACGAAATGCAAGATAGTATACATGTACGCCTCGACAAGCATTCACAAAAGCATAGTGCGCCCAATTGCAGTAACCGTGACACCCAAGTAACACCATATGCATTTGCAATCACTGCTGCGGTGGGCAGATATGCCTACATTGGAAAATCTTTTGACGCTTGTTGAGATTTGTACAAAAGATTTGACATAACGGAAAATGTTATTGTTATATTGGCAATTTTTCAATTCTTTTTTGTTCTGAAAAACAAATGATTTTCCAGATTGAAAAATCTATTTTTACTGCCAAATTATGTCGAGAAAATGTCACATTTGCTTAACATTTACCAAACAATAAGATGATTGAAAAATGAGTCATTTACGAACGAATCTTCCCTTATAGTATATATTTTGTACAAATCTCAACAAGCGTCAAAAGATTTTCCAATGTAGGCATATCTGCCTACCGCAGCAGTGAATCCGTACTTACCGTAGAGTATATCACATCTGATAAGATCAGATCATTTTCGCGGGAACAATTGAAAGTGATGTTCAAAAATCCAACTCATCGATTTTGCGTCGATTGATCCTTAACGCAACCTCAACGTTTAACGTTTAACGTTAAACGTTTAATCACTACTACCTTGCAGCAGTCGACATGTCGAAAATGTTAAAGTGAGTGCTTCCATCCAACGTCTTTGCTCGTTTAGAAATGATCGTTCATTGGTTGGCGACCATTCGCATCCGTAGTGTCTCCGGCGCGAATGTACGCAGCGGCAGCATTACGCCTTCATCGACGGTGCCCTCCAAATGCAGCATACCGACGTATCTGTGGTCTCCGGTACCTCAACTTTTAGAATCAAACCTCGCTCCTACAGAAGAAGAAACTTGCTTGATCCATCAGGCTATCACCGAAGCCGAGGCAAACTTAGCGCAGCTACTAGAGAACGAGGAAGCAAGTGTCCTTGTACACGAGTCTGTTCTATTCATTCAACGGCACCGCACGATACTTTCTCTGATTCGTTGCATTCCAACGGAGATCATACAAGAATTCTTAATATTCATTCTTTGGGCTGCAGTGGGTCAGCCTATCAGCGAGGTGAAAGAATTTCGATGGCAAATCTCCTATGTTTCTCAAAGGTGGAGAGCAGCAACTCTTTCATTACAATCTATTTGGGCGGAATTGCCAACTGTGGGGCTACACCTTGAAGGTCCTGGTTATAGCCGTGCGCTGCGTCAGACGGCATGTCTTACCGAAATTCTTCGACGATCTGGAAATGGCCCTTTGAACGTCACTATTGAAGAGGGTATTACGCGGAATGAATATTTCACCTTGATTTTGGATCTAGTCGCAAAGCATTCTGAGCGCTGGGAGACGCTTTCCCTTTCTATCCCTGCCGTAGCTGCTGTTGAACTCCTTATTGTCCGAGGTCGCCTCCCTCTCTTAAAGACGTTGTACCTAGACCTGCGCAATGGATGGCAGAACGCCATGCCAAGGAACATATTCGAAATTGCCCCCCTACTTCGTCGGGTCCATGTCACCGGTTCTATTCCATCGCACCTCATGTTGCCACGCTCAGGCTCTTCGCATATCGTGCATTACAAGCACTTGTACATCAGCCAGGAGCATCTCAACAGGGTTGCTAATTATTCCTTTCTCGAGTCCCTCGTGATAAACGAAATGTTGGCCCCCCTAGTATTCCCTGCTGTCACTTTTCCGCATTTAAAACAATTCAGGTGCAGTACTAACCTTAAATTTATGGAAAACAACGTCTTCGCTGGTCTGAAACTCCCAGCCTTAGAGGAGCTCACAATAGCCGTCCCATTCTCCTTGTCGAGTATTATCCCCAGTATTATTCAAATGCTGTTGTCAAACACCGGCCCATCCCGACTACACACTCTGTGCATCAGCTCAGGAAGGATGGAATCAGGAGAGTTGACAACATTGCTCGACCTGACTCCGGCGCTCATTTTCTTAAATTCTTCTCTTCCGCCTCATCGTGACATTGAGGCCCTGGCATCTAGAACTTCTGGTGGAGAGTTCCAGATTGTGCCGCGATTGCGTATCTGTCGATTCTTGTCTGGCTTTGGGACCTACCTCAACTCAGATACTCGGGATGCTTTGAATTACTATGCGCACGCCCGCTGCGAAGGTCGACAGAATTTTATGAAATTCTCTATATATTCTACATCTTCCGCGGTGCAAGACACAACTTGGAGTCGATACAAGCAGCAACAACTGGAAAATTTTGCGCCGGCTGGTAGTGCTGGGGCACGGCTAGTTGAACTCAACCAATTGCTTCAGTCTAAACTGTCACCACCTGAAAATCGGGACGAAAAGCAACTCAAGTTGTCCGAAATCATTGATATCATCGAAGGTATAAAAGTCCGGAGTCTTGACGATATTTTGGTGAGAATTATATTGACACGAGCTTCGGACAATTCTGACCTATTTTTTAATTAGGTCTCTGGCATCCATCTCACTTTTCGTAATCTGATCGAGCGCCGAAAAAGGGTAGTCAGTCATAGGGTGGTACTCTATGAACGGATGTTGAACGGATGAACACTTTATTGGTGGAATGGGACTCGTTGATGAAATCCCGACTTCAACGCATCCACTGGTGCTGCGAAGGCCCATGCTCTGTCACCTATATTCCTAACCATGATGGTAAGTAACTATTTTATTTTCTTCTGTTCTGCAGTGGCTCATCACTTGGTAAATAATTTTAGCACTCAGGACATCTTCAAATGCGCTAGACATTGCTTACGGACTTAAACAAGAAATGAGAATTGACGACGCTGGTTGGTCTTTATGTCTCGGAATTCCTGGTAGGAATACTCTGTATTGGCCTCGCACAGTGGAGTATTTTGAGTAGCTACTCGGGCGCCCCAAAGTGAATATGGCTTACCACTCTTCTCGACTGTCTGATTAGTACCACGTATTTGCAACGTATTTGAAGGGAATGCTGCAACGCGCTCAACAACATTTCTTGAGCGCTCGCTGGGTTATATTAGCAATCAGTCTGGCGGATGGTAATGGATTCTCTCATTTTCCCTGGCTCCCTGATGTGTAGCTATAGAAGTCGCATTTTGGCCGCTGAACATCATGGTCTGTCAGAGAGTTCAGCTGATGCCGAATTCGCCTTTCTTAATGATCTTATCTGATATTTACCATAATTTTTTCTCAGGTTCGTCAGGCACTGTCGGCAAATACGGCTTAATTACGACTTGATTACAACGCTCTCCAACTGGCAAAGTGCTTGATCAAGCTACTTTCAGACCTGAACATCTCTGAACATTCACCATGCTAGTATAAAGCGGCCCATCATCATCTTTCGCAAACGTCACTATCCTTTCTGACACTGCTCACCGCTGCAGTAGAAGCCCAGGATGCATATCTGGTTGCAGGTACTCATCCTCTTTGACAATCTACTGGATATGTCATTCACAAGTTTTGCTTATCCTGTAGCTAAGATTGCTGAGTCTGAGGCTCAGGATATTCTCCATCAAACTTACTATCAGACAGGCAGTTGGTATACGGAAGGAACGATGGCGGAAGAAGATCACCAAAGCACGAGACAAGGCTCGAATGTCGAAGAGGAAGGCTGCAAGGACAGCCAAAGACATCATCATTCCCTCTTTGCCAGGCATATCGAAACTCAAACTGCCCCAACCACCTGTACCACATCTTCTACTCTCGAACTTACCTCCTTCAGACTCTGAACGCGACCTTGTCCTTCAAGCCGTAGGAAGAGCAGAGGGTATCGCGGCAAATCTTCGTTGGAAGTTGGCGACGAGGATCGAGGCGGGGCAGACGAATCGTGGCTGGGAAACGGTAACGAGGCATAAAATTGGCCAGGCTGCACGTTTTGTTCACCAACACCAAGGTATCGTCTCCACTGTGCGACGACTTCCCCCGGAAATCGTCCAGGAAATATTCTTTTGGGCCACTCTGAATGTCCGAAATCACAACCGGTACAGAACTATATCAGAACTTCCATGGCGACTTTCCCAGGTATCTCAATCATGGCGGGCTAGTGCTCTTTCTATCTCAACTCTCTGGAGTTTCCTTCCTGTCCTTCAGCTCAAGAAATCGCGAGCAACCACGAAACACCAGATGGGATACGTCACTGAACTCCTTCGGCGCTCTGGGCAGATGCCACTCGACGTATACATTTATTCCCCCTATTACGACAATAAAACACATCCTATTCTCGATATCCTTATAGCCCATTCCGAACGATGGAAAGTTCTTACCGTCGAAGCAACACCAATACTCATATCCGGCTTTAGAGCTGCCAAAGGTCATATATCATCACTGAAGACCTTAACGCTGCAGACTCCATGGCACCGATATTTCGACGGGCCTCCAGCGACGCTCGACACCTTCGAAATCGCTCCCCAACTACAGTCAGTCTCCGTCAGCGGTCCATTCGCTGGAGAGGTGAAGCTGCCTTTTTCTCAACTGGTGCACTATAAGGAGCGACGTATTTCCTCGAATCTGATGAACCAAGTACTCTCGTCCTCCTTACTTCAATCCCTTACCATTCTCGAATTATCGGACCTCGCCGACTTTCCTGCTGTTACTCTTCCTCATCTCGTCAAACTCCAAATCAAATTCCAGCATGAATCGATAGGGAGCCCTTTCGACAAACTCGCACTTCCCGCCATCGAAGACATCAGAGTTGTTTCAACAGTGGGGAACCTGATTGCCCGTCTGACCACTATGATATCGCGATCCAGTGAACCTTGCCACTTGAAGTCGCTTGCCGTGCGCACAGGGTTCATCGAACCGGGAGATCTGTCCTCCCTGCTTAAATTGACGCCTGAGCTCCAAAGTCTAGATACCACCATCACAAGGTCTAACAATTTCATTGACATCGCCAACCTTGCATATAAAGGAGGATCTCCTCCAATAGCACCCATGCTGGAGACGTGCAAATTCTACGTGGAAGATGCCGTCAGCGCGGAGACTTCCCAGGCCTTGAATGAGTTCGCTGCCTTTCGCTGCGAGGTAGTACATGATTTGGAGGACGTCAAGACCCCGGACTTCAGCCCTATCCCTGGTGAAATTCAACCTCTGAAGAACCTTTGCGTCTATTTCAATGTTACGGGTGGAACTGGTCCTCGTCAGCAAGCAGAGCTAGAAGGTTGGCGCACCGGCCCTCTTGCTGTCCAGATGTCCATCTTCAAGACTCAGCTAGTTATAGAGATACCAGATCTCGTGCAGGACGGTGGTCCTACGAAATTCAGTGCGCGCGACAAACCGCTCAGCAAAAAAGGTCTAGAGAAAGTTGCGAGCATACTGAATGATATCGATGCTGAGGATGTCATGGATCCGATGTACATCTACGTTCGTGATTCCCTTTGTTTTCGGATTCCTGCAACTAATTATTTATACCGCGATACGTAGGTATCCGGCATTCACTTTACCCTATATAGCTTCAGCCAAATGCGCTATGCGATTGACTCGCAGGAGAGCAAATTATGCAAACGCGCAAACAACATTCTTGAGAAGTGGCATCCACTCTTTCTCAAACATTTGTCCCACCGGCACTGGGCGTTCAAAGGTCCACTTTGTCTAGGATATGTTCCTTCGCATGATGGTAAATCCTTTTTTCTTCTCTCTGCAGCCCGTGATTTAATAGCATTCTTTCAGCTATTCGAGATTCCGAAGATGCTCTGGACATCATATATGGATTCAAGGACGAGATGCCATTGCATTCCATATTCTGGCCAACGTTTATGTCGTACGCTTGACAATTATACCCCACCGATACCTGATGTATGACCAAGGATAAATATGTATGTATCAATGTAACCTGAAACGATATATTCGCTTCCCCTTCCTTAGGAGTCACTGGCAGGATAGGGTTCGCATTGCGTATTGCCAGGCAGTCTTTTGACCATGTAAAGCCCGTAAAGGTCAACCAACATTCAAGATCCTGGACTGCGTAAAAAACTTTAATTTGATGAGTCATAGTATGTGGATGCAGGTGGATGCGCATGATTTGACCACGCACGCGGCATCCTCGCGAATCGATAAGGTCTCTCTCTTGCTCTCATCATCCATCCGTGCTGATATGACCTGCCAGTGCCAATATTGCAAAAATCCTCGTGCCGTCGACAATAGGCACATATGCCAGCCCACAGATCCTAATCCTTGTACACCATGCGGAAAGCTTGCGGAATTAGACGAGAAAATCCACGAGACTCTGAAGGCGGTTGACGCGATGCTAAAGGCAGTCGAAGAAATGGAAAAGGAACGCCAGCAGCTGAAAGTCCAGATTAATTCCAAACATGACATGCTTTCCTGCCGTATGCCTCCGGAAATCATGGCGAAGATCTTTGCATTCAGCCTTCCTACTGCGACCTTCCATAAAGCACCTTTACTTCTGTCAGCAGTTTCTCAACGGTGGAGGCATATCGCACAAGCAACCCCCCAACTATGGACATATATCCCCATATACTGCACATCTTCGAACACTCATTCGTTACCACTTCTAGCAGAAGAGTGGATAGAGAAGTCTGGTCATGGACCTCTGTTTATCACCATTTCCGCTCCGAGCGGCGGCAATGGGGTGCGTGAATTGATTCAAGTAATCAATCGTTACTCTGCCCGATGGAGAGAACTGAGATACGAAGGATATTCTGGACACTTATCCAATTTCTCCAGTAATCTAGCAGGAGCTTCACAATTGCAGGAACTCACTCTAGCGACATCGTTTTACAATAACCGAGGAAATTTTGACTTAGGGAAATTCATCTTACAACCCAAGAGCATGATACTTGCGTCCATCTCTCCGAGCCAAATCGACAACATGGACTGGACCCACCTGACGGAATTGACAATGACAGGGCTCCACGCGGAAGATTGCCTCGAGGTGCTTCGCAGATCTCCCAACCTGACCGCTGCCCACTTCTGCATGGCAGATCCACTGATCATGAGGCTTGTGATCCCGTCGGAATCTGTATTCACACTACCTCACGAACCTATTGTGCACCACAACATTAAGCAACTTTCATTAATTGGATACCAGGCAGGCTCCGACATTTATGCGCATCTTTTGTGTCCGTCTCTGGAAACCTTTGGGATCAATGGACTGAGAAACAAAGCCCAAATGCATCTTATGATCGACTTCATGAGGAAATCCGGGTGTTCTTTACTGTCCTTGATATATACGTTCATAAAGCTCTCCAAAGACGACATCGTATTGCTCTGTCAAGGCATACCTACCTTGCACCAGCTAGTAGTACGCTTGTCCTCCGAACCGCAAGCCGAAGACCATTTGTTGTCGTTCCTCGCAAAAGTATCCCGCCTAGGCGAAACGACGGAGCCTCTCTATCTTCCGGATTTGTGCCAATTGACGGTAGATCAGGAGGACGAAATGGGTCTGGCCTTACTCCCCAGTATCTTTCGCATTCCTGGGAGTTCAATGCACAGAAACAAGCTCAAAGAGGTCGAAATCACCATCAATTCAGATAATGAATCAGTGATCCATGCTGCAGAAGCGGTTATCGAAGAAAACAAGCATGAGTTTACACTCTTGAAGGAGCAAGGGGTGGATTTAAAAATACAGGTCGGAAAGGATCGAAAGGATAGAAAGGATATTATTTAGGTCTGTATTGTAAGTCTAGGTTGCGTAATGACATGTAAATCATGAGATAGATAAATTTTGGAGGTGCTCACTGTGCACCGGAATGAAAACAGTCTCGCCGACGTCAATGGCACCGAATCCTTCGTCGTTCCATATCTTTGCACCTTTTTCTATCCAACTTGAATGCTGGCGCTGAAGCTCCTCTCGAAGGAGCGCCAATGGCTCCATCGCCTCATCTTCACTTCCACAGAATGTCCCGTAGTGCATTGCAATAGAGCGCTTCGCTCTGACGTCCTTTGCAAGGGCGACTGCATCAACTGGAGAGGCGTGGAGAGTGGATAGAAGCGTTTCGGTAGCATCAGGTTTCAGCTAGTGTTGATTTTTAAATCAGAATTGGGACAAACGATCAATGAAGTAAACGCACTCTGAAACCCATCCGACCGAGAATAGAAAGTGATGCACCTCGCCAAACAGGAATCATAGCGATGTCGAAGGGTCCGTATTTATCCCCTATTTCTTTGAAGGCAGGACATGGCCCAGAGGCAGTTGAATATCCTGTATCACTTTGAGTAAGTTATGTGAGAATGATAAGGCTTCAAAATAATAGACGGACTAACCCAGCAAAGAATACCGACGCAGTAGGTAGAATCTCGGGTGTTGGTAGTTGACGAACTACCCAGCTCGCCCACAGAGATTTGGACTGATCAAATATCCCTCTTCCTAACGGAACAGTAATCGTGAACGACGGCGACAACATGCAAATTCAAATACAACTGACCACTGTTGTGTTGGGCAGGTGTACAGATAAACTCTACCACTGCGTCTGGAACTGGAAACGACACCCTGTCCCACCAGTCCATCTCTCGGATTTTGCTGTCTTCTACTTTGATTTCCGCCGTTATTGTTTTCTTCACGCCTAGCGGTACCAAGAAATGAACCTTGGGCCAGCGCGTATGAATTTGACGAAGACATTGGATATCGAGATGGTCGTAGCTGATTGCGAAGGTAAGGTGGACTCTTGTCGGTTCATAATAGAGAAACATACATACTGGTTATGTGATATCACCACGAAATCAACTCCTGGAAGATCTGTAACTTCACAAGGCGTAGAAAGATATCTTCGAGGTCCAATCCATGTCGAAGGTGAGGCTCGTTCGGCAAATATTGGGTCGAAGACGACACGAGTACCATGGGGCGCATTGTACCCAGGTAATTCGACGTAGAATCCCTAAACATATCAATAAATGAGATGAAATTGCTTTGTATCCTGGACTCAAAACCTACAGCATGCCCAAGCCAAGTAGCACCAATAACTTCGCCCTTCAATTTCAAGTCATTAGGTGTATTGAAGTCGCAGGCGATCGTTTTGGCAGGTTCTACAGGTATTTCGAAAGATTGGGCCTTGCTAAGGGGTATTCGCAAAATAGTCCCAAGGGATTCGAGGAGAGTCGCGTTGGGTGGCCACGGGTTCTGAAACCCGCCAGATTGAACATGATGTGCCAGTGTCATCGACGTACGAGGCTGATAGGGCTCGGTGCCAAATGAACCACGACTGAGTGCTACTGAGTGACGCGTTGACGTCGCTGATTTGCGACACAAAAACAATGTCATGTCAAAGAATTTCACGGAAAACGGAAAGTCAAAACACACCTTGGTTTGGGGAACCTTCAAAACGAGTATAATGACAAGTAAGGATGTTGAGCTTCAGGATGCAACGCAACGATATTAAGCAGAACTTTCGTTGCTATGTCTCTTCACATCAGTCGAAGGGGTCGGGGTAAATAGGCATAATTTGAGAGTCAAAATTCGAAGACCGAGATGGTAAATCATGCAGTCAAAGAACGTAGTTCATTGAGAGGTATTCGAGTCAAATTCGAGTCCATGGATATTGGTATCGGAGAGTTGAACGGTCGAAAAACTTGAAGCCAGTTTGAAGATTGAAGCGGAGTCCCATTTTGTTTCGGACTCACGGCAGCCACGGCTTGCTTGAACTTGTCAACAACTCAACAACAACTGACCAAGGCAACCTTCAATGCACATCAAAAAGCAACGGATTGCCATGTCGGACAACCTACTTACTCTCAACTTTATCGCGGCGTCATAGATGCCCAAGAGCTCAAAATCACTGGAAATCCAAGTGACGGAAAGTCCTGCGCGGGCTTCACCTTCGTTGTTCATCACCCCTAATACACCTCCACTTCAGTCCCAATTCCCAACAACAAAGGTTCGAGACTAAGTCAACGTCGACGAACTGTCGTCGGATCATCTTCACCATCCTTCGCAACATGAGAGATCAGTGCATGAACAGCGACCTAGCGTCAGTAGCGGTCAAACAAATATCCTCGGGGCGCTGTCTGTTGGAGTATGCTCTCGTTCGAATGACTGTAATTTGTCAACAAGTTCACAT
Organism: Pholiota adiposa; assembly: GCA_009935795.1. NCBI lineage: Eukaryota > Fungi > Basidiomycota > Agaricomycetes > Agaricales > Strophariaceae > Pholiota > Pholiota adiposa. Next base: position 18,303 of record QEYC01000127.1, read on the forward strand.
ATATATTCACAGGCACCTCTCAAAGCATCGATCGTCTCATCATGTACCAGTACAATCTGTGCTGACATGACTGCAATTTTGGGTGCTGACCCCCTGACGAGGCCAGCGCGCGCATCAGTTGTAATCGCACTCCTATGGTCCGCTTTAATTACTAGTCTGGGCGCAACAATGACCGCCGTAGCGGGGCTGGCTATGAGCGCCGGATATCACGATTCCCATGTTGGCGTTACAAAAAGAATTGTCCGGTTTGTACGTCAATGGCATGCAGATCATCGAGTGCGGGATTCCGTTTCTTCGGTCAGAGAGGACGGGATACGGCCCCCATCTCCTGCTCTGAGTGCAATGACAGATACGCACAAAGACCATCATGCCATGGCCGCGTTTCGTGCTGCGGTGGTTTCTGCTCGGGTGTGTCGACTCCTTTCATCGATATAAATTTGAGATACTTACACTATTCACTTATGCTAGTTGCTGGGACTATCAGTCGCACTATTGGAAATAGCTCTGGCGATCTATTTATTCTTGCTATACCCTCTTTCAGTTGCAGCTTCAACTCTGGGAGTCGGTATTCTTACTGCAGCAGTCGCTGCTGCACCCCTCTTGCCGATCATATGGCCACCTTCAAGATTACATTAAACCATTGTACAAGCTTGATAAATGCGACAACATCATTTTGGTTGCCTTGAATCCCGAATATCCTCAAACGCTGTCCAGAAATCCGTCCCCCAGAGTCGTCCTCGAGTCCAATATTCAAAGTGTTCTTTTGAAGAGCGAGTTTCTACCAGTCGGCTGTCTTTTATCTTAGCGCCTATACCGCTGGGCACGGTCTGGCCACTGAATACTCTGGTGTATGCTATAACAAGAAGCTGCAGCTTTGAGCATGTATCAAGGAGGTTCTGGGCGAACTCTGCGTCTGGTACCCCGCTTATGGCGAGATGCGTTAAATGAGGGAGCGCCGACACCATTTCCCACGACATATCGACGTGAAAGAAATCGATGAGGTCAAGGTGTGTGATATCCAGAACGAGTGGACTAATGGGACGACCGTCATGGCACCCATTGAAAAATAGGAAATCCACGGTGTCGAGTGATAGCTTTTTAAGAGGGAGGCTTTGGAGGACTGGAACGAGAGGATCGCATCGGCCGTCGATCAGCCACAATGCAAGGGTTTCGATGTTTGGACAGCAGTTCAAAACCTTTTTGATCGTTCGATGTGTGCGCTGCTGAATGCACAGGTGGCGGATGTGTTTCCCATGGCGCTTCAGGCGTTCCATATCCAGAGTGATGTCTCCATCACCTCCTTGTACATAGAACGGCGGGAAGTAGGATTTCTTGATATGCGCAAATGTGAACGTGCTGTACAAGATCGGCTCGACCCTACAAAAGCCGATTATGGATGTCGATGAAATTTGAATTTGAAAAGAACAATATGATATTCACATACCATTCATGTACCCGACGAGCAACAAGCGTCAACTTGGCAGCTGTGTTGACTGACTGGCGCGCCCCGACTTCAAATATCTCGCGCTCGAGTTCTGGAGGTAGGATTGGGGACATGATGGGGGCGAATGTCGCAAAAAATCGGACCCCCCACGCAAGACTTTACTTTATAGTCCCGAAGACCGTGTCAATGGCTCGCCGCGAGGCAGCCAAGAGGCAGCACCTAGGCAGCAAACACAGCGCTAGAGGCAGAGTACATTGTTCTCAATGAAGGAGGATCATTTAATTTTGCCTTTGCCCAGTTAGGAGATCACCTTATAAGGCAGATCTTATCTTATCTTTCACGAAATTGGAACAAAGGATGTCCTCCTCATCTTATCCCGTCCTTATCCCCTTTTATCCCTTCCCTCTTTTGACCACAGCTACGGCAGTACCTTCCCGAGCACCACAGGTATTCAATTAGATAGGCATACGATGACATTCGACCTGATATCGAATAAATGCTGTTTACTAACACGTCAGAGTCTGGATAAATGTCGACTTTGATCGATCAATGAGCGCAGTTTTTTCGAAATAACTCCAGTTTGCCGCCTTCTTTCTAGCATGCACTCCACTGTTGAGCCAAAGAGAAACCTTTCGATTGTGAGTGCCTTCAGAGAAGGAAAAGGGAATAACAAGTGTTGGAGAAGCGGAGAATTAATTCATATAATCACCTCCTGTCCCACCTGAATTTTCAGTAACACTCCTTGTTTCTTCAACGACAAAAGCTGATCCTCTACATCTTTTCCAATTTCCATCTCCTTCAAAGTAGGCGCTGCTGTAGCATCTTGTCCAATAATGATTCTAACAGATTTGAGCTCGTGTCGATGCCGCTTCAAACTCGGAGGAGCATTGAAGATAGCAGGGAGTAAGGTCAAATCCAAAGCGTCCTGTTGGTATATCGACAATGATTGTAGCGCTGGTAAATATTGAGGTTCAATCTCGCCGAATACGTCTGACACTTTTGCGAGGAGGTTAAATATGTGGTCGTCCAGTTGGAACACGACGGGTTTGAGCAACTCTATGTATAGATGACGGAGGGTAGGTACACCTTGACAAAGGATAGTGATGTCGTCTTGTGGAAGTGCAATACGTCGCAGACATAGAGTTGTAACTGAACAATTGGATTTTTGCATGAAACTGACCATAGGCCACACCAATGCTCGTTCCGCATTGTCAAATGAGTTTTCGACCGTCAACCTCTCCAAGGAAGGGCATAGCACATGTGTTAAAATGTCGTAACAGTAATATCCGTTTAGTGTAAAGTCGAGAAGATGACGAAGTAGAATGGGTTCCTCAGGCAGCTGGAATTGAGAAAAGAATATTTCTCGGGCTAGGGAGAGGGTGCATTTTGTGAGATGCGATGTTCGTCGTAGGAGTTCGAGGGAATCATTGAGGCACATGAAGCTTTCGATGACCAGCTTCGTTATATTATCCCAATGAATGTTGAGCGATTTCAAGAAAAAGACAGATTCCAAGATCAAGCATTTTGGTTGTATGATGAATGCCCCGAGGTCGAACACCCCCGGCCCCTTGGAAAGACCTGTTTTCAAACTAAGGGTTTGAAGCTGCGAAATGTCTTTTGTTTGACTTGAGAAGTTGGATAAAAGTGATGAAGCACCATCATATTTCAGGGATGTCCATCGAAAAGAGTAATGATTGACCACTTTGATCAACTCCGGCGCGTGTTCGACTGTCCAGGAATCTGTACCAACGAAGATATTAATCGAAAGAGGACACTGGCCAGATCTCTCCATCCATTCCTTCGCAAGGACTGGCAAGGACTGAGTATTTGATCGAACGAAGCGCAGAGGAACATCAGTCCAGATCTGCGGGGTCGAGTGTGTGATATCTCTCCATCGCTGAGAGACAGCTGATAGAATGAGCGGAACACCTAGCGTATGCATCGATCTAAAGTATTGGAGATTGTAAGTCGCGATGTTGTCGGGTAGGCAGGACTTGAGTATGGCTGCCACAATTTCTGGGGGAAGACGGCTCGTGAGCTTGTCGTGGTTGGCATTTACCCGGACCTTCCATTGTTGGCGCTCCTCCTCCAATTCGACGACTGTCTCTCGCATCCTCTGGAGTTTTTCGTCCAGTTCCGCCACCTTTCGACAAGGTATACAAGGGTTGGCGTCTGTTGGTTGGCAGAAGTACTCCTCAGCGGTACGAGGGTACTTGCAGAATCGACAAGGAGTGTTCATGATCATGGTGATTTGAGAAAGGCGAGTTCGTTCTGTTGACTTTCTATTTTGAAGGCAACAGTTCGTGTTATTTGGCTCGGAGGTGGATGCCAAACAATGGACGTCGTGTCCACCGTTGCACGACGCCAAACGGGCGCGAGCTCCTTTTCTATCGTCCACGACCTTCACGAACCCACTTTTGTATATTTAATCCAGTATGGCCTATGAAAATAGCTTTCAGCATGACGAGATCAATTTGGTGCGGCTGGTTCGCCGTATTGGCAAGTCCGTAGCGAAGCGGGACGACTGGACGCCAACTTCAACGGAGCCGGAGGAACAAGTTTGGCTGAGGGCACAGAAGGCACTACAAGTGAGTAGAGTTACCGCGTTTGCGAGATTCTTGTATAAATAATCTCCATTAGAATGTGAAATTTGCGCGAAGGCTAATTAAGAACATCGAGGTCGATGGCTTTGAACCTTCGCCGTATGTTCATCCTATTTATTTCAATTCAGTTGGGCGCTGAGCAATTTCTATAGACAGCGTATAAATCATCTCAACGATATTAAGATAAAGTTGGACCGTGCTGAAACCTTCCTGAAAGATGTGGAGTCGGTGAGTAATACCAATTCTTCTAGTACTATGTTCTAAATACCCGCAGTCGTCAAAGCCCAAATCCAAGAGACCTGCACCCATTCTTCCAACACTCCCTGTCCCAGAACTGGAGCCTTCTCCGCTGAATGTCCTTACTCCATCAGCGACCTTATCTCCCGACTCGCCGTTCAACCCCCCAGCATATTCAGACGCGACAGAGAAATCACCCTCACCTCGAATAGCCACTCAAGGTCTATCTATTTTGCCACTTGATGCTGATGAAATATCACCCACCCTCATAACGTCTACCTTACCCTCGCTTCTGCCATCAAATTCTGCCGAAGTTGCGAGCTCGACAGCATTCTCTCGCGCATTCGGGCCAACAGCCACAATGCGCATGGGCGGGACTCAGACATCGACCGCTACCCAAGAGGAGCTCTCTGCGCAACTAGAAACTATGGCCAAACAGCTGAAACGAAATGCTCTTCATTTCTCGAATTCGTTGGAGAAAGACAAGGCTGTGGTCGAGGACGCGCAAATCAAACTTGAAGGCAACTACGACGTCATGCTGAAGGAGCGTGTTCGGTTAAGGGACCATCGGGGGAAGAGTAGGGGAACGACATGTATGGTTCTTGGGATTGTGCTGCTCGTGATGTTGGTATTCATGCTGATGGTTTCTGTCATCCGGTTCTCCTGAGGCCCGGGGTTTTTTCTTACGGTATATTGTCCATTCTACTTCGCATGGCCGATGTATAATTATCTTTGTCTAGGAATACTTTCGCTACTTGGGCTACTATTCAGTGGACATCTTGAGGTGCTTGCCTTCACTGCCTTGTTAACACTGAACGCTGAAAGTTTGATACTCTTTTATTACATGTGGGGTTAGAATAAATTGCGTAAGTTCATCTGAGATGGTATCCAGCACGGTATGGTTATCATCTTCGGTCTTGTCGAGATATCGGCTCTCTATATAAGTGGCTCGCAGTCGCACCCGAGTTCTTGATAGGAAACGATCAACATCAATCAATGCGGAGCTCAGTGTGTTCATCTGTGATATGACATTAGCTGGTAAGTCTTGGTGGTTATTTGTCGATTAAATCCATTATCTGACCAGAGTCCGCCACGGTAGCGCTTCAAATGCATGCTGTGTCTGCGTTATCTTTATAATGCAATGTATACATTGCATACATATCTGACGCCAAAGCACCTAGATATACATGTCTACTGGACATTTCTCTGTTCAACTTGTTATCCATCCTGGATATACAGTCTCGCGAGTTTCAATCGCGCCACCCTACATCAACGGGTCAACTGAAAGGGAGATATGGCACACAGGACACCAATTTTAGTCAACCCGCCACGGAGACAGTACTCCATCCGCCTGTCTGTATTTCCAGATAAATAGGAGAGATTCAATCGCAGCAATACCCAACTGCACTTTCAGCATGAGTAACTTGGCTTCCGGCAACTGGACCGCGTCCAGCCGCAATTTTTTCAACATCTCACTCCTTTTCACATTTGTTATCACTCTTTTGTCTCTTCTCTTTGTCGGATTTCTATTCACCGTCACTGCCCTAAAAGCAAGGAGGGAGCATGGGATCCTTCCCAAATCTCTGCCTTGGGTCGGACGATACAAAGAGCTATTTGCTTCATTCCGCGCCAATGTGCGAGGTGTAACACAGTCCGCAAAACTCTTTACCCAGGGATACTCCAAGGTACGCCACTCTGATGCTTCTGTCGTTCACATCGCTCATTAATTTTTCTCGTCAACAGTATTCAAAGGAAGGCAAGATCTATGTCGTCCCGACTTGGACCAAGGGCCCTCAAGTCATCGTCCCACCGTCGATGATCAACTGGCTGGCTCACCAGCCTAGTGACGTTCTCAACGCGAAGGACTGCACATTCGAGAACATGCAGTTCAAATATACCGTCCACCACCCGGAAATCACCCACAACGACATGCTCGATCTTCTTATTAAGCGTGATCTCACTCGAACTATCGGTACATTGAACGATGAGATCTCGGAGGAGCTCGAGCTCTCGATGGATGACCTCTTCGGAAACGATACTGAATCTTGGAAAGAGGTCGGTATCTGGGATTCTATGATCACTACTGTTGCAAGGACTGCAAACAGGGTCTTTGTTGGCCCAGAACTTTGTACGGTTTCTCCTTTTTATTTCGCACCGAATCCGAATATCTTATGACTATATGACAGGCCGCAACAAGGAATACTTGAAGAGCTGCTCCGACTGGACTCGGGATATCCAAGTCAGTGGTGCTATCCTTCACATGTTCCCTAAATTTATGAAGGCGTAAGTAAACCTTGCGGCTTATTTTCCAAACCAACGTTAGACTTATTTGTGTTCTACAGGGCTATCGCCTGGTTCGCAACTATTCCTAACCGCCGGGATACGAGAATCAACATGAAGCACTCTGTTCCTGTTGTTGCTCAACGTGTCCAAGAGATGACGGAAAAACTCAACAACCCGTCTGCGCAATACGATGAACCCGTAAGGCTGGCTTCTTAAGGCCGTGGTATTCTCGCTGATTTTTTTGGTCCTAAATTAAGAACGATCTCCTCTCATGGATGGTCCGCGAATCCTTCAAGCGCAACACCGAGTCTGAACGCACACCCGAAGCACTCGCATACCGCCTGCTCTTGCTTAATTTCGCCGCTGTATCCACGTCTACCATCGCTGCAACCAACGCCGTACTTGACATCATTAGCGCACCCGACTCCCAGGAGATCATGGCTTCGCTCCGTGAGGAAGCGCAGCGCGTGCTCGACGAGCATGGCGGAGTCTGGACCAAGGCCGCAGTTTCCAAGCTATACCGCATTGACAGCGTCCTCCGCGAGAGCGCACGAGTGTCAGGTGTTGGAGGCACCGGTCTGGCCCGCCGTGTTCGTCCTGAGAATGGAATTGTGCTCCAGGATGGGACTTGGGTCCCTAAAGGCGCCACTGTCGGCGTCGCACAAGGTGGCATCCATTTTGATGAGGATTACTACGACCGCCCGAACGTCTTCGATGCATTCAGATTTTCGCGTGCCCGGGAGGAGAAATTGGTTGACGGAATTTCCGATGAGGCGACTAAGAACGAAGATCTGGTGACCACCTCTCCTCATTTCCTTGCGTTCTCATACGGCTTGCATGCTTGGTGAGACATCCCATATTCTTTCACAAGCCATAACTAAAAAATGTACCCTTCCTGTACCTGTAGCCCTGGACGCTTCTTCGCAGCCAATCAACTCAAGCTTATTACCGCGCATTTGGTTCTCAACTACGACATTCAGCCGTTGCCTGTTAGACCTGCGAATACTCCTTTGGGAGACGTCATGATTCCTCCTGTGAAAGTGGCGATGCGCATCCGAAGGAGGGCGATGAAAGCCTGATCATTGAGTTCGAACTAGATAGATTATGTCTGTGTTAGAATAAAATAGCTACATGTATGAATATGTGTGACAGCTTGCGGTGCAAGTTTCGTCCTAGTTGAATATAGAACTTTTCAAATGGTACCTCAAATAAAATAATTTATTAACAGGCATAGAATGCTCGAAAAATACAAAGAATATAAAGAGAGTAGCGTAGTGATAGACACTCAACGGACAGCAACGTAAAGCCCCTCGAATGCGACATTCGCTTGCCATTTTCCAACCCGTCTCACAATCCGCAGCGCCGCAGGCGCTGGAAGTATCAGAATAATAGCGGGTAAAGCAAAAGCGACAATTCCAACAGAGATAAGGAGCGTGATAGCAGGTTTCACGATGAGGAAGTAAAAAAGTGCTTGGTATGACGTTGGGTCCCTGAACTGCATGCGGGGGTCAAAATACGCGGAGGAAGAAAGGCGTGTGCGTGCATACCATGTCGAAGGTATTTTTGTAGAACGATGGCTCGAGGACCAGACCGTTACGCCTGATGCGTACGTGCCCAGACTCGACCTCTGCGGTGGTTGGTGGGCGATAGCGCCTGAAGATAGGGCGCGGGGGATACGAAGGCAATTGCGTGAGCGGGGCGTGAAATCGTGCCTGAAGTGCGAGTTCTCCCCTGGAAAATGCTCGAGCTCCCAACAGGTCAAAAAAACAGAGCAAGGCACCGAGCGGGAGTGCGATGAGCAGTATTGTGCCGGTCTTGAGGAGGAAAAGCCACTGAGTAGAGGTGGTATGGCTAAGATGTCAGACTCACCACTGTGAAGACGAAGAGATATATCCATGCCACCAGTGCATATGGGAAGTTGATCACTAGGAGATGAAATAACGCTCGATAGTACGCCTTCATGCCTAATGGGCGGAAGTATCGTCTCCACGCTGCCAACGTAAAGAAACTCGGCCTTCGCTGCGGCGATGCAACTGAAAGACGGTCGTCCACAAGTATGATGTCGCTTTCATCGTCATCCTCTGTCATAAACAACGAAAACATTGTCTGCGTCAACGACGGAGCCGCGGAGATCGTGCTGGTGTACGAGTGTGCCCTTGGACGACCCTGATGGCGGTGGACAAGGAATGGCGTGGTTTCGTTCGGTCTCATATCATCGTCGAAGTGTGGCGATACCAGACCGTCAGACTCTGTGGTGTATGAATCCGCCGACCCACTTTGAGTGTGGAGCGAAGCCGTTTGTGTTTGAGCATTCGACGCTCGGTGCGCTCGGTATGTTCGTGGTCGCCGTTCTCTAGTTGGATAGGGCGGTGGGGGATCTGCGATGTTGGGGTCTTCAACGCCATCGATGGGAGGCGGTACTGAAGGTGGTTCCGGGACTGCCATGAAGGGCGAAAGCAAGAGACAAATCACATTAATTATCTCTATTTGGCGCATTATTGACCCCGCAGCGCTTCTTTCTGGACAGGCAATATAATCTAAACATGGAAAAAATCATGGAAATTGGTTCTACCGATACAGGCCCTGCTCGAAAACATACAAATTCCCATACAAAAACCCTCTTTTACAACGAGCTTCAAAGAACAAGGCATTTAGATGAATATTGAATGTGCAGGCCTCGGTACTCGCTTACTGGTGTTTCTGACTGTTCTTTTGTTCGAGTGGACCTAAGACCTAGGGTCAGGAATAAGAATAGAGAAAGGGTGGTTGCATTACACCGAGAATATTTTCTCCATGCGACATCGTTTTGAGTTTGAGAGAGAGGAGGTTCGCGAACACAAAATCATGGATAGTAAGACAAAAGCATTCGAGGCGCGTGAACATGCAACTGCGGCACTTCGTATATCTTACGGATAGCCAACTAAGACAGAGGATAACCTGAAGACGCTATGCCGATATTTGCATTTCCTGGGGTACGGCGATTTGACGGCGATGAATTAAAAAATGTAATATCATTTCTGAGGCATCCGCAAGCGTGATTTTCGTCTGTTCTAGGCATCTCCAAGAGGTTTATAGGACAAGGTTGCAAGTAGAATTCGGCCTCGCCTTGCCAACAAAGCCCATTATCGCTTAACGGTCCTTTATATTATGCCAGCTTCATCATACCAGTACTGATGAACACGTTAAAGCTGTGATGTCAGATCTAGGTGCTCAAGTTAAGCATTTCCTGCGACCGTTCGAAGAGATTTCGTTCAGTTTTTCATACCGGAAGCAGACCACCTCAAGACTCAGCCGACGCGGATAGAGATGATAAGCAGAGCACTGGAGACATCTAGCTTCCATAGCTTTCCAATTGTTTCTGATTCCCAGCGAGACACCTGGTTGAAAATTTTCAGGCAGAGCAGCCTTTTGATTCGACTGCTGTGTACGGCTCCATGGAAAGAGCTCTCCGAAGCTGCCCAGTGGAGGAAACAAGGCTATAAAAAGCATGGAATAGCCTTTTCAGAATCTAAACGTGTCTTTGTCGTGGCTTTTGGTGGAACGTGAGATGAAGTCGGAGTTTTCCCCTGAAACGATCTTCAAATATGACTCAAGTAGTCTGAGACTAGTTTTGCAGGTTTTGGAGGATAGTAGGCCAGGTTTATGTATAAGTGATTCGAGGAGATTCCTCGAAAGAAAAGATCACAATATTGCCGGCTGCGCGGGCAGCAGAGCGGAGTTCAAAATCGTATGCCCAAGCCCATCGGTGCTGCGCAGCGACTCTTGCCAACTTCCATCATCCACATTATTGACACGATTTTTTCTACTTAACCTACCAACACTCAGTGAGTATACCAGGATCTTCTGTATATCTAGAAAACCTGACTTCCCACAGACACAAACAAATTTCCTAATAGACTATGAGGTTGACTGCGATTACAGCTGCTGTCTTAGCAGGCGCAGGGATCGGTGAGTAGCTCTCTACTGTAAGAGTTGAAGCATATACTAACGGGATCGTGTACGTAGTGGGCGCTGTGCCTATCCGGGTCATCATGGTATCCAGTAGCATCCAGGAAGCTCACCCTCTCGATGGCATACGCTTCGGGCATGGAGTTGAGCAGCCCCCGGCTGTCGCCAAGATGATGACGAGTATTCACCCGACAGTCCGCCGCCCATGCAGTGGACGCATGTCGCGCTTCCGTCAGAAAGGAATTGAGATCTCCAACGCCTTCAGAGGAGTTCTCGGTTTGCCGCTCATCGATCCCAATGCGCATCATGCGCCGACCAGGGGCGCGATTAGCATCCTTCCGATGAACCCAGAGAAGCTCCAGTTCCTCAAGCCAGTCGAGCCTTCCCCCAACGACAAGTATATAGTCGAGAAGCACGACTCGGACAGTGCCTCCATCAAGTGGTTCAAGCCCGTCGTGGCTGAAGACATTAGGAACCACCATGCGCCTTCCCACCACAGAGGCCCCCCTTACCACAGAGACCCTCACCACAGGTTGCACCATCAGCACGAGAACATCCCCTTCATCAATCGTCTCCACTACTCTCTCATGAATCTCGGCCTTTGGGAGGGTCGCGCAGTCGCTTTCGTCCTCGGATGCGGTATCGGCGTCTTGTTGCGCATGTTCTGGGTGCTCGCTATCGTTGCGCTCCGCTTCATCAAACGCCGCCCGGAGGAGGAGGACGATTATAACCACATCACCGTCTTCGAGGCGGTTGAGGTCGCCCCGCCGAATTACACCTACCCTGTTGACGAGAAGGTCGCTAACGAGGCCGACATCAAGGTCGCCGAGCCCGCTGCCACCACCGCCACCGAGGAAGCCAAGTAGGCTCCCCCAAATATCCATTTGAATCCCGCTCGAATCTAGCCGCTCCTTATTCTGTGCAAAACATCGAAAATCCAGACATAGTAGTTTTTCCGTATCGTCTTGCTCTCCTGTATTTTCATGGACAATTTCCTGCTGTGCTTCAGCAGCTGAAATACAGGAGATATGCCTTTTGTACTTAGAATGATATTTATTGATCGGATGAGTGAGATGTTCGGTGAGTTACCTTGTTTGCAGTTCGGCTGCTTATCTGCAGGTCATCTGTACCCGTACGTGCGTAACTGTCGTGCATTCGAAAATATTGTTAGCACGAATTGACAAGGCGACATTTTGTGTCTTCCATGGAGCTTCTATCATCGAATACAACTCTAAATTTGTTCTGAAATTAACATTATTGAAACAGGTGGCGAATAGGTAATTACGGTGCTTTCCAAGTTCCATCTCAACGCGTATGTTTTTATAGAACATTGACTTGAATACGAATACGAAATTTGGTATCATGATACAAGACAATCCTTAGGCGATTCACAAATAGGTACTAATGGGTATCGTCATAAGCCTTCGATCTGCATGCTCTTCGCAAGGGCACCCTTCCTTTCCGCAGTAACCCAAAAGTCGGTGCCTCCGCGAGCCCCAACTTCCCAATGCGCCAAATGATCTGCAACAGAGAGCAGAAGCACCACACGGGGGTCCTTCTGCACGAGGCTAACCGATTCCCCAAGGGTGTATAAATCCATGTAGAACATAACGAACACCTCCAAGAGTGCACACTCTTTTAAAATACGATCTATGAAGCTCTGGTCAGCTACATTCGCGAGCGCCAAGTGCGTTAACTTGGGCAGGAGCGCGAGTTGGCGCCATTTCGACCACGAAGATGATACATTGATGATCTCGAGATGGGTGAGGTTTCGGAACATCGGCTGGTCGAATTCGACGCTGTAGTCTGGTGTGAAGTTGACGAAAAAAGAGGTGGGGTCGAACGAAAGCCGGTGCAACCTAGGAAGGCACTCGAGGGTAGTGATGTGCGGGCTCGGGCTTGGCTCAAAAGCCCCGGCTTGGGCTTGGCTTGCCAGGCTTGGGCCTTGCCAAATCCCAGGCCAGGCCCTGAGCCCGCGATAGGGCTTGGCCTGGCCCGGCTTGGGCCTGAGCCCGGGGCTTTGGGACTATTTTTAGAAATAGCGCAGAGGGCGCCTTTTCGCATCTCCACGCTGCGGAGGCTGCGCACTGCAGGCCTCGTTATACGTGCAGATGGTACAAGGGCTCATAGGGAGTGGGAAGGCCATAGCTGGCACTTGGAAGAGGGTGTGGCCATGATGTGGCGTAGCCAATAGAGGGGGATATGCCAATGAAATGGTTGGGGATGCGGAGAGGCGAGGAAACCCTGGCTGCACACTGTCAATGAAACATACATCAGTAAGTCGAGCTATCGTGGTAGCAGAGGGGATGAATACTACCACGATGCGCTAGAGGAGGCGTGTTAGTACGTCATAGGAGATTAGAGGCATGAAACATACCTGCGACGGGACGGTGTTGACGCGTCGTCCCGTTTTCACGCGGTGTTCCTTGCCCATTGCTGATAATGTGTTGTCGACGTGCCTGCGCGCCAAAACTGTTGATGTTTGCTCTTGTCTTTGTGTGAGGAGTGAGCAAACTACACCTGCCTGCTCATTTTCGGTCTTGCGGAGTGGCGCTGTTATGGCATATACCCGCATGGAGGCTGGATGGCAAAAAGCGTCGCACGGTGGGATGGGGATGGGTTCAGTTCTGCGGGGAGTGGACGGGCGGAGAGTGGCCAGGATGTCGCATCGCGTCAACAGCCGCTGCACGGTGAATGACGTGGCAGTGGATGCGAGCGAAGGCCGCTACGGTGGGTTGGGAGGAGTTAGCTGAATCAAAAGGTATAGGATGTAGTGGGGACATACCTGATCTGACGACGTCAACGCATTGTCCTGTCCTTCCTTCCCTTCCTTCATTCCGCCTCCCTGTTGTAGGTTGTACTGCGTCTGTCGTTTTCGTGCATCATCGTTGCTTGGCTCGTCGCTTTCAGTCGTAAATCACGTGCTAATGTGCAGAAGTGAGCTGTAGTGTGGATTGGAGCAAGATTGGAGGGAGGAAGGGGGAAGGTGAGCATGATGGGTGGTGGTGGTGGTGTTTAAACTCGACGCGAGTGCCACATATCAGGCCGAATTGAACTCCGACTAAACCGTCAAAAGCCCGGGCCTGGGCCGCGGGCTCGGGCTTTGAAATATCTCAGGCCGGGCCAAAAGCCCTATCAGGCCCGATGCCGGGCCCGGCTTGGCCCGGCCTGAGTGGGCTCGGTACCCCAGGGCTTAGGGCCTCAGGCCCGAGCCGGCACATCACTACTCGAGGGTGCTGATGAGGGGCGTACATGACCCGTGGATGATCCACAGTGCGAGATTGGAGACATTCGGGCATGCTTCGAGCACCTGTTTGATCTCGTGTGCGGGTCTGTTCTGGAGGAGGATGTGTTCAACCCAGGGCCCGAATTGTCGGAGACGTTCTATACGCAGAACTTTGAAGTCCTCCTTGAGCGACGCTGGCCGCTTAAAGCGCTGCAGGACTGTTCTTGCAGGACTGCACTGTCGAATTTCCTTCTCTTCTTTGTAGAGCGTCGGGGGGACGACTCTGCCGTCTTCGCCTGATCGTATGATGCGATAGAGTTCTGGTTCAAACCTAATTTAAGTCGTTGATCAGAGGAAGGAAGTCCTTTCCAAATCAATATAGCGCACCATATCCGAAATCTACGAGCAAGCAGAACGAACGAAAGGATAGATTTAGGAGATATGGAGGCTGCAATCTCGAATATTTCTCTCTCTAGCTCAGCTGGGAGGCGACTGATATAAACGCAACCTTGATCGTTTTGAAGTTGGTGAGCGAGCGGAGGAATAGGCTGAAGGCTGATATCTATGGCCATCCTTTAGGTGAAGGAGACAGACAACCCGTGGCATTATGTGAAGAAATTGCTAGTCCCGGACTGAGGTCGCTAACAAAAGGTGGGAGGCGATCAATCAAACAGCTATTTTTGACGGGAAGTTAGGGGTGTCCGGTTATGTTCGGTCAACTTAGCATGCGGCATATTCTGAAGGTATTACTCATCTATAAATTCACCGTCCAATTATATGAAGTCGTTACTTGGTCGTTACTTCAACACCGTGACTTGAGGCTTGGTATGTACGTTCATTATTTGGCATCGTTCACCAAACCAAATATTGTGCTTGCTGATCAGATGGTTCGTTTTATCGGGCGCGTTTTCAACTCGAACCATCAACATCATGGACAATCCTTGCCAGCACTCTCACGAACCAGGTCCTACCGATGAAGGTTACATATGCCAGCCAACGGATCCCAAATCCTGCACAGCGTGTCAAAAGGTTGTCGAACTCGGCGAAAAAATTCAGCAGATGCGCGACTCAATTGTCGAGATGGAAAAGGAACGCCTGCTGTGGAAAGTTCAGGTGAACGCGAATCACGACGGGCTTACCAGTCATGTTCCTGCGGAGATCACGGCTGTGATATTCGAATTCTGCCTTCCTGAAGATATCAAGGACCTTAAATTGAAATTAGTGAAATCGAGATACGCACTTGCCGCACCGCTGGTCCTCTCTGCTGTCTCCCGAAGGTGGAGGGAAATCTCGCAGTCGACACCGCAACTCTGGACGTGCGTTCCTTTGCGTCTCGGACCCTTGAATTATCAAATCTTGCCTCTCCTTGCGAAAGAGTGGATGGAGCGATCCGGCCAGTTACCTCTGACACTCAATATTTCCTCTGGCGAAGACATTGACCAGGCTCAAGCATTGATAAAGGCCGTCAGTGCATATTGTACCCGTTGGGCGTATGTGACGTACGAAGGCGAATCTGCAAACTTGTCCGACTTCTCAACCAACGCCGAAGGAATTTTGGAGTTTCAGATGCTACGCCTACGTACACCTGTCTCCGAAGCAATGGGCAGATTTGACTTAGGATGCCTGAGCCTCCGGCCGATGAGTATGACACTGGAGTCCATCATGTGCATCGACACGATCAACGTTGACTGCACAAACCTCACGGAATTCACATTACTTGACCTATGCTTATCAGAATGCCTCGAGCTTCTGCGTAATTCCCCGCGCCTGAAACAGTGTACATTACGCCCAACCCCGAATGCTGTCTCCGCTCATTACCCGCTGCCTCACGAACCCATTGTGCATGGCAAAATGATGACACTCTCCCTTCTCGGACGTCACTGTCTTCTTGTTTTCGAATATTTATTGTGCCCCTCTCTGTTTATACTCGAGATAAATGGGTTTCGAGGCCAAGATCAAACGATGGGATTTTTAACCAGGTTTATTCAACTATCCGGCTGTCCTTTGGCTGTTTTATTGTTTCACGAAACAGTCATTCAGAAAGCCGACATCCTGTTGCTTTGCAGATGCCTGCATATGCTGAAACATCTACGCATAGCGTTGTTCAAACTGCCGCAACTTGACGGAGATTTCTTCTCACTTCTTTCAGAGGTGTCACTCATTAACGGCGAAGTGGAACCAAAATATCTACCAAACCTTCGTGTTGTGGAAATACTACAAGAGGCTACTTTCGACTGGACCTTACTTCCTGCAATTTTCTGCGCCCCAGGGACCTCATACCGCCGCCGAAATCTCGAACGTGTTGAAATCACAATTTCACCAAATGAAGAATTGTCCGATACTCCAGAGATGGAAATTTTTCCGAATGATACAAAACAGCAACTTTTGGCATTGAAGGAACAAGGAGTGGACCTAATGATACAGGTTGGAAAAAAATCAAATGAATTTAATCTAATCGACAAAGTCTGGTAGCGTGTTGTACGTCAAACGTCGAAATTGCGCGCTTACTCTATATGATCATAAAGTTTTTGTACGCTGATCAGGACTTGTTCCAACCCGCCTCCATCCCTTGTCCATCCATGCATTGATTTCTGGTAAACTTAAAGCATATTGGCCATGGCGGAGTGTTATCTGATAACGAAACCCTCGATGTGACCCATACACTGCTGCGGTAGGCATCTATACAAAGATCGGAAAATCCTAATACAAAAGATTTACCTTATGAGAAATGTGATTAAGTATATCAGACCTCTTTTTTGTTTCCAAAAATAGCTGATTTTTCGAATAGGAAAACTTATTGTTTGGGCCCAAATAATAATAATAATTTTTTGACATTCATGACGTTTTTCAAACAATATACCCAACGAAGAAACAAACAGTTTTCTAATGCATTTTTCCTTTTGATAAATCTTTGAATAAAGTTCAACATGCACCAAAGGATTTTCCGATCTTTGTATAGATGCCCACCGCAGGGATAAATCTATTCGTGAACCCGGTTCACGGTATAAACCCCACTTCACGGGCGGGATGAAGTCCGATATTCGGCGTGGCTGTGACCATCAGCCGCGCTACGAAATGTCGATGTGCGCAATGGTGAAAGCCCATCGGCCGATTATCAGGCAGTTCTCTCTTCAGATACATTTGCAGGCTAATGGCCGCACCTTTTGAGTCTACAATTATCCCTAAAGAAATCAGTGACCGACCTTTTGGTTGATAAGTATTAAGATCTTAAGAGATTGTTCCAGGTTAGGCGCCCAAATTGGCAACTAGATTGATACAGCATCCACAGCATCCAATACTCGAAAAAAAATGGTGTAAGTCTTTGGAAAATCTTTAGTAGAAAGTCATCGATGTACCATATGGGTCTGATCAACCGGTATACTTTCTGAGTAAATCTAATTAGAACTTGAAAATCTCATTGCTTGCTCAGGTAGCATAAGTGGTCCTCCATGAGACTCTCATAAAATTGGACATAACAATCCTTGGAGGGAAATTAAATACCCAAGGAAGTATGCATATTTTGTTTTGAATTGCGACGTGCACTCAACGTCGAATGTAGTTGAGAGTCGGGCGGTGGATGCTTTGTCATCCGGCCGGCAAGTTCGGCAACGGCGCTTCTCGGAGGTCCATACCATGAACCGGGTTCATGAATAGATTTATCCCCCCGCAATTTTCATATACAATGATATTCCGAGAGATCACTGATTCACACGTTGGAACGCGTCCGGATTTCCACTTTCAATTCAGCGAATCCGCAAGATGCCGTCGGTAACCAACTTCAACGCCCACACATTTGCAAACGACAAGTCCAGTTATCGATCTGACTAAACCGCCACATGGATTTATACTTCACACCGAATATTCCACGACAATGTAGGCAGATTTATAAGGCAGAACTATAACGGCTCCGATTTGTTTTTGAGAGTTAGGGATCTTTCTACCTGGTGAAGCAAGCCTGGACCGTCTCTCGTACTTTCAAGTTCGCGCGTGCGTAGCCTTGCCGATCGGTGTGGATGTGTTGAAAGACTAGCTAAATATAATGCTGTACTAGTCGCGCACGTTTGGTTAATAGCTCTATGGGAAAGGCAAGTGCTATAGTTGAACGTGGACAAAACTGAGATGGCTGAACTTAATTCTTATCATCCTATGGTCGACGAAATGGTGTCAGCTTGAAGCTACCCGATGATCAAGTTTTAAATCCTTTCTCTCTCCCAGCTGGCAGCTGCTGGCATGGATGACGCCTGGACTCGTCCTCAGTAAACCAAAAGAGTATAACATCGAAAACGTGGACGGTTGTGAAAGCCTCCATCACAGCTCAAAAGAAAAGTGCACATGATGATCTTTGAACGTTTGAACTTCAAACGTAGACAATGATCTTTTCCATCGAAATTTCGATAGTCGAGAAGGCTGTAGTCCGAAAATACGCCTGTCTACGCAGCTGTCTTCATAGAGTTACCAATGTCAACGTCCGAAATTTCCTGGCCAGTGAGAACACAGAATCGTGCCCCAGGTCATTTTATAGCTACCCCGCTTGACGTAACTGATAAGAACAAGGACCGGCTTCCGGGAGGCGAATATCGGCATACTTATGGCTAATGAACAAGAAATTACGAACCGTTTTGTTTAGCGCCTGGGCGCGAATGCGCCACACAAGAAATATAATCCCGACTCATCGCCCTAAAATGCCTCAGCAACGAACTCAAAATGAAGCCAAAATATGCTTGAATATTTAGATGCCAGCGACAGGAACCGGAGAGCGGCGATAAGAAAAGAATGCGAAGTCCTTGTCCAGCGCACAAATCGCTGAGCGAACTTCCACCAAGCGAAGTATATAGATAACGCCCACAGCGCTCGGATATACGGGAAAACATACTTAGAACATAGTGCGAGGGGAGTTTTCCGAGTGCGACCGCCGCCGATGTGTAGACCTTGTTGGACTTCGAATAGGTGTGCGTTTCCCACTAAAGGCTGAAAATTTAACGGTGTCCTGACCAAGGGAATGCCACTGGCCTCGGGTGCATTCTTGCCTTCCCGTCGCTTTCCCGCCCCTTCGCGCATTCCGTTCATTGAAGCGTATATGTGTGATTAATTAAGCAATGAGTACCGAACGCGCCATGATAGCGGCTTTTCCCATGAATCCTATGCCATCCTACGTACGCACTTGCAGATTATCATTGAGCCACCATCAAGTTCTGAATAATTTTGAACCTTCATCGACGCATCACTGATCCTAACTTCACCGATCGTGATAATTGGAAGGTGCCTTTGTCTTCGACTTGATCTCTCCTTCGTTGATAAAAACGCATGCATTAGAAGTCTAGCTGCATTGGCCAAGTATACCTTGCCTATGTATAAGTAAAGTTCGGACAGCCGATCGACTTGATATATCATGAACATCGCCCATCGACTCCAATAAATGACTGTGGGATGTCCTGGAATGACGGTCATCTTTACGGCAACAAAGGAACTATTTGAATACGCACCCCAGAAATAATAGGAGGAGGGGTTCCGACGCTGGGCCTGTTGTGCGTTCTTATCTTGCCACGGACGCAGTACTATCAAGGGCGCCCTAACACGCAGCAACGCAACTTCACGCACCGGAATGCAACACCGAATGCCTCGAATCGCACCCTCAAATGCAGAGTCTAGGCGGTGCATTCCATCGAAATCCATCTAGGAAGGGTGTATGCTTGATGGGTAGTCAGTTATTCAGCCCAAGGCGTGAAAGGACAATTGATACCGGGTGCGTTGTGGTCAGATGTCGTTTGTATTAAAGATTTTGAAACGAAGGTGCGATCGCCACGACCTTTGCCCTGCTGCCGCTTCAACGCCGCGTTCTCATTGTTTTATTGATGTCATCTTCCTTATCATCTATGACTGCAGTGGTGCTCGCAGCCTAACGCAATCCTCGGCAGGTCTGCGAACCCACAGGCAGAGGTCGGCTTCGAGAGGAAAATGGAAGTACCGATCGTTGAAAGCGTCAACCACCAAATCAAGATAATTAACTTCTTTTTTATTCGCGTCGTTTTGGACCTATATATACAATTGAGAATTCTACGTTTTTTAAAAGCAGGGAACGGGCGCACAAGGCGCTTCCCAGACGGAGTGATTAGGGAGGGAAGGGCGAAAGGAATGTGAGGGGTATATAAATATTTTTATATAGATAGTTTCGAATGCGTCGCGCGTCTGCTTCTTCTAATGAGAAGGGATGTCGCCAAGATTAGGAAGGTGTGTGGGATGCGCTCGATGTTGGTGTGCCATGGGAGGATTAAGTATCGATTTAGGATAGGAAGCGGCAGTCGAGATGGTGGAGAAGTGATTCCGATGTCCAGCGGTCCGAAGTTGCACATGGGCGAACAAAGTGCAGCTGGGAAAGAGGAAACGTGCATAGACAAATGAAGGAGGGGATGGGAGGAGAGAAGAAGGGCAATTAAAGGAGTGTGGGATAGAGGCAGAAGAATCTATATCTGTTGCAACAAATGTTGAGGTGACAAAGAGAATAAATATATACACAAAATTCAAACCATTGAGTCCAAGAGTCGAAAGCATAAGGAATGATACAAGGATAATACATCAGAAGAAGAAAAAAACACAGCAAGACAGCATCATATGGCATATATGTTAGTTGAAAAAAATCACGACGCGCAGCAATCGCAAGCTTGGGAGAACACCATGCTTACAACCTTGAAAATTCCAAAAGAGAAAGATAGAAAGAACAAAAAACCCAGGAAGAAAGAGGAGGGATAGGGGGCGGAGGACGAGATCAAGAAGTGCTGAAAGAAGCAATCAACACATCAACTTTTCGAGCACTCACAAGACAACTCCGCCCTCTTTTACAGGATGGCCTTCTAAGCCAGCAACGTTCAAAAATTTCTTCCACCCGCCCCACGCTGCCCCCAGGACACCAGTGCGCCCCCTCTGCTCCAGGTCGTCATCAGGCGACATGGGATCTGCTGGAGGCTCCCCAAGGCCTTCGACGCTGGCGAAGCTCACGTAGCCTTCGATGGCGCGGCACCGCGCAGAGGCCGTGCGCGCATTGAACTGCGGGGTCTGGTCGCGGTGCCGGGCGATGGGTGAGTGCAGCGCGTGCCCAAGGTCACCTTCGATGTCTCGCGACCGAGAGCGGATATGGTCGGCATACGCAGAAGATGTATTCGATGCTGGATACGAGGCTTGCGAGTGCGAGGAGGACGACGACGAATCTTGCTCGTGCTCGTGGTCGGAGCTCGACGACAGCGGGCGTCCGACTGGCGCATTGCGCGGCCTCCTAGGAGCTCCATTTGTCAGGCCAGCCTTCGACGCCGTTCGACTAGGAAGGGGCTTCATGGGCGAAAACGCCTGCTTATAGGGGCTTGGACAGTAGCTCTCCGTGCCCATCGCATGTCCTGAGAACACGCGCGCGGTGAATGGCGGCGTTGGCGGGGGCGTGAGGAGCCGCATTTCGCCGTCTTCTGCATCTTCGCCCTCAGCGTCTTCGTTTTGTACGAGCGGCGGTGTCGTGCCTGTTCTTGGAATCAAGGAAGGCGGTACCGACGTCTTTCGCCTGGGAATGCGCGAAGGGGTGGGCACGGTGGAGTTTCTCCTCGGAGAGGGCGCAGGCGTGAACGCCGAAGGCCCTGGAGGAGGAATAGGATCCGTTTTTGACCTGGAACGACTGTGGGATATCGCTCGAACTGTCGACGGAACTCTTGATGCTGGACTCATGGCGTGCTCGAGCAGCTTCTGCGATTGATTGCTGCTGCCACTGTTATTTGAAGGGGGGGAATATAAGGGGCTCGAGGCAACCTGCAGATGAAACGCACGACAATTTCAGTCAGTATATAAACGATCGAAGTGACCGCGACGCACCGATTCACTGAACACGTCCTGTTCTCCCTTTTCATGCCAGGGCCACCCGCCATCCTCGTCTCTCACCTCGTTGCCCCGGCTCATGCTCCGCTGCCCCGCCCTCTTCCTCTGCTTCTCCCTTTCACCATGCTCTACTACCCGGCCGGCCGATAAAACCCTCTCTAACCGCGCCCGTAGGACCTGCTCGTGGGGCGTCATAACTAAGGGCTCGCCGGTGGGCGCATGTTCCTGTCGGCTGCGCGGCCGCCTGCTGGGACTTTCTGAAATGCTGTGCGAGGCGACCGTGTTGTGCCTCCTAAGTCCGCTCGACCCAGGGACGGGTACGGGAGCTGTGCCCTCCAGTGGCAAGGGGGCCGGCCGCCTGCGAAGCGGCGAGGGCGACTGCGAGCTGCTCCGCGGACTGTTGTCGCCTAAGGGCGAACGCGCGCGAGCGCGAGAATTGGGCGAGGGCTGGTAGGAGATCGACTGCGAATGGTGGTGGTGGTGCGGCCTCTGCCTGCGCGTCGACGGCGAGCCCTCAGCGTCGCCGCCGTAGTACGCTTGGCTGCGCTGCGCGGGGAGCGCGGGCGTGGGCGAGAGCGAACGAGGGTTGGTCATAGCCGTGCGGAAGAGGAAGCTGCCTCGTGTGTACTCGTCTCGCTCTGGCGAGGACGAAACGATTGAACTGGAAAACGTGGATGTGGGCACGTGGGAGTGCCTTCTCTTATGCCCTTTGGGAGAGGGCGAGCTCAGCGCTGGGTCGGCGCTTTCATAGGAGTCGGCGAGCGGGGCGGCCAACATTGGGTTGCGCTCGATCTCGTCGCGTATGAGGGTGTCGCGGAGGAGGCGTTCAGAGCGGCTGGACGAGCGCGGGCTAGTGGATGTGGTGGGTGATGGTGGTTGTGATGGCGTATGTTGGGCAAGAGCCATAGACGTCCTGCAGGTGGTGGGTGTTGTGGGGTTGGAAACAGGAGCTACTTTTGCGAAGGGTTGAAGTAGGCGAAAGAGGGGGCTGGGTCGCCCTTTGGGTGTGGTCGCACTGCGCAGTGGAGTACGAGGCGTGCGAGGTGCGTGGCAGTGTGAAGAGGATGTGGATGAAAAGGAGGATGAGGAAGATGATGTGAGCGGTGTCGGAGAAGCTGATGTTGACGTCGGAGAGATCGACAGAATGGAGGTGAAAGACGGTATGGGGCTGAGCAGACCGAGACTCTGCGTGTGCGATGCAGCACCCGTATGATCGTCTGGGACGAGATTGTCCAACGCTATGAAGCGAAATGAGCTGCGGAAATGGCTGGATCGCACGACAAAGGAACTGACCTTGTTTCGCGAATGGGGGAGGAGATGTTGAGGGGTGGTCTGTAACAGACATTGCGAAATTCGCAGAGGGTAAATGAATGGCAAATGAGAGTGCTAATTGCGGTAATCCTCTAAATCTGCAATCGAATGGGAATCTGGATGCGTGGCTGAGAAATGGGCTGATCGAGATGCCTGTAAATATCCTCCTCACCTTCCTCTCTTGGCTGGTCCTATGACCCCGACCCAATCCAAAATCTAGGATTCCACCAAACTCACACACTAAAAATCGTTCAAGTCCCGGCCTTTGGGGAACACGCTGCACACGTACCTTAACCTGAAAGAATCAACCCCGCGACCACGGAAGACGACTGACGTCCGCGTACCACTTGTACTCTTACTCAAAACCCCACAGAATCGGTGAAGGCCACCTGCAATCAGGTCGCTTCTCACACGGGAATCTAACAGTCCTGCACGTTGTAGACACGAGGCCTTCCTGTACGTTTCGAACGGCACGGAATTGTAGGATGACGCGGTCGAATTATGCGGTGGTGGCGAATCTATGAGTCGGTTGATAAAGGGAGGATGGTATGGGGAAGGACAACGAGGACTCGTCGAGGAGAGCCACGACGACTTTCAGCTGCGGAACTTACGCAAAATTCGAGACCCTTGCACGCCTGGTACCTTTGTCGAATATTTTCTCCGTGATAGATGCGTCCCGGTCACAAGCTGGGAAGCGCGGCCGTGGCCGTTGCGGTCGGTCGGGGCGGGTCACTTGAAAGTGGGTGTTGAACAGTGCGCACAAGAATGTCGATGAATGGTGGTGGTGGGTGGCAAGTGGGTGGCAAAGTTAGACAGCTGAAAAAAAAAGTTATGTCTCACGCACAATAGCATCCACGCCGCCCGCCCTTTGTCCATGACGACTAGCATGTTTTACCTCGCCATCAATGGATTCCACTCAAATAAGCAAAAACTACCAAGCAACCGAGGAAAAATGGTAAACCGACGGGAATCGGTGGTTACGCGGTGTCTATTTGTGTATGAAGCCGAAATTATCCTCCAATGAATTTCCATGTCTTTTTTATTCCTGTGGCGCAAACTGGCAAGCCCCGAAATTGCTCATTTTGGGGGACAAATTAAAAATTCCCATGAAATTCCCATGCGTCTCTTCCTAATTTAGGTGCGCCGTTAGTTGAGCGCCCAACCCCGCTCTCCCATCACAACGCTTCAAGTTCATCAAAAGAAATCTCCACGGAGGCAACAGAGAGGTGTGTCGGACGACTGACAAACCCGGTGCGTGTGTGCTTACTTATAGTGGTGTCTATAAAAATCTCTGATTTATTACGGGCTCGGCCATGCATCGCACAAGCCTCGTCTCATGCAAACCCGGAGTATCTCGTCGTTCTCGGACGGGCTGAAGGCAGTCAAACAAATTTGAAAGAGAAACCCCCTGGGAGAGCGAGGTTAATCAGAGTTAATCCTGGAGAATCCACATGTCAGTTACGAGGACAAGCGACGGCGGTCCTCCGTGAGTTCCTCGGAATGTCGGAGTTGTTGGCACCCACAGTGATTCCACACCGTGTAGCGCAGCCAATAACAGCACCGCGCTTAGGTCGACCGTCAGATTTTGTGAATGGGATCGCAGGTGTGGCATGATTTTTATATATTCCGGGATGTCCTTTCCAGAGAGGCATCAGCCATCCAAGGCTGTGATATCAGTGTGTGCTGCGAACCTGTCCTACCAGGACTTATTTTTGAACAGCCTACGTGTGCCACAGTTTCAACTTCATGTGGAGACAGTCCTACGGAGGGCTAGAGCTGGGGGGATAGTCAGGATCACGGCAAAGAGCGCGACTTTGACATAGCCATGAAATCATGGTCTCTGAACTGCCTGCCTTTCCCACTGTCTAGCCCTCAATTAACGGGCTTCGAGAACTCCAGACATATGAACTGCATGCGGAATGGAGGTCATGGAAGAGCCGTTGCGGATGCAAACCAATTTCGGAGAATCCGAAGACGGGAGTTTGACGCTGATACGTGCGCGTAAGGCAGGCGGTGTCCTGGTCCTGTAAGCGCAGGGCGCATGGTACGCTGCGCAGCGCGGAAGCCTCGTAGCGGTCGCCGGGAAAGCCTTCGCACACCGTAGACCCTGAGGATTACATCCTATCTGCGACTTCGAAACCCAGTGGCACACGCCCACACTTCTAGGTACAAATCCTGTCAATTTGGCTCCAGGATACAAAATCTGGGGTAAGAATCCTGCTTATCATTGGCTCGAAGGCGCAACTTTAAATTTAAACATTAGCGTTACTATCCATTGCCATCGACTCGGAATACCTTTTGAATTGGAGACGCCTACCTATTTCTGAACGCGTACTATGCCCAAAAATGGGCGCGGAGAAGAACCATGCCGTCAGCGGGGATGGTGTGATAAAGTGGTCTTCTTTGCAGTCATCCCTACGCTGATGCAAAAAGCGCTCAAGCCACATTCCACGCACGTACCAGGCTATGGAGTCATCGATGACCTACGAGCTGGAGTTGGCGCGGATTTTAACCATCGAGGCTCCACCTTGCTGGAAGATATATGAATTGCTTTCCAGGCTGCCAGGGTCTATGTTCTGATATCGAACACGCGATGCGTACATTTGGAATAAGTCGTTCAGAGAGCGCCCTTACATATGTATGTACGAGTACTAAATTTTTTTTTTAAATCACGCAGGATATTGGGTATCCAGCTCCTCCGAGATATCTAAGCGCCGATTATGACGCTTGAGAAAAAGTATATTTGCCGCCTTCATCGTTGCGTTGATTCATCTGATCGAAGTGACGAAGTCAGCAGGATGCCAGCGGTAAATTGCCACTGGCTGGAGTCACCGATCCAATGGCCAAAATCCATGAATGGGAGCATTGGCGCGTTACTGACCTCCGAGGCGCCTCTCGATGAGTACCCTGATACGCTTATTGCGCTAGGATCTCAAACGTCGCACCCAAGGTTGCAAGAGATTCACCGTCCAGGTACATTCTGTACGTCTTGTGCCAGTGGTTTGCAGCTGTACAATGTACGATAAGCTTTGTCGACCGTCGCATTGGACATTCCTTCGATCGTGGTGCCTATAATTTTACTTTCTTGCAATGTTTAGGGTCTTTTAGTAACGGTCGTTGATGATACATCTAATCTTGATGAGTTCCAATCACAAACAATCATCTTTTCTGAGAGGGCGCTTAAGTAGATTAACTCGTTACATGAGGGGATTTGATATGGCGGTCCAAATGGGTAAAAAATCCGCGACTTTTTTCAGAGTTAGACACATATATAGAACACATCTTTAGTGTGCCCGCGAATATATTGACCTTATTTCTAACCTACAAAAGCAAAAATTGAGTGCCCCGGAAATATTCAGTGAGTGCCCGCGGAAATTTATGCTGCCCGGAAATTTTTTTTCAGTGCGCAAAACATTGTTGACTGGTTTTCTACATAGAAATGGCACATTTTTAGAGTCCGTAAACATATTTTGGGGTCCGCGCGATATTTTCTAGTCCGCGAAATATTTTTCGAGCCCCCTCATTCCCTTTGTGAGGGCGAGTGCCAACGGGAACAAGTCAGCGTGCCGCGATGCCGGTATTATGTAATCTGGCAAATTTACCACGGCTCGGAGGCAGTAATTGCTGCAGAAGTTGCGTAGGGGTCGATGTCTCAGGATAGTTACAGCCAATTGTCTACCATATAATAGAGTGTAGGCTTGAGTATTTGTTGACCAAAGATACGGAGGACAAGGTCCTTTTTGGTGGCTCATTCTGCACAACGGTGAAAAAGATCCTGCCGAGGCGGATCAATTACGTAGCACCGGCATTTCGGCACATAATAGCTTCGACGGAGCGCCTCGGCGTCAAAAGAGTACGCGCACAGTGAAGAATTTGTGCGCGCACTAAAAGTAGTTTAAAATTCATGTAGTATTTATTCGGGCAGCACAATTCTCCACTTTCTGCATAGAAACCTGGTCAAAAAAGTTTCGCGCACTGACAAAAAGATTCCGGGGAGCAAAAATTCCGCGCGGGGTCGCTGAATATTTCCGGGGCACTCAATTTTTGCTTTTGTAGGTTAGAAATAAGGTCAATATATTCGCGGGCACACTAAAGATGTGTTCTATATATGTGTCTAACTCTGAAAAAAGTCGCGGATTTTTTACCCATTTGGACCGCCATAATTTGAGTCCTAAAATGCGCTATGGTGTAGTAATAGGATCATTTGTAGGAGCTCTGGAGAAGAGGAAATTCGAAATGCATAACATTTTGCCCGTTAAACAAATATGCTCTCCTCTGTACCGCGACCCTAGCCGCCTCCCCTCAGAAATTATTTAGGGTTTTTTGTTTGAACTGCATTTCAGAATCATTGAAGTGGACGAAAAGAGCATATGAAATGGAAGAGTTTAAAAAGTTATGGCGTCGGGCATCGGGTCTCGCTTACCAGTGCAAGCTAACAGAAGGTGGTTAGAGTCTCGCTCTCTCTAAATGACATTACTTTACTTTTACTTTATATGTATTGACGGACACTGCCATAACGCTCGCGGCCGCACCATTGGCGTTGCTCTGCATCGCGGCAAGCGCTAAACTCACGCGCTGTACACGTGCCTTCTAGAGGGGAATCTTTTCTGGACCGCGGCAGCAGTGCCAGCTAAGCTTCGTTCCTTGCCACCACGATGTACTCAAGATTCGCTAATGGCTTGTCAACTCCGCCGTTGGTTTATGGATCTCTAATGACTGTCGTAAACTCTGTGCAAAGTTAAACCGCTGCGCCACGTCCAAGGCGTTCTGCCCTCTTCCTTTGCAAAAAGTACGCCTCGGACTTGGGTTCACTGTTGCGATAATCCAGTTGATAATCCCTACGAAAAATCCTCGAATCCTGGCTAGAAATAGATCTTTAGGCTGCTGATACCTCGTCTGAAATGACTACCTCCCGGCTGACGAAGCTGCTGACTCTTCTGATAGAATATAACCTGGAGGATTCAAATGCCTCGAGGCCCTGTAACTTCGGAGGTGCCTTATAATTGGAGCCTTATTAACGACTCGTCTCCTCTTTCCTTGTCGTGATTAGTTTACACACTGGCCTCCCGCAATGCTCTCGAACTTGGTAATCTGCGACCAACTTTGCATCAACTCAACCCTTCCTTTCAATTACACGGGTATTCAGACGGGGATGGGTTTCTTTTCTCCCCGAACGTCTTACTCTACGCGGCTAGATTTAAACTCTGAAAGATTAATGCTACTGTCCCGAAACCCACAGGTTGCTCAGACTCAGAAATCTTCTACCACTACTTTTCGATGACTAGCTTGGATGTATTCTTTATTCGCATGCTAATAGGGCGAGCATCGCGATTAATTCGGTTCGGAATAGATTTCCTCTATGATGTACTCCACCTTGTGATCAACTCTCCCTCGATCCTCTGGACAGTTGACGTTGAATGTGAAAGTTAATGTCACCTTCTGGCCGTTCCTTATTCAATCCTGACGGTTTACTAGATATTCTCGCCTTAATCTGTTTTCCCTCTGCTCAATACTCGAGTATAAGGTCCGGTGTATTTGAATCACTAAACTTGTTCGTGAACAGGTCACCCGGTCACTTGTTATCGAGCCCTCTACACCCACGTTCGCGTATCGTCAAGATATATCTCAAAGACTCAGTTTGGTCGGACCCGGTGAAGGCTGTTCCGACGAATGCGTATCGTGTGCCGCGATGGTTTACTTTGAAAGCCCGGATTGCAGTACAGGCGAGGGCCAGGCATTCCCCAGAAATTTCAGGGCATGTGTATCTAACAGATGACTACTATTCCTTGACTGTACTTAACTTCCCTGGCATGAGGCTTGAATTTTCTTGTTAGTTGCTGCGTTGACTTTCGAGTTGTCCTTTACTTCCTGAAACGGTAACATTTTCTCAAAGGCTCAATACACAGTGAACTTTGAGGAGGGTCTATCCCATGGAATTTTCTCAACAGACACTCGCGGACAGCGTTTCTGATACACGTGTTGCTGGACGCAAGCAATGCAGCCACGACGGTCTGAAGGTGTTAATTTGTCAGATTGAAGGTCCGGTGCATCTCTCAGAGTTTGGTTGACATAATTTGGGTTCCATAAATGCCAGTCATGGTCAGGTGCACAAAGGTTATTCTCATTCGATGACTCTCTCTGTACTCTCTACGATTTTTTGGGGATCCATCGCGTTGGGTCCGAGGTGCGTCGACAACCCGAAGCTTCAAGTTGAAGTTATTTATATACAGAATTATGAGACGCAACTGATATTTATTTAAATTGAAAAACTCTTAAGTTCGTCTATGTTGGACCTCACAGAATCTGCATCACACCGCCCGTCAATGAGTATCGGATATGGGAGGGCAAGATTTTAACTTTACCTTTGACTTTGGCGCCAAAATAGGGGAGACTAATCACGTGCGCAGATAATCTTGCTCGCGAAAAATCTTGGATCTTATCTCGTTTTCGACTTGAACCACGACGTCGGTATGCTCCCAGAACCGCCAATGCAGTCAAAATCTCATCTCATCCTGTAGAAATGCTTCTTCTTACGGGCACGTCCTCGTTGTCGAAACCGAAGCTCGAGGCACTCCTACGGAACATCCAACAGACATGTCCGCATATCGCGTCCGTTGACGCAGTTTGGGTGCATTTGGTTCTTTGCAGGAGTCAGGCGCGCGAGAACGAGCTGAGGGATGTCAAATCGCCGTTCAGGGTGGTGTTGGATCGACTTTTGGACTATGGAGATCACAACACGCTGGCAGGCACGCTACCTGCAATAGCGACCGGGGCGAACACAGTTTACGTCCTTCCGAGACCAGGATCCGTATCTCCATGGTCTAGCAAAGCAACTGATATCGGCGCCCACTGCAAGCTTGGAGACCACGTTGAAAGGATAGAACGCGGCGCTGTGTTTGCCTTCACTACCACCGATGGACGACCTATCACTGAAGAAGACATCGCGGGTTTCTCCCATTTCATTCACGATCGTATGACCCAAGTTACCAAACTATCACCACCCCAGGAGACGGAAATCTTCTTCCACGATTCTGCGAAACCCCTCCGACATGTCGCTCTCCTCACTACCGATGGCGGTGACGCGAAAGCAAAGCTTGTTTCCGCGAACGTTGAACTAGGTCTTGCGCTTGCCCCAGACGAAATCAACTACCTCATTGACGCCTATGTCACCGGTCAATCCCCCATGGCTCGCAACCCCACTGACGCTGAATTGTTCATGTTCGCCCAAGTCAACTCAGAGCATTGCCGCCACAAAATATTCAACGCTGCATGGACGATCGACGGCGAAGCGAAATCTACCTCCCTCTTCAACATGATTCGCAACACAGAGAAGATCAGTGGAAAGGGAACCATCTCGGCCTACTCTGATAACGCCGCTGTTCTCCACGGAAGCTCAGCTCCCCGTTTCAGCGTTGCAGGACAAAAATACCAGTCCACCGAAGAGGATATGCCTATCCTGATTAAAGTCGAGACCCACAACCACCCCACTGCCGTCTCACCTTATCCAGGTGCTGCCACAGGCTCAGGAGGCGAAATCCGAGACGAAGGCGCCGTCGGTCGTGGTTCAAAACCAAAAGCTGGTCTTGCCGGGTTCACCGTATCCAATCTGCTCATCCCTGGGTATGAGCAACCCTGGGAGACAGATTTTGGTCGTCCCAGCCACATTGCTTCGGCACTTGACATCATGATCGAGGGTCCCCTTGGTGCAAGCGCTTTCAACAACGAGTTCGGTCGCCCCGCGCTCGCAGGCTACTTCCGTACCTTCTCAGAAAGCGTCCCCTTATCGATCGATGGAAAATCTCGTGAAGTCCGAGGGTACCACAAACCTATCATGATTGCGGGTGGCTACGGTAATGTTCGTCCTCAGTTCGCCAAGAAGTCGGGCATTACACCTGGGGCGAAGATCGTCGTGCTTGGTGGACCAGGTCTGCTCATTGGATTGGGCGGTGGTGCTGCGTCGAGTCAGGTCTCTGGTGCGAGTTCAGCCGAATTGGACTTCGCGTCGGTGCAGCGCGATAACGCTGAGATGGAGAGACGTTGCCAGCAGGTCATCGACGCCTGCGTGAATCGCGTAGAAGGAAATCCCATCGAGAGCATCCACGACGTGGGCGCTGGTGGACTGTCGAATGCGCTCCCCGAACTCGTGCACGACTCGGACCTTGGAGCGATATTCGAAATTCGCGACGTGCTTGTGGGCGATTCGTCGATGTCCCCCATGGAGATCTGGTGCAATGAGAGTCAGGAGCGGTACGTGCTTGCCATCGCACAGGACAAGGTGGAGGATTTCGTGCACATTGCTAAGAGGGAACGGTGTCCATTCTCTATTGTCGGCGTTGCCACCAAAGAAGAGGAACTTATCGTCACTGACCGTCTATTCAAACAAGACGTTATCAGGCTGAAGATGTCCACTCTGTTCGGGAAAGCCCCCAAGATGTCGAGAAAAGACAACATTCGCCGTATTGAACGCCCTGAATTTGACTCTTCCCTCTCTAGATTCCTACCCAATACCACCACCCTTGCCGAGCGCATCCCAACTGCAGTCGAGCGTGTCCTCCGCCTTCCCAGCGTTGCCTCCAAATCGTTCCTCATTACGATTGGCGATCGCACCATCACTGGTCTGGTAACTCGTGATCAGATGGTCGGTCCTTGGCAAGTCCCCGTCGCCGACGTCGCCGTTACGCGTTCGTCATATGGCTTTGACGTCGTCTGCGGCGAGGCCATGGCTATGGGCGAGCGCACCCCCCTCGCGCTCCTCAACGCCGGCGCATCGGCGCGCATGGCCGTCGCTGAGTCACTCACAAACCTCGTCGCAGCGCACGTTGGGGACATCTCCCTCGTGAAGCTCAGCGCCAACTGGATGTGCGCGGCGTCGAAGGAGGGCGAGGGCGCATCGCTTTACGAGGCGGTGCAAGCGATCGGCATGGAGTTGTGCCCTGCGCTTGGGGTGGGGATCCCTGTGGGCAAGGATTCGATGTCGATGTCGATGAAATGGCGGGAGGGTGAGGAGCAGAAGGAGGTCAGCTCGCCTCTTTCTCTCATCATCACTGCGTTCGCACCTGTGAAGGACATTCGCAACACATGGACACCGCAACTTCGCGCTGACGGTGAAGCGACGAGCCTGGTGTTCTTCGATCTCGCCAATGGCAAGGAACGCATGGGAGGCTCGGCGCTTGCACAGGTGTTCAAGGAGATCGGAGCCGCTTCCCCTGACGTCGAAGATCCTGCTGTCCTCAAAGCGTTCTTCCAAGGCTGTCAAGCTGTGAAGAGCGCCAGCCCCGACCTGGTTCTGGCTTACCACGACCGCTCCGATGGTGGTCTGTTCACGACAATCGTTGAGATGGCCTTCGCTGGTCGCGTTGGCGTACAAATTTCACTGGACGCCCTCCATTCTGTGGAGAACCCGATCGCAACGCTCTTCAACGAAGAACTTGGTGCCATTGTCCAGGTTCGCCAATCGCAGCTCAACGACCTGATCGCCATCTTCAACAAGGCTGGTTTCCCATCCCACTCCATCCATGTCATCGGCAGTGTCAACGAACCTGCGGACGAGACGGTTTCCTTCATCTGCGAGGCGGAGACATTGTACAGCGCTCAACGGGGTGATCTGCAAAAGATTTGGTCAGAAACGTCATACCAGATGCAACTCATCCGCGACAACTCCGCTGCTGCTGAAGAAGAATTCGCCCTTATCGACCACAAGACGCACACTGGCCTCTTTTACAACCTCACCTTCCAGCCAACCACTCTCAACTACGCTTCCCGTCCTAAAGTCGCCATCCTCCGCGAACAAGGTGTCAACGGCCAAGTGGAGATGGCGTGGTCGTTCACAGCAGCCGGCTTCGACGCAGTGGACGTGCACATGTCCGACATCCTCAGCGGCGCTATCAACCTCGCCGACTTCAGGGGCTTCGCCGCCTGCGGTGGGTTCTCGTACGGCGATGTCCTCGGAGCCGGAAAGGGATGGGCGAACTCAGCGCTCCTCAACGATGTCGCGCGGCGCGAATTCTCCGAGTTCTTCGCCAGGGAAGACACGTTTGCGCTCGCGGTGTGCAACGGCTGCCAGTTCCTCAGCCACCTCCGCGAGATCATCCCCGGCACGGAGAACTGGCCCCAGTTCAAGCCCAATCGCGGGGAGCGCTTTGAAGGGCGCGTGTCCATGGTCGAGATCATGGACAACGCCGCTACGCGCGCGTCGGTGTTCTTCGCGGACATGGCGGGCTCGAAGCTGCCGGTCGCCGTCGCCCATGGCGAGGGACGCGCTGCGTTCTCTTCGCCTAAGCAGCAAGCCGCGTTGGAGGCTGAGGGGCTCGTCGCCATGCGCTATGTCGATTCGCAGGGCAAGCGCACTGAGGTGTACCCGCTCAACCCCAATGGCAGTCCCGCTGGAATTACGGGCGTGCAGACTCCCAACGGTAGGGTGTTGGCTTTGATGCCGCATCCTGAGCGTACTACTATGCTCGAGGCGAACAGCTGGTACTCACCGGCCCTGAAGGAGGTGTGGGACGGGACTGGACCTTGGTTCAGGCTCTTCCAAAATGCGAGGAAATGGTGTAATTAGAATCGTGTTGGACCTTAGGTGCGATTGCTTCGTTGCCTTTCTGTTTTGCATTGAAACTCATATGCTGCTTTAGAGACAAAATTATTCGCGTCGTGTAGTTTTAAAAATCATTATCGTATGGGGTACAATGAATTGCTGCCTAGAAATAACAAGGGGGAAGGGGGGTGATGCTATTACGATAATGTCCCTTGCTTGGGGTATCATAAAGTATAACCGAAAAGTAAACTACAACATCAATGGAAAGCCAATCATCGAAGACAAAACCCATCGCGGAATAATAAGGATACATAGAAGCCTCATTCAGACTGATTCAAGTTCGATGTTGACTTCAAGACACCATACACCATAGCAGCGAACGCCAGAGAGATAAAAATGAAGATCAAAGTCGCGAACAGACAGCGCATCGCCCACTTCCTCTCTGCAGCTAGGAACTCCTTCATAAATACCTTCTTCTCCGCTTCCGTCCGACTCTCCCCAGAATCAGAATCAAGCTTTGCAAAGCGACGCGGCATGAAAAGCATCAACGCCCCACATACCCACAGCGCAGGGAAGACTGCTCGAGAGGTCACGGTAGAGCGAAAGGTATGTATAGAAGAGCAAAAAAAAAACATTATGATTCAAAAAGGCTTGAAAGACAAGGTATAGTATGTGAACGCACAGAAACCGAGTCTGAAGAACGTTCGAGGGAGGGTCTTTGGTTCCTGTGGTTGGTTTCGGGCCTGGGCGTCGGATTCGTACCGGGTGTACCGAGGGGGTATGTTCGCGCCGTAGGCGGGGAGAGACTCGAGGGATTCGCGAGGTTCGGGGTTGGACGCGAGCGAGCGCGAGTCGTCGGGGAGGCAGCGCACGACTACCGCGTCTCCTCGCCCGTGCGCTAGGTTGTATTGGACGACATCTGCGTCAATATTTCCTTGTGTGAAAGGGCCTGGTGGGAGCGCGGTGGTGGTGTTGAATTGTGATGGTGGGGAATAGGCAGGGAGCGGTGGGCTTAATGAGACGATGATGTCGCCGACGGAGGGATGGGAAGTGGTAGATCGGTCATTTGGTGGAGGTATTGAAGTTGTCGTTGACTCGGACGATGGAGGCGGGATGGGTGACGGATTCTGTGTTGACGTTGGGAATCCCGCTTTATTAGACGACCAAAAATTGCGAACACCCATTGAAGTGAAATGACAGCTCTGCGCCATATTGCATGGTGAGCTACTGCTGTCGGATAGGATAACAGAGTGTTCTACTCACCTTCACCAGATTCAAGGATAGTAAAGTTGAAGGTAAAGGTCGAAACCGAGGGAGGCGAAGAGGCCCGGGGTTTTCATACGAACGGTGCAGGAGAAACTTCCTGCGACATATGTATGGATAATGGGAGCCTTCGGAGCTTTCTCACTAATTTTGAATCCAGAAGCCAGACCCTTTTGTGGTTGAGTCATGACGCAGCGAGTAGTATTCCGTTAACGCGTTGACGGTTAGACGATGAGCCACTAGCGGGCACGCGGGCACGGGCGCCGGCATCGTAGGGCGTAGTGTTACCTTTACTTTATCGTGGTCACCGACGTTAGGGCTGGGTTTGTTACTCTCATGTTAGTAACATGGAGGTATGTCACACGTTAGTAACATGTTAGTAACATATCTCACAGCCGATGGTTGAAAATGCCCTGTGAGATACTGTGAGATACCTCACAGGACTGGGCCTGGTTTTGTGTGCTTTTCTCATCCTGAAGTAAGGATTATAGGACACTTCTTGAAGTCTCCGAAGGATATAGCCATTTAGGGGTATAAATTGCTCCTAATTGAGGAGAAAACTGGGTGAATATGGGCAAACAATTCAAAAATGACGCTGATCAAGTTTAAATTTGGAAACTAAGCGGCAGATCGGGGTCTGTTGCCTAAAACGAGCTAAGATCACCAACTCGGCAGACTCGGCATTGAATTGATGCGAAGTTTACACAGATTCCAAAATTTCTACCAAGTCATTTTTTAGGGCGTTTCTTGCTCACACGCATATTTTTTCCATATACAATTATTTTCTCATGCGTCTCTTTTTCCAAAAGGCCCAAAAAGCTGATTTTCCTTCGTGAAAACACGTTTTCGCATCGAAAAATTGAAGTCCAAATTTAAAATCACGT
This sequence comes from Pholiota adiposa, assembly GCA_009935795.1. NCBI lineage: Eukaryota > Fungi > Basidiomycota > Agaricomycetes > Agaricales > Strophariaceae > Pholiota > Pholiota adiposa. The sequence goes on from QEYC01000127.1 coordinate 53,887, forward strand.
GATCAATCTCACAGTTACTAACACAGGTAACTCACAACTCGGAGGACCCCAGACCAATCTCACGTTACTAACATGGTCGAATAGCAATCTAACCCAGCCCTAGTCACCGTCCACAACCATAATTATTAATTCCGTCTTACTCCCCTTCGGCGCCGGAGGTCATTAACAAAAATCAGATGAAGATCAATGCCTCGAGAGCCTCGAGAGCTTCGATACTCGGCGGGTTAACCATTGCCGAGTGGCATATTCATGCGCTTGTGGTCTTCCACGTTTCCGACACTCGTACTCGGTATTTCAGAGATCTGCGACGCTCGCGCTGGGTCTAGACGGCGAGGATGTTCGCACTTCTGTAGACTTCTGTCATTGCCAAGGAATGGAAGGGATGATGACGAGCATTTCAAATGAAGGTAGCGTAAGCACGAGAACAAATTATGTAAAAGCCGCCGTTGGATTCGTTCGAGCGGGACCGACTGGGGTGGAGCCGCTAAAGTAGGCGCTCGGCGGGAAGGCGAGCCATTATCGAAGAGCCCAAATCCGACGTAGAGTTGGAAAACTGTCAATAGTGTGCTAGATCGACAAAAGGATATGTAGATAGTCCAGTAGACGTCCTACATAAGGCAATAGGGATATAGCCTCAATGGACTATCATGGTATCACAAAAGAAAAACAAAGCGTTGAGTGGAAAAAAATTGACCAGATCTTCAGGATGTCAATGAGCTTTGACAAAGAACCGGAGACAAGCAGGCACACGGGAAACTGTATTTTGCAGGTGTGTACATGGCGTCCAAAAGCAGGACAATTTTGATTTAGCGAATTATCATTCGGGTCTTCAATGCAAACGCCAAAATCTCTAACAGAGCACACCAAATGGCCAGCAACAATGCTTGTCCAAATAAGGCCTGTTCTGAGATCCTGCTATAAAAGTGCTTGTAAAGCTTCTACGAAATAGTAAATAGTGAAGGCAGATAACCCGAGCAAACCCCATAAATACCGTGATAAGAGTACAAAGACATGATCCACGTCTACCGATGCCCAAGTGACTGAGTTCGACCAAATGAAAGAGATAAGTAATGACTTACAGCGCAGATTCCAACAACAAGTGAAGTGGTGTGATTGTCTGCCAGAGCGACGTGTGCATACAGAGGACAGAGCTACGAGACCGGAAATTTGTTAAAAAAACAGTGTGCGTAATTGTGAAGAGTGGGACGCGGAGACAGAAAAGGAAGAGGAAACAAAGATAGCCTGGTAGTAGAGAAAAACTAGACGGGGTAACATGTAACAGAGCACAGATATAGAAGAGAGAAAAAAGGGCGAACAAACAGTACAGGAATTCGTGGAGGAAAAGGATGCTCTCACGCGGGGGGTTGCCGATATAAGTCAAGGTAAGAAACGAAAAGCAGAAAACACAGCTACTCTCCGGGACGGCCTCAGCCGCCACCACAGCCAAGCAGAGTAAGTATCATCCGGAACACAAATACAAGAAGTTTTCCCCAACTTCCAATGGATCTGAATCCTGATACACCTTCTTCTCCTTCTTCTTTCAAGCTTTCAAGCTTTCAAGCTTTCAGCCCTTGTCGTACGATGTACGACAACGAAAGAGGCGCCCTAAGCCCACTGGGCCTTGTCCCACGCCGGGTCTTGGAGGAAGGCGCATAGGACCTTGCTTCCGGTCTATAAAGCCGATAAAGGGGACGTTAGCAACCTCCGTTCAGCTTCAGCCGTACATATCCCGTCTGCGCGGCGGGTAGGCGTCGCTATCCGGGGACCAGAGCGAGCGAGCGAGCGAGGGGAATACACGGAATGCGAACGCACCTGCAGAAGGGGGTGCCCGGCGACGATGCTGAGGAACCTCTCGAGGCCCTCGCGCCGGCTCTCGATGACCTCGTCGGAGAAGCGGTTCGTGAAGACCTTGCCTGGGAGCGGGGGGATGTTGACCCGCGTCGACTCGTGCTCGAGGATGTCGCGGAAGGCTTCAAAGTCGGAGTAGCGCCGTCGCACTACGGAGTGGCGCAGCTTGAAGGCGGGGATGTTGGTCTAAGGGGGGTTTAGCGGGTGAATGTGATGCGATATGATAAGTAGCTGCGCACCTTGCATACGATCTCGTAGTCTGTGTACATTTTCCTTCCGAATCCTGTGTAAACCATAGCGATTAGATGCCCATTGCGCTTGGTGTAACATATTGCGGTAAAGCAGGAATGCGGAGGCTTCGAGCTTGGATTCGAGCTGACTCACCATGCGTCTGCGGGTTCCTAACCTCAATCTCGAGGAAACTCTCCGGCACACTGTACATCTCCTCGATCTAATCCACACACAGCGATAACCAGCGCACCCTAATCAGCGCCCAAAAAAAGGGAAAGAAAAAACATGGAATCCGAAGTAGGACGCACCGTCTGTTCCCTCGCTGAAAGGAGACTCTCCTCGAACGCAGAGCTGCGGGCGAACGGTGATACGGCAGCGGCCATGTCTGTCTCTGTGTGATAGAACTGTCGGGTATGTGTGGTTATATGGCTTTATATGGAATCGCTAGACAGGAATGACGGAGGAGGGGAGGTCGGTGTACACAGAAAAGGACCATTGCTGAGGGCAGCAGCAGTGGCAGTGACAGTGATCGCCTGTCACGTCGTCACATTTTGCATTGTTGATTAGATTAGATAGCGTGTCCTATTAAAGGTACTTGTGGGCATCAGCCGTGGAACTACAAATTTATTGAGGAGAAATTAGGTACCAATTCAAGAATGCTTTCTAGCTATTTCAAAGCGTCTCCGACGCATTTCTCTCGTTGTCTAATCACAAAAAACCCGCGCTTGAAATATTCAATCTCCGACACACAACATTCCCACGATCCACTTCATCATGTAATTGCCTGTTGGCGGATGATTCAACTCAAAACCACGACAATGGCCACCGTACATCCCTCCCGCATGGGTCTGATCCCCCAAGAAATGCGCTCCGTACAGTCCGCAGATAGGGCCCGCGCACGCTCGCCATCACCCAGGCGCGCAAGACGCAGCCCATCGCCTCGCCGTAGTCGGAGCAGAGACAGAGAAAGAGGGCGGGATGGGAGCAGCAGGCGGGAGGAAAGCAGAGATACTGGGAGGGACAGGGACTCTTATCGGCCTTCGGAGCCTCGAAGGTCGAGTCCGAAGTATGATGACTATCGACGCGCAGCGGCGCCGATGGGGCCGCCAACGGGAGAGCATTCAGCGCCTTGGACGAAGCAGGAGAACATGTACCCTGGGAGGCGAGATCATCATAATTTGCCTCTGCGTGGTGGAGGAGATGCAGGATTTATGGAGAGGTACGTAGCATGATTCGTTGCCCATGTTCAATCAACTGACGTTGTATCTATAGCCGTCGTGCGCAACGTGAAGCACAAGTTGTTAACGTTTGGCCGCCTTCTCCAAAGGCCCCAGCTAGAGATCTGTATGCAATTTTCTATAAATTATAGCGTCATTCATCACTAATCTCCATGTATAGATCTCCAAAGGGCAAAAAGTCGAGCAAGAAATCCAAACGACACAGGTCTCCAACTCCCAGCGACAGCGACTCCTCAGAAGAAGAGCGAAGGCGCAAGAGGAAAGAACACAAACGTGCCCGCAGGCACGAGAAGGAGGACAAGAAAGAAAAGGAAAAGAGACACCACCACCATAAATCACGGCTCAGCGAGGACGAGGAAGAAAGCGAAGATGAGCGCAAGCACCACAAACACCGGAGCAGCCGGCACGAGCGCGAGCGCACCAGAAGTAAAAGCAAGAGCGTTCGTCTTGTATCACGCAGTCGGAGCCGGGGCCGCACCCCAGAGCGCATGGTAGAAGACCGAGACAGAGCAGAGCGAGCATCAACCAAGCGCGCCGTATCCTCCGACGCGCGCTCGCGCGAAGTCTCCGGCGCACCACCCTCTTCCGGAGTCCTCAGCGACTTCGAGGACGACGACGAAGTCGGGCCCAAACCCCTCTTCAAAAAAGGCTCCGCCAAGAAAATCGACGAGCGCGCATACGGCGGTGCCCTCCTGCGCGGCGAAGGCAGCGCCATGGCCGCCTTCCTGCAGGACGACACCGACTCGCGCATCCCGCGGCGCGGCGAGATCGGGCTCACCTCCGACGAGATCGCCAAGTACGAGGACGTGGGGTATGTGATGAGCGGGAGCAGGCATAGACGGATGAATGCGGTGCGGATGAGGAAGGAGAATCAGGTGATTAGCGCTGAGGAGAAGAGGGGCATTTTGAAGTTGCAGAGGGAGGAGAGGGAGAGGAAGGAGGCGATTTTGAGGGATGAGTTTAGTTTGCTTGTGGATGAGAGGTTGAAGGGTACATGAAAAATGGTTGTTGTTGTGAGGCTCTTTTTAGCGTTGTTCTCTTTGCTTCAACTATGGTCGCAAAATATGTAAATGATATTCTTTCTTTCTGACCATGTCATCGTTACAATTTTGCGACCCATAATTCGAACTCATAACTACCCTACGCAAGCCAATGCGTCGAACATTCTCGACGAAATGCTGCCACATACTATTTACATATAAACACTGATAAAAATAGCTCGTCAGTAAACCTCTATTGGAGGGAAAAAATTGGAAAACATTGACCTGGGAGCACCAATCGTTGAAGTACTTGCAATACAATCCTCAGGCTCTCGCAAAGAAAATTAGCGCCCGAAGTGCACTCCAGAACGGGAATTCATTCGTACCCTCCACATTGTCCGTAGTGAGCTTGCGTTGGAGCGCAAGGCGTCGTCGTCGGGGGCTTATTAGTGTTATCCAAACCAAGTCAAAACGTCGTTGTGCTGTATTGCCCCACTCCTTGGGCGCTGATAGCTTGGAAGTTTGGTCCGTATGTTGAGCTGGTCCAAAATTCAGAAGGCTGTTTGATTGAGTAGATACTGGGGTCGTGGAGTAGCCGAAGACGTTGGTCTGTTACTTGGTCACTTCAATGGCGTTGTTGTAATTGAGCGTTTGATCTCTGAAAATTAGTCAGTCGAGACTCGTATTATGATATGCCATATTCTGATCTTGGGACGAGACCAAGACGAGACCTCGTGCATCCTGGATAACCACTGCGAATGAGATCACCCTGGCGGGAACGGGAAAATATTCAGAACATTCGGCATAACCGACAGATGCGTACAAACCCATTGTTGAGCTGTCTTGGTTAATTTCCCCTGCGAATATTGGCTGTTCCGCATGCTGGGCCCCGCGAAGCATGCACAAGGGACACCACAGTATGCAACACCAGCAGCGAGCCCGCCAAAACATTGGTCATCAGGCAACCAGACGAGGTTCCAGTAACAAAAACGCCGCGTCGATGCCGTAGTTCGAGTTGGCATAGCGCACCATGAAGGCAATTCCGAGCGAGTCACCGCCCGCATTGTAGGTCAGTGTCGCATTGGTGTGGACATCCCAGCATTTCCCGCTGTCAGGAGCGTTGTACGTATGGGTGTGTCAGAAAACGTACCTCCGCAGAAGCCCAGCGGTTCCGGGCCTCGATGCTGACCGAATACCCAAGGAGGAAAAAAAAACTGCGATAAGAGCTCGTCTGACCAAACGCGATATCCGAAACATAAGTCCTACTCAATTCTCAGTTTAGTTTTTTTTTTCGAGCGCTGCAATTAATTAAGGAGTGATGAGGCTGATGCCAAGCACCATGCGCAGTCTACGTGCCGTTGATCTTACTTGAGGCTCCGCCCGGCCGTGTGTGCGCGTCGGAATGCGCAAATCCCATTAACGGCTCAGTGTGAGCTCAAATTTCGCCTCACACTATTATTGCTGGGGGGAATACATCTTGGAAAGAGCTTAAGGCCTTGGAGAGAAAAGAATAGGTGGAAGACACATGGCAGCTGGAGTCCGTGGCAGTTCTTGTGCTCGCAAGCGCTAGTGATGGCGAAGAAACTGTCGCCCGCACAATTTTACAGCTCACTTCGTGCTCGTAGGAAATAGGGAGCATGTAGCAGCATTTGGCCACAAGAGTATTGATTTTTTCTAGCTATGCAGTGGTATTCTGTGAAATAAACGACCTCAAGACGCGTCGAAGCTAAAATCGCGCGCTACGGCATGTCTGCCGAAGTTCATACTCAGCCAACCTGGCAGAATGCCTGCGACTTGGCGTCGGGCCCCTAAATGTCGGTTGGCAGGCTGTAGAGTATATTGCTGTTGCTACGGCACAAAAACTAAAAATAAACTGAGAATTGAGTAGGACTATAGAAAGGTGGAAGGTGGACCGTCCGCCTTGGGTTGATCGGTCTACCTAGTCAAGTCGTGACTCGTTATCACGTTGGGAGCGAATATGCTTCGAGTGGCCATGAAACCAACTGCTTCTTCATGTACGAAGTGTCATGCATGTCGTGCCTGTGCAAAGGTCCCATCCGTATTGGTCCGTCAGTGGCACCGTCTGTCAGAAAGAAAGTTGTCAATGCTTGCTATATATCGCCGACTGCTGAGTCAAAATGCCACCTATCCACCTTGTTGTCGTTCAAAATAGTAGGGAGCGTTAGATGGAGGTCCTCGCAGTCTTCAAAGGAATTCTGGGGTTGCGTCCACAAAGCACCCTAAAGATGAGGTCCAGGAAAATGTTGGAAGCAGTCCTATGTCGAAGAACTGTAGAGCGCTCATCTAGGAACTTCAGGCAGCTGGGTCTCCAGGGCACGCCGAAAGTAAGATCTTTGCGGCGATGATATGCGCATCTTGTAGAAATCAGAAAAAAACACGGGTATTAACGCGAGGTTGGTTGGAGATTGGCTCTGTTGTTGGAGGTAAGAAAGGGTTCGCGTCGGTTTTGGGACTGAAAATCCAGGTTTTGGATGATTGAGAGAATTTAAGCCACCCGAACTGAAGGCCGTTGGCATATAAATTTTTGAACCGTGCTGGAGGGTGGAAAATCAGGATCCTGGGCGTGGAGAGCGCGAGCAACGTCACGGTGGATAAGTTGGAATTTCAGTTTCTTTTGCTAAGGGCTGATTTGAATCGCCGCCGTGCCGCTTCCTCCTTTCCTCGACCTTCATTTCCTCAAACTCTCCTAACAAAACGATATTCAACCACAACATATAGACTGTCTTTCTACTTACCTCGACTTAGGGAAGGATGCCGACGATACATATTCAGAACCGCGAACAAGCGCGAAGGAAGCGATGAGTCGATGACCTCGAAAATGTCTCAAAAAGGGCTCGACAGCTTTTTTCATCTTCTCTTCTCTTAGTTGGGGAGCACAGAGGCATCCTAGAGGACAGAGAGGGGAGGTGGTGGCGGTCAGATATAAGCAATGTATAGGAAAATGAAATTAGGCCACTGGTGCGCATTGCTCACTTTCGTTTCTGTGGAACTGCCACTCTTGATCTTTGCGTTCACCGGGATATAGATTGACGCTCTCCACCTTCAGTCTTTCAAGACCTGCCTTTCTCGTATCAAGAAGGACTGAAAGAACGGACATTTTGACCTTTCGCAAGGGCAGCAAAGTCAATAGGTGGCGCCTGAGCCACAAGGCTCAAACCACAGGCACTAAAACACGGCCAGCAACGAAGGCGACATACTGGTCGCACCGCAGAATGCCTTGGCGGTATTCTTCATCTTCTGGACATTGTCATTTCCTTTGGGGCCTGAAAGAACGTTTTTTTTCCGAACGGCGGGTTTGAAGTCACACATGCGAACAACAGAACCATCCTAGTGGCGGCCTTGGACCTCTGAAACACTGGGCTGGTGTACTTCTGGGACCGGAAATTTTTCTGGCGCCTTCTAGCTCTGGGAAACATTTTGCAACATTTTGTTGATTTTTTGGACTTCTCTGGACTCTCGAGGCGGGGCGATGGACTCCAAAAATGGCACTGCATTGGAAAAAAAATTGGAATGGCATATCATTAGATCTCTGGCACCTCTATACCATCTGGCTGGTCTCTCTGGTGAGATTGGGTGCTGCTCTAGGCGTATGGTGGGCGGCGGCATCGTCAAAATCCCGCTACCGACGCGTGACCGTCACATGTCACAATGAGTCACGCCGTCGGTGAACGTCGTTGAATGTCGATGACAAACGAAGGCCGACGTCTAGAGCCAGGAGACGGGCGGCAAAGGAGGATGGGGTGCCATAGTATGGGGTGAAATGACCAGGGGGAAATTTTCGACCAGACATCCAGAATTACAAGCATTTGGTTCCGTCGGATATTAGGTTGGTTCGCGTTGCATCCATTGTGTTCCGCCCTAGGCCTTGACAACGAACGCGACTGTTTGGAGCTTTGGAGCAGCTATATAGCATAGCTATGATTTGATTTCTGGTCTAGAGCTTCCGTGATATCCCGGAATTTGACTGTCGAAGAATCAAGATATCGTTGGGCGACTTGAATGGTGTGCCCAGAGCGGGTACGAGCATCAACAGAGGTCGCTCCTCAGGCCTCATGAATAGGTGATTGTTTCGTCTATATATTATATAACGAGGATCGTGGCTGACTCATGTTTAGGAATATAGGCGAACGGAGAGGGATGATAGTGGAAATTCTCGAGCAGAAAAGAGGATAGAGTTCATGGCCACTATTCCGCCTCTCTATGAGCTTGTCTTTTCGAAGCATTTTTTTTTGGCGAGTAACGCACCTTTTCCTTTATTTTCTTGCCCTCCGGAGCACCTTCCCAATCCTAAGCTTAAACCAGCGCCAGGTTTCGAAGACCAATTGAAATGTATGACCAAAACGTACCTGGGCCAACCCCAAACGTTGTCCTATTTGGCACCCACGGCCGCGAATAAATCCATATATGGACGTTAATCCCGAGCTCAGCTCGAATCCGGCATATAAGATTGAGTCCGGGTTTCGTATTTTCTTCCTGTTTCGTTTTTGTTCTTCGTTTTCTCTTCTTTTTTCGCCCTATTACACCTGCAACAGCCTCCTCAAGATTTTCCACTACTCCAACTCGACGTCGACACTCACCCTGCAGGCACTTGCCATATCCAGCCTCGTTTCCTTCGCATTGACGCTGTTGACACTCCGTTACTGGCCGTTCGCACCCAGAAGATGTCGATCACCGGAAATGATTCGCCTGTAGGTGTCAGCGGTCAAGAAAGCGCAGGCTCTTCGGATCAAGCGACGACTTGGGTACTCAACCTTGGGTATCCTCTCCGCACGAATGGCGACGCTCCTTGGACTCTCCCTCCAAAACCACTGGTCATCAGAGTGAGTCGAATTTCTTCTGTGATGCTTTTTCTTCCCTGACTGAAGCCATTTTCTTTCCAGCCCACTTCTTGCACTCGATATGAACAGCCGTTCATCTACACCAACAACGCGTCTGGGGTAAGTCAAAATACCATTATTGCCGCCCAAATTAACACGTTGCCCAATTTTAGCTTGTTGGGCATCAGAGTACCGCCTCTGGCGGTGGTGTTTTCGAGTTCGAGGTGTTGAGGTGGCTGAAACAGGCGATTTCGGTGCGTTGATTTTTCGGAGTTGTAACAGCGGCGATTCACTGAGCATTTCATTTCCAGCTTCATTCGCAACGACAGCTGCGCAAACTCCGTCGAAAAATCATACTCGTCAAAGCTAATTTTTCCGTTTCTCCTCTCTTGCGCCGTCGGGCCTAATTTGAACTAAGTGTTGTACCATATCCCTAATTTGTTAACGTCGTATGTTTTAAATCACGCTCTCACCACTCTTCTTTGCTGACGTCTTCTTTTTCTCTCTTTATAGTGTTCTTGCTTTCTTCGCGTTCAAATTTGCTTTTCTTCGATTTTTTCTTGATGCACACTGTCACGATACTTGACGCTCTTCCCTTGAAAACACATCTTGACTGTCCTTCGCTTGAATTCTCTGAACTTGCTCTTCTGTTGTCAACATAACATTTGATGCACTTGCTCACCCTTGACTAGAATACCCCATGGATCGTATAGTTGTACCACATTTCCTCGAAAAACGTAGATATTCAAAATTGATGTACCATATATCATGTGTTAGTGAATATATATTGTTGTTCTGTTCTTGAGGTCCTTGTTCTTGTTATTGACATATTGACGTCTTCTGAGCACACATTGCTTGCTGTTCACATATGTTCTGTCCTTTCGGATCACACTTGGCTTCATCTTGAAGGTCTTGAACTTGACATCGCTTGAGGTTGCAGTTCTTGTAGTTTTAGAGTAGGAGGGAAGGTTCAGGCGCACAACAGAAGATTAAGGCAACAAAATTGAATTGTCAAAGAAAGAAAAAAAGGAATCGGCGGTATACGAAAGAGAAAAAGTGAAATAATGAATACTTCTCTTAGCCACGTGGCGGAATAAGGATGGGGAATGTGAGGACCACCGGCTCTGCTCTCCCAAAATGAGGAATTTCAAGGAGAAACGTGACGGATAGTCGAGCGCTGAGATATCCAAAGACGTTCTTTTCAGCACTGGCTTTGGCACAAACCAGCCGTTGGAGGAGTTGACGGGCAGTGGTTTGCAATTTGACGTCGTCGTGAGTGCGGTGAAAAACGGGGGCGTGGGAGAGTTTGTAGCTTTTGTGCAGTTGCAGGTGGTCCGTGCGCACTGATCTTCACCTCTTCACACCGTCAGAGCAAAGAACAAACCGCAGGAAAATGTGTTCAGTAAATCAGATATGCCCGCATTTTTTTATCAGATTTAGAACCCACCCTATAATGAAATTAAAGGGCTCGAGCTCGAGACTGAAGTCATGTCATGGTCAAGAAATACGCGAAGATAGACGACAAGGAAATATGGATCGCGAATTTGAGCAAAAATTAGAATGCGATCTCTCCATAGGTTATTTAAGGAGGTTTATGAGATGGAGCGCGGTTCTCAGCCAAGCCGGTAGGTCGGTAGACGTACATATACCGGCAGGATTTGTTCCAAAATTAGAAACTTGAAGGCTATTTTGGGGCAACGACGGAGGTGATATAAAAGGCTGCGATGCCGCACAACTTCAGAAGAGGATACAACATTTTCCTGATAAAGAAAGCGCCTTGCAGACCAGTCATATATAGTGGTTTGCAACCGACGATGTTCTGGTGATAACGGCATTGTGCAATGCAGACTTCGTCAGGCATTATGAAGAAATTTGTCGACCTCAGGCATCCCGGGACGCCAAGCAAGCCAGAGAACGGCTAAAAAGCCTTGTGGTTGACTCGCATTAATGATGATGGAGGCCGAGAAACCTGTGCTGGTCAGAAAGATATATACCTTCGCCCGAAGGTATCTACTGACCGAGGACATGAAGAACGGTGCATTGTAAGTAAAATGTGTTGTCGGTTGCAATTGGTCTGACGATGGCTTCAAGAAATCCTTCTCTGAATCAAGGCCTCAAAAACCGGCATCAAAAGCTAGCATTATTATGTGTGATGTGCCGACCATAGAACGAACATCTTCAGAACATGATTCAAAGCAATGATTGTCAAACTTCAAACTGTTTATCGACAATTCTACTATTTATACGAGGTTCCAAAAAAATCTTCAAGATTTGCCGCTTTGTACTCTACAATACAAGAAAGAGCTAAGTACAGCAACTTCTTTCAACTTTTAAATAGCATGTCACACTCCGCAGCTTGGCGCATCGTTGAAGTTCAGTTGTGAATTTCGAAGTCACTCAGCATGTTGGGGGAATGCTCGGCTATAGCCACATTGCACAAGCAACTTCCTCGTGCAGCTGAAATGTCCCACTCCGCGAGGTAAGTGAACCGTTGCTGTTCCGGATGCACTCACGACTTTCTTATTTTGTCCAGTGCACAATGCGCTTTCTAGGACAATCTGCTGTAGAATTCCCACCGAGCTTAAAAACCCTGTCAGAAGAAACCTCTGCGAGCGATCGACATCTGGCATGAGAATCCTAGTCCAAGGCAAGTCCAAGGAACTGTTTGAGGTCCCCGCTTTTCCTTCTTCAAGTTTCTTCTAATTTTTCTATTTCAGCTTATCTCTCCATACACATCTTTGTAGCGCGTTGGTACGATAAGTAAGCTTGACAGGAAAATTGTTCTGAAATAGTACAGCCACCGAGAAAATAAAATGGATGTACCAACAAGGAGGCGAATCCAAAGCGTCAGATCGCTTATAGCGTTGAATAAAGTGATGGGCGCTTGATTGTCAAGGCAGCTCTACATTAAATTTTGGAGAAGTTACCTGAAGAGATCTGGTCAATAGGATTAACCAGACATCCTGGGACTTACCGAAATGCATCCAAGGTTTGTTTTAGACCAGCGAAAGTAGATCCAACTTGAACTGGGCGCCTATTTTTGGACATTGATGGTCAAATTCCCACAATCTTAGACTCCACTATCGAAGGACTTCTTTAATCCTCGAAAGACCAAGAACACGACTCCTTATCAAAGAGAATCAGATGCCACGCTAGTAGTGTAAGTCTAGCACGCTTGAAAGGTCTCCGTACACATCTTGGTGGCGATCGCACTGTAACTGTGTTTAAAAAGCAGTTCGCTGTCATGGAAGATTGTTGGAAGATAGGGCCGGGAGGTTCGTATTCACACAAGGTAGCTATCAAATCACGAGGCCTTTAAGCTTTTGCTAGCGTCAATGCTCTGTCAACCCTTGACAAGCCGTTATCGAAGAGACAAGAATAGAGTGCCAGACATATGGTGTGGAAAGTGACGGCAATGTCGATTGGGAGACTGAGCTTGAGGCTTACATGTAGTAGTACAGGAACGAACACCTGTGCGCCGTTGTGTATTAAAGGGCTTTGCGATTTAGACTGCTTGCAGCCCAACTTGAAACACAGTCCCATTCCCCGATGTCTCTTCCAGATTTCCTTCTTGACCCTAACATCGTCTTAAAGGATGGTACGGAAACTTCCCTTACACCTTCGCGCGCTGGTACTGATTTTATTGGGGTTCCATAGATTCGAAGTGGCGATACAAGAATCCTCCCGACTATTCTGCGACCAACGCCAACTTCGCCGCCACCAAGTCGACATCATGGGAAACCAACCCCGAGTCTCTCGAATACCTCATTCAGAATCTCGTCAAGAACTGGGAGAAGGAAGCTTCCTTCAAGGTCGACACCAAGGAATGGCGCACCATCTCCCAAGAGAAGTATGAATTTCGCCTTAACGGCGGACCTGCTCAGTCCGCTGAAGATATGCTTCGCCTGGGCACGTACAATGCTCTGATCGGCGAGACCGGCGTGAAGGGCGTTTACGAAACAGCGGCAATGGATTTCAACAAGTCGCACAAGCTGTTCAAAGGCGCGCTCAGGACGTTCAATTGGGAAGTCGTCGAGATTCTTGGTGGCCCACCTAAAGTCAGCGTAAAATGGAGGCATTGGGGTAAGTAATCGCCTTCAGATTATTGAGCCACTAATACTGAATGGAGGCGCTGAAATTCACCTTGTAGGAACGATGACCGGTAATTACCGCGCGACTTTGAATTCGGGGCGCACCATCTTTGCCAAAGCCAACGGCAAGGTCATCGAAATCTTTGGCATCACCATTGCCGAAGTCAATGATAAATTCGAGATAACATCCTTGGAAACGTTCTGGGAACCCGATTCCATGTTTCGCCAGCTCGTAACAGAAGGGATCGAAACCTTGGGAGAAGGAGAAGTGGTCGACGAGCTCAGGCTTCAGCAGACTGGGACCGTCGGTTGTCCTGTAGCACATTGAGGCGACGCGCAGTAATCGGTTTGGATACCTAGTGAAATAATAATATTCCTAGATGTTGTACCCAAATTTAAGAAGTCGAAAGAAAGACCTAAGTTTAGGGAATAAATAGGCGGATACTCAACTGCGTCACAGAAAATATGACCAGATAGAAAAGCTATATCGATTCCTAACCGCCTAGTCGCATTCTACAATCGTTTTGGTGTCCACTCTCCTCTCCAAAGTCCCAGAATTAGGCTTATATTAACGCCCATGTCAATGGTCCCAGCATGGAAAATAGGATCGAGCCATAACGGTAACGAATACGCGAACCAAATGAATACCCAAATGTATCCAAGCAATCTAAAAAAGATTGTCTCTTGATACCCAAGACGTTTGGCGAACGCGATGATTGCATCTTCGAAGGTGATAGCGGCCGCTTGCAAGGGGAAGAATAGCAAAGACTTCCCGGACCAGTTTTCCAGCAGAACATAATCCGGGCCATAGTGGACAAGTCCGGAAATGAAAAAGCTACCGAATAGCTTGAAGTAGGTCGTGAAGGCTCCCTTTGGTAGACGCAGAACTTGCGCAAAGAAGTTCATGTGGGCAGTGAGGAACTGAAAAGAAAAAATGAGAATGGAAATATAAGTTTCTAGTCAAGGCTTAGAGGGCTTACCTTGCGCAACGTTTGATGCCAAACAGTACCCCAGCACTTGCGGACAGTATATGCATCTCGGAGAGGACCAAACAGATGTGGCCAGTCTCGGGGCTCCCATAAACGCAAGGCTACCGCGGCAACGCTCACCAAACAATAGAGCATGGACATCCAGGCATATACAAGAAAGGGATACAGCCAAATAGTCGCGCGCCATGCCCATCCAAATTCAGAGAACGAGGGCCCTCCTAATGCGAAACATGGATTCGCCCGTACGAGAATCGATGCAATATCGAACGATATGAAATAGTACACCGCCGATAGGAGTTGCGAGACGATGAAACGCGTCCGGGACTTCGTCGTTGGGCGCGGCGAGATGTGCTCTGTCGGTTCGTGTGCCCAATTGATCCCTCGCGGTGTCAGCTCAAGCTGCAATGCCCACTTCAGCCGCTCGAGGAAGGTCATCTCTGCGGTAGGCTTCTTCTGCCCTATCATCCTCAGCTCGGGTTGGAACCTGCGAAGCAGAACAAAATCCGCAGCGGTGAAGAAAATCGTCGTGACCGACGTGGCCAACACATAGTCGGATGAGGGGTTGTCCGACGCGCTGAAGAATAGAAGGTGGATGGAGAGCAGCGCGATGGGGATGATGAAGAGTTCGTTGAAGCGCGCGTTTTTGCCGCCTCCTCGTGCTATGGCGATGACGGAAAGCAGGTGCATCAGCCCAAGGAGATTTGGGTTGAAGTCGTAATATTTGCCCCTCATTTTGGAGGTCTAATCGCGGTTGTGAAGAGAGCCGGAAGGCACAACAAGGAAGGGCAAATTAGTACGGAAAGGTTGGAGTATGAAGAGGGCAAAAAACAGTGTCGTGAAGAGGTTTTGCTCTTCAAGTACACATCAAAATTGGCGGATCGATCCCAACTCCGGTATGCGTCCCTGCCTTATACGATATCCACGATAAAGCCGATCCATTGAGTTGAGGTTGATGGAACACCAGGGAACACCGTTAGCTGAAAATAATGCTCAATGGCGGATGAAGGAGAAGTGCGAGAGGCTGTGCGCATGTTTTTTTTCAAGACGTTAAGCAGTTATTCAAATTCCGATATAACTAAGCTAAATAGGTCATGTCAGATAGTCAGAGTGTCATAAAAATACGCAGACGAAAGAGAGAGAGAAATAGAGGATGGAACGGAGGTGACAGTGATAGAATAAAAAAAGAACAGAAAGAGTCCCGTAAATACTCTACGAATAAGAGTTCGCTCCCATATATTGTTGTACAAAACAGGAGGTATACTTGCTGCTGCATGTCAATGAAGCAGAAAACAGTAAATAGTCGTGGCGAGGGAAATCGGTAGTGATGATGCTAGCGAGGGTAGGGCCAACTACGCGTAGAAATAGTGTTTTGTCCATAGATTGTATCCGTTGTTGAGGTGCAGATAAAAATGGAGCTTGCACGACGCGTGGTAGTTTGCCTAGGATATGGTGAGGATGGTAAGGTATGCGGATGGCGTGGTGGGTTGGATATACTCTAGTGTAGGCACCCTGGATGTTACTGATGCACGGGGAGGGGACAGGAAGAGAAGATTAGAAAGCGAAGACGCCAGGCGGCCCAGAAGACAGAAAGGAAACGAAGTCAGAGATTTAAAAAAACACATAGTTACAACTGCCTAAAAGTGGCCGTGCCCGCTGGACGATGGTGGCACAAGTCGTATGCTCCCCATGCTATCTGGCGGAGCGTCCGTGTCGCTCTCCGCACTCCCAGTTTCCTTCCTCCACAGGCTCTCGCTTTCCTCTTTGTCGTCTTCGCCCAGGCCCTTGGGATATTTCTTCGGCGTCCTGGTCCGCTCCCTCTCCTTCGACTTTTCCCGCTCCGACTTGGATTTGGGCGCGGGGTTCAGGTTAGCCGTGCTGCTCGAAGCACTGCTCACCCCACCTTTCGCATACGCCTGCATCCGTTCCAGCTCCTCATCATTCCACTCGCTTGGAGACGAATCCGTCACAGACGGGAACGACAGCATCGTCGCGCGGTCGAAGAGCTCCCTCGAGTCCTTCCTAATAGGCGGTGTCTGCCCCGGCCGCCCCACACGCTGGTACATCGTCGGCGGTGCGCTGTGCACCATATGCTCCTTTGTAATAGACAGCGGTATGGTCGCCGTTTGCGGTGTGCCTGACGCTACGGGGGTCCTCGAGCCGGCGCTCGGCGGCCCAGGCAGGACTGGAATGACAGGCGTCTCTATCCCAATGAGATCGCCCTCAGTCGCCACGCTATCTCGGGGCTCGGGCAGCGGTGGCAACGGCGGGTACCCGCTGTGCAACAACATCGATCCATGCACGGCCTGTCGATGCTCGTGCGTCGCAGGCGACTGGGGCTGGCCCGGCCGGCTGTACTGATGCACGATTTCTTGGCTGTCGAACTTGATTGTGGGTCGCTTGCTGACGATTTCCGAGTGCACTGAGGGTGCGCGGAAGGAAGAAGCGTCGTCGCGGGGTACCGGCGCGTCGTACAACTGATGCCGCTGCATGCCTGAAAGGCCCTCGGATGGAACAGGCATCCCTGCAGAGCTCATCCAGGAAACAGTATTATCGTAAGGCGCAGCAGCACCAGGCGGCCGCGTCCTCGGATGTGATGTGTGCTGACTGCTCTGGCTCATTCGCTTGGCCGTCCTCGCGCGAACGATGCTTCCAAAAGCGCCGAACGAGCCTCGCAAAGTATCCATCCCAGGATCCTCGTACCCGACCAGCCCTTTCTCGTCTACATCCGTCTGCGCCCTCGCCGCTTGCAGAAGCATGGTAGACCGCCGGTCGAGTTTGCTGAGTTTTTCGGGGTCGACCTTGGACATTTGGAGAATCGTAATTCCGAAGCAGATGACAAGGAACCCCATCACTAGGGTGATGATCTGCGATACGCCTGCATCAGACCTTTGAAGAGCACCTAGAAAAACGTGAACCATGAAGATAGAACGAACGTCGGACAGGCAACTTACGATAGTTGTAACCATGGAAAAGAAGGTGACTGGAGACGAATATGAGAGACATGTTCTGAGAATAATGATGGAAACAACTTGCAAACGACGTAGTATGTGGGTGTTACTGAAGAAAAAGATCAGTGTGTATGCCAGTGACGATATTATCAAGGTTGACATACCCATGGCTAATTAGAATGTGGCAAATTAGATATATGAAACTGAAAGGCGAGAGGTAAGATGTTACTTACCGGTATTAAACAACGCGAGTGCAACATTTAGATAATACACCTCTATCACTGTGAAGGACGTTAATTTGATCGCACTGCAGTGATTGATGGAAGACACGCACAGAGGGTTACAATAACAAAGCCGAATAAAAAGTACATGAACCAGTACTTAAACTGCAAGAAACATAAATAAGCAGCTTAGTGCAGAAATAAGAATGCAACGTACCTGATTATCCCCCAAAGCTGTTTGTACAATCGCCGCTCCCAAACCGGTGGTAACACTGACGGATATACCACCAATCATACTACACACAAAGATATACCACAACATGCTCTTCTTTCCATACCTGTGAATTCAGGCGTTAAGTTTGCGTCAAATGAGAGTGCGAGATCACAGACTTAGGCGCGAAGTAAAACACAATCACCAATGACGCGGTGATGAGGACAGAGATGTAAGCCAAAAATCCAGGAGATGCGAAGAGCTTTTGAAACTCTCTAATTTGACCGACTGTTTGCTCTTGTGGGCCTGTTCAGCAGGATGGTAGCCAGAGTCAGCCCTAAATTTAGTGATACCCACGGAGATGATGTACCGTTCAATGCGATGATGACTGAGCCCAGCTGTGAAGAGAGACCCAAATGAGATAGAGTGACATTGCAGAAATTAGTAGGGCCACTCACAATGCATAACCCGCATCCCATCCAACCAAAGAAACTAAGTGTTTCTTTGAGGAAGATTGAAGATAGGATGGCGCAGATGACGACAGATAGTGCGCCTAATGGGGTCTATGAACCAGATGAGATGACCAAACAAATGAACCGGATGCAAGGCAGTGCTTACGACGACGATAGCTTCCACGAATGCGTAGGCTTCGAGGACAACGAGTTTCAGACCAACTAATGTGTTAAGGAGACTCAAAACACACGACGCACCGGCAAAGTTACACAATTCTCCTAGAATCATCACTGCAGCAAACGACCTTCAGCTCTCCTCGAAACCGCTCTATACGACCGACACGTACTGCTCATTCCTACCCACCATAGCGGCTATGGGGCCCCACATCAGAATCAGGGAATTGCGACGATAAATTCCTCGGACTCACCGATTTCAGGTACGCAACACCCTCTCCCAGCTGTCCGCCCGCCTGCGAGCGTAGAAGGCCCTTCTTCTTGAACACGAAACTTGAACCAATGAGGAGGCCACTCGTAATGGCCAGGACGATCCCGACAACCTAAACCCAACGCTCGAATCAGAAGATACTCCCAGAACGCCAAGCAGTGGGCCGAACCTTGAGATTTTTGCCCGCAGAGAGTGTGTGATTCACTGCTGAGGTAGTTGCAGTGGCCACCGCCGACGTTGTGGACGACATGGGGGGAAAATGTCGTCGATGGTGGAGGGAGGAGATGAAGGGCGTAACTATTCAACGTTACCGCAGGGCAACCGCCCCTGATCACCGTTGCCGACGCCGGCTAGTTCCCATTTCTGTCTCCGGCTCTCGGGCGGCGCTTTAGCGGCGAGAACATGGCATGATTCTGAGCGGACATACATATCAAATGCAATTTTTTTAGAATTCTGCATCGTTGAAGCTGTCCATCTGCTCGTATCATTATCATGATTTGACTGGATACCCACATCAGTCAGCAATAGAAGGAGTGTCCCCGGCTGGGCAATAACTACATCTCAATTGTCTTGCCCGCACGGCGGAATCTCCGGCGACCGTATTTTAAATTGAGGTGAGGTATACCCATTGTCATTGTTCAAAATACAACGAGATACTCAGAAGGGAACGGCCAGCGGGACCCAGAGTTGACAAGAATTTGGATCTCAGCGGAGTCTCCAAAAGTCAACGAGGATGAATCAGTCTGACGCTTGACAGAAACCGTATCATGTCGTGCATCCACTCTATCATGATCAGTGCACCGCTACTCTGATTTTATTCTGGTACTGGAAATATGCTCGTGCCACCTTCTGACGATACCGAGATCATCTCCGTCCGGCGAGCAAAGAAGAATTCCCAACATGCGTAAATCGTGTGTTTTCTCACAAAATGCTAAGTTAACACGTCGCTCGAGGGTCGACTCTCAGCTTGCTCTCAGCTCAACGTTGCACTGTGAGTACTAGCTGATGTATTGTGCATCATTTGCACAGGTCGCAAGTTGCCAGATCATCATCATCATCATCATGAACTTTGAAGAATTCAAGATTGCGGCACGGATCAGAGGATCGCCATAACGGATCACTTCCATGGAGCGCTCGAGCGGAGGCACAGCAATTGGAAATTTCTAACAGTAGCAAATTGGGCTGTAATGGGCTGCGGAGGACTGCGCAGCCCTAATAAACGGAACCTTCAAAGCCTCGATACCGTAACTTGACCATAATGCCGATTTTGAAGGGCATCCAAGACCGACTTGGAAGGGATGCACCCCGTCATATAGGAGAAAGAAATGTAAATATAATTTAAAACGTCCTGCGAATAAATTTACGAAGTTACAAATAATCCCGAGGTATTTCTCGACAGAGGGAAACGCCGAAATTGATTCTTTCGCTATCACCGCAAACCTACATTAACTTGAAATCCTCTCTAGACACCCCGCCTTGTAATTTAATTGTTACTCCTTCCTCCCTCGCCGCTAAAAAATGCCCCCGTGTCCATACATCAATCTGCATATCATTTCTAGACAACTCCATGTTGCGACCAACGAGGATTTCTACCAATTGCAGCTCTCTTCTGTGCCATGTTTCGTCATGAGGGGAGAAAAATATGAAAGGGACGGGGGTCCAATCGAGTAGGTCGTCCTGGCGTATAATTAACGAGCGCAACCATGGCAAATACAGAGGCTTCGGTAGGTCACAACCGAAGGGTCTCTCCACTGAGAGGAGCGAAAAAATGTGATGGGGAGGTTGCGAGTAGCCTTCTGACAGCTCTATATACAAGTGGCGTAGCAATGGCATCTCTCGGTAGAGGTCAGTAAGGTTGAATTCAGAGAATCGCGTGTTTTTGAGAACCAAAGTCGTGATTGCACATCTGGAATTTCGGATAAACCCAACCAAATGGCCCCATGATAGCAGATCTTGACCACAGTTTTCGAGAGTCAGAGTCGTCAAAGAGGGGCACAACATGTACTTGACAACCTTGTGACAAGAGTCGTCCAATAGTGTGAGATCCGTGATGTTTGGACGTAAAACCGATCCATCAGGTAATACCTCGAAGGTGGAAGCAAATTGATCGACTGCAGGGCCTGGGACAGACAGCGTGCAGCTTGTAAGACGCGGGGCTCTACGAAGTACCTCAAGAAATTCTGTAATGAACAAGCCACCTTCTATTACCAGTTCTGTTAGATGATTCCAGTCAATGGTAACCTCCTGGAAGACATCGAAGCATCTCAGCACTAATCGTTGAGGCTGCAACACAAGGTTGTTGAGATTGAGCTTCCCCGGAGAGTCGATGATGTATGGCCTTAGACACAGCCTACGAAATCTCAAAATTCCTTCTGTGTCACTTGAGAAGGCGGATAACAATCCGGAATCGCCGTTGAATTCCAAATCCAGCCACCAAGAAGAGTACTGATTAACCACTTCGATCAGCTCGCGGCCTGCCGCTCTGGAGCAGTGTATGTCAATGCAGATGTTGATCGAAAGGGGCAGTTCGCCAGAGCGCAGAATCCACTCTTCTGCAAGGGTGGGCAAGGAGAATTCATTCGACTCCTTGAGATGCAACGGAACAGCGGTCCAAAGTTGTGGTGTAGAAAATGCAATAGATCTCCATCGATGAGAGACAGCTGATAGAACCAGTGGCGTGCCCAACTTGAATCTCGCTTCATTTGTAGAGGAGAGGTCCATGCTTGCGATATCATCTGGAATGCAGAACTCGAATATCTTTGCTGTAATTTCAGGGCCAAGAGCAGTAAGCGTATCATGATTGCCATTTACATGCACCTTCCACTGTTGTCGCTCCCGGTGTTGCGTCTTCGAGTCTGGCATTGCCCGGATTTTCGTGTTTAGTTCGGCCACCTTTCGACAAGGCATGCAGGCTTTGATGTGTGTTGGCTGGCAGATGTAACCGGCATCTGAATTAGTCGCTCGAGGGTATTGAGCAGCGCCGCTCATGGTTGTTTGCATGATAAAGACAATAAGACGGTGCTGACCTTGTGCTGACCGGTAGTCTCCCTTGACAGACCAAATAACAGATGACAGTCGATCTGGTTACCGGTATCTTTTATGGAATGTTCCGGGACCTTATTCCTCCTTTATCGTTCAAACAACCATGATCAATCCTTGTCAACACTGCAAATACCCTCGAGCGACTGATTCAGATGTCGGGTACATCTGCCAGCCAACGGATCTCAAAGCTTGCATGCCTTGTCGAAAGGTCGCCGAACTAGACGCAAAAATCCAGCAGACGCAAGAAGCAGTGGCAGAGATGGAAAAGGAGCGTCAGCAGTGGAAGGTGCACGTAAACGCCAACCACGATATACTCACCAACCATGTCCCTACGGAAATCACAGAAATGATACTCCAGTTCTGTCTTCCCAACGATATCTTAAACATAGACCTCCAGTTCGCGAAGGAAGCGAGGTACACGTTGGGCTCCCCGCTAGTCCTGTCGGCCGTCTCTCATCGATGGAGGTCTATCGCATTTTCTACACCTCAGCTTTGGACCACGGTCGCTTTACGTCTCAAGGGGTCAAACCAATTCTCCTTAACCGTCCTTGCGAAAGAGTGGATGGAGCGCGCTGGCCAACTTCCCCTTTCAATCAGTATCTGTACGGATAATTCGAATGGCAGACTAGACCCCAAAGCGATCCACGAGTTGATCGAACTTGTCAATCAATACTCTCCGCGGTGGATGGACTTAACATTCGACGGCGAGTCTGAAATGTTGTCCGCCTTCTCGAGTACCACAGAAGGGATTTCGAGACTTCATACGCTATGTCTCATGGTAAACCTTTCCGGCACAATGGGGAAACTCGATCTCGGAAAATTTGTGCTGCAGCCGAAACGATTAGTGCTGGAAAGCCTCTCTTCCCTCCGGGAGATTAACATCGAGTGGAGCCATCTGACAGAACTGGTGATAGAGCGTCGCCTGAGTGTTTCTGAATGTCTCGATGTGCTTCGTAGAGCCCCTCGCCTTACAAGTTGCCAGCTGGCCCCAAGACCCAGGAGTCTGCATCCTCCCGACTTCGCGCTACCACACGGAACGATTTTGTGTCGCAACATCACGGATCTCACATTGTCCGGTGGCGATTCTTGCCACGTTGTCGCGCACTTATTATGCCCCTCTTTGACAACTCTGACTCTGAATAACTTTTCTCGATCTCCAATACAATATATGGTCGAGTTTATTCAAAATTCCAAGTGTTCTATAGCAAAACTGGTTCTCAACAAGGTGGCGCTTTCCGAATTCGACTATACTTTGCTTCGTCGAGACGTACCAGCGCTACAACACTTACATATAGAGCTGTCGAAACCCTTCATGAACCTCGGCAACTACATTCTTTCGCTCCTTGGAATCGTGTCGGACATAGACGGCAGAATGATTCCTCGTAATTTTCCCGAGTTGCGCTCCTTAATTATACGCCAGGATGGTGTATTCGATTGGGCCCTCCTCCCCCTCCTATTTCGATCCCCTCAAGAATCAGAACGACACAGAAGAGAGCTTGAATCGGTGGAAATTCTCGCTTGGCAAAGCATGGAGTTGCCTTGTAAAGAGCTGGAGATCGAGAAATGCACGCGTGAGCAGCTTTTGTCATTGAGGGAGGAAGGGGTGGTGATAAAAATACATGGCGGATGTAATGAAGAGGATATGCTTTAGGTTCATGGTAAACACTCATGGAATCGATTTCGATGTTTCCTTCTGTCGAGACATGGTCAGACGAACCCAGTCACCGTGCCAGATGAGAGTGGTTTTCACTAATTATATATGAACCATTTACACTATTTAAGATGCTCGACAGTCTACGCCAACAAGTCTGCAGAAATTCAATTCCATTAAGAGGACAGTATATCCGACTTAGACTAAAGTGCGTCACCTATCATTCAATACTTTCATTAGGACAATGCACACTGCGGCTTACTTTATTCTGCAAAAATCAGGACCCATCGCTTCCGTCAACAGAGGACGGGAGAACTCTGCCCAGGCGTTTCTGCTCTTCCCAGTATTTGTCCGAGAACGCCTTGAAGGTTCTTGGTGAAATCATGCCCGCCATACGCCCCATCATTTCTCCCCAAGTCAATATTTGATACGAGTGGTATTCATACATCGTCTCCAGTAGCTCTACAGCTAGAGGTTTTCTGTCTTGACGAACAGCGTAACACTGTAAAAGAAAAACATTGATATGATGATTAATTGTTTTATATGAATAAAAATGGCACACACTGTTCCAATATATAGAATTGGCAAACCTACGTGATAGTCATCATTCATAGGCTTCATGCATAAAAGTCGTGCAAGCCTGTTAGGGGGAGCACCCGAGTCTTGCCAAAGGGCGATTGCCGTCGACGGGCTATAGATAATAATCGGAATGCCATAGAGTGCCGTGAAGGCGCAGCGCACTCCCAACTTTGTAAATATGGGATGGGATGGCTCAAAGAGCTCGGGAACGAAACGCGCCTCTGGGCCGGTGAAAGTGAACTGTTTGAATTGATAATCATGGTGGAGTTTCACACCCCAGATCTGGTCCTGAGCTGAACTTGAGTTCATAGGAGAGACGAAAGAGATATTTCTTGGGACTTTTCCGGTGAGATCGTCAGGATCGCGTCCATCTTTGAGTTGAACGTCTGCTTCGGTTGGGCCAGTGCGCTGGACGACGACGTTTTGCGGCGCGTTAGAGCCAGAAAGAGGCTCGCAGGAACGTTTATGGGTCTTCCAGTGAGCGATTTGACATTCCTTGCTCTGTTAAATCTAATCAACGACATGATTTTTGAATGCGATAAATGGAAACACTCACACAATAAGATGTGCTTTTGCATCTGGCACAAACTTTGAGATTGAAGTTGCTCTGACATTGAGCGCAAGCTTCACTAGAGTGCATTTCTATCGTGTAGGAGAACTGGGGGAAAGGAAGAAAGAGATAAGAATAAGCTTCGTCACAATTCGACACTTATATAAAGGAGTTAATTTAAGCGCCCATAAGCTTTCGATCCATCTGGACTCCGAATGATTCGATGCCGTTAACGCGACGTTAATCGTGTTTTGATCAAAGTTCATATATATCGAATATATTGCTTCATGAAACCTTTACATGCTTTACAACTTAGTGTTCATACTCATTTCGGTTTCTTCTTCATCAACATCACATTAATCCTAGTTCCCATCGATAATTTCACAGCTTCAGCACGTTAGGAACGACCTCAATCCAATAGCTATGTAGCACAAAAATAGATTATCAACGCTCAGCGGGCGCGCTCAAGATGGTGTGCACTTACCCATCAGGGTCCAAAATAAACGCGATGTGCCTCATCTTCCCATCGCTCGGCCTCTTCTTGAACTGCACACCAAGCTTCTCGAAGCGCTCGCAGGCGACCTCGACGTCGTCGACCGTGATCGCGATGTGTCCGAATCCGCGTCCGGGATCCGAGTTGCCGCTGGCGTAGCCCTGGAAGTTGGGGTCGCTTTCGGTGCCGTGGTTGTGCGTCAGCTCGAGGATGCCTAGATAGATGGTTTCATTAATATCGGGAGTGTCGACGAGGGTTTTGCTGATGCGAAACGTGGCTTTAATGAGATCGCTTACCTTCACGTGCGAAACGCGAAGCCTCCTTCTCCTCAGGTGTCAATTCACGTCCGTCGTGGTTGAAAGCCAGGAAATACAAGGTGAAATCGGAGAATTTCTTCTCTAGATATCGTGGAAAGTTTAAACCTCTCTCCGTCACTGATAACTTCAGATAACCTGGGGATTACCAGAAAGCAGCTCCATGCCGATGACCTAGAGGTGGTAGACCATGATTAGCCATTACACTCTGAGTCATGGGGATAGGAGAAGTCGAATCTCACGTCTTGATAGAAAGCAAGAGACACCTTGGGGTCCTTGACCCGGAGCATGGTGTGGTTGAACTGATCGCGAATCAGTAAGTCGATCAAAGCTTGAAGAGGCGTTGCGCACCTTGAAGCTTGCTGTTTCTGCTGTGCGCGGCATGTTGGTGGTGGTGGTGGTGGTGGTGGTGGGAGACTGACAAGGAGCGTTTGGCTGGAAATCCAAATCGTTCTCATGACGCCATCTGCTATTTCCGGATAAGGTAGCGCGAAATCATAATCGATGATTTTGTAGGTCCATGGGCTGTTTCGATTTGTATAAAAATCAATAACTTTGGTCGTTTTGGACCGGGAGTTGAAGGAACTTTGAGGGGTCTTGTGTTGAGTTGGTGTTGAGTTACATAAATCTGAGATGAACATAACTAAGGGCGGCAAATGTCGGCCGCGACTTTCCGATTATTTCTGTCGGCGCTTGAACTCATGTTGTGGTTCGTTTTCAAGTTTTAGTTCGCGCTCACCTAATCTTCCCACCCCCGCCCGCTTATTAGCGACGGAGATCCTATGCCCACGTGGCACCTGATATGCCGCCATTTATGTGTTTTCCCTTGCTCGTCGAGAATGTCTGTCGAGAAAGAGGACTTGGTAGAAATACACACCTCCGGGGACGTCGGTTCCCGTCCCCGGCTGGTCCCCCCTTCCCCACGCTGCATCCCCTTCCTATTTTGGTACTGCCGCCACGTCACATGGGCTCCCGACGCGTCCGTCAACCGCGCGCCGCGCGTATGCGCTGGAGCAGAGATTGGCCTGTATCTCAGGCTATATCCTTCCAAATCTCTCGAAATTTGGCATGTAGATAAGTATAGTATATAAGAATATCTGTAGCATTTTTATAGAGGATTAAATAGTATTATCTATCAAAAAAGCGAAGTTTGATGTAGGGGGAGGGGAGGACTGGCAGATATCCTTCTTAAAGATGTAGGGAACATTACTACAACTGAGATATCTGCTATATAGTGGATTTGTAACTAGTACCCAAGGCTATAGACCTCCAGATAGTGTTAGAAGTGTCCTATGAAGAGATCTTGATAGGGAGTAAGGTGGTACATGATATGAACATGTTGTAGGGCTTCCAGAGGCATTATAGTGATTATATATTGTATATAATACCTATCCTGTGCAATATATATAACCAGAAGTTCTACTGCTACAGTGGATCCTCCCCTATGAAGTCATCTACCTGGGGACAGATGGGTCTGTACCTCAAGTTCAAGGGAGAAGATCCCTCTAATTACTACTGCTAACAGCTCTCCCAGCCTCTATCTACCCATTTCTATCGCTTGAAATGAGTAAGGGTACCTAGAATGCATAGATTCATGCACACAGAGTGGCTTATCCTGGTGGTGCACGTTTATATAGGTTAAAATTTTATTCTAGTACATATAATAAGTATTTAAGCTACTATATAGTATATACATTGAAATCAGCATTTGAATGATACCCTACAGAGTTAAATGGGGTAGGAGGAGGGGATTCAGGTATGGGATGCTCTGAGCATGTATTCCGCTCTTGGAGCAGCGAAGATGCAGCTAAAATTACTTCGAGCTAGGGTATTATAGAGCTAATTAATATCTTCAAAACGAGGTATGCCGGACGAGAATCGGTGGAGAATTGAGGGAGATATTGAGGAAACAGTCTTAGAACATCAGACTGCATAACGTCTCAGATGCGCATCTGGATCTTGTTGAAATTGATGTTCTAAGGACTGTTTCCTCAATATCTCCCTCAATTCTCCACCGATTCTCGTCCGGCATACCTCGTTTTGAAGATATTAATTAGCTCTATAATACCCTAGCTCGAAGTAATTTTAAGCTGCATCTTCGCTGCTCCAAGAGCGGAATACATGCTCAGAGCATCCCATACCTGAATCCCCTCCTCCTACCCCATTTAACTCTGTAGGGTATCATTCAAATGCGTGATTTCAATGTATATACTATATAGTAGCTTAAATACTTATTATATGTACTAGAATAAAATTTTAACCTATATAAACGTGCACCACCAGGATAAGCCACTCTGTGTGCATGAATCTATGCATTCTAGGTACCCTTACTCATTTCAAGCGATAGAAATGGGTAGATAGAGGCTGGGAGAGCTGTTAGCAGTAGTAATTAGAGGGATCTTCTCCCTTGAACTTGAGGTACAGACCCATCTGTCCCCAGGTAGATAACTTCATAGGGGAGGATCCACTGTAGCAGTAGAGCTTCTGGTTATATATATTGCACAGGATAGGTATTATATACAATATATAATCACTATAATGCCTCTGGAAGCCCTACAACATGTTCATATCATGTACCACCTTACTCCCTATCAAGATCTCTTCATAGGACACTTCTAACACTATCTGGAGGTCTATAGCCTTGGGTACTAGTTACAAATCTACTATATAGCAGATATCTCAGTTGTAGTAATGTTCCCTACATCTTTAAGAAGGATATCTGCCAGTCCTCCCCCTCCCCCTACATCAAACTTCGCTTTTTTGATAGATAATACTATTTAATCCTCTATAAAAATGCTACAGATATTCTTCTATATACTATACTTATCTACATGCCAAATTTCGAGAGATTTGGAAGGATATAGCCTGAGATACAGGCCAATCTCTGCTCCAGCGCATACGCGCGGCGCGCGGTTGACGGACGCGTCAGGAGCCCATGTGACGTGGCGGCAGTACCAAAATAGGAAGGGGATGCAGCGTGGAGAAGGGGCGGGACCAGCCGGGGACGGGAACCGACGTCCCCGGAGGTGTGTATTTCTACCAAGTCCTCTTTCTCGACAGACATTCTCGACGAGCAAGGGAAAACACATAAATGGCGGCATATCAGGTGCCACGTGGGCATAGGATCTCCGTCGCTAATAAGCGGGCGGGGGTGGGAAGATTAGGTGTCGCGCTGAACGTTGACAACGATGTTGAACGCTGCTTTGATGACTCGATGAACATCCGAAGTGACCCTAGCTATGGAACTGTCTTTTCGCCCTTCTTCGTCGAAGAAACTTACAATTGGACTTGACCCTTCCTCGTCACTGGCATTTTCACCGGCGTCTCAGGCTTTAACTTGCCACATTCAACATT
Organism: Pholiota adiposa; assembly: GCA_009935795.1. Classification (NCBI taxonomy): domain Eukaryota; kingdom Fungi; phylum Basidiomycota; class Agaricomycetes; order Agaricales; family Strophariaceae; genus Pholiota; species Pholiota adiposa. Next base: position 82,362 of record QEYC01000127.1, read on the forward strand.
GACGCACCGCTTTCCAAGGTTCTAGCTCGGAATAAAGGCTACGGGAAAGGGCTTCTTTGATCTACGTCTATAGCTTTAATCTGTATCGAAATGCACTATCATTTCCCTGACCGCTTTCTCGTTTAATCCATCTGACACTTTCTGCATAGTACTGTGTTTGTCGCTCGAAGCTCCTGCTATCCCTAAATCTATCGACCGAGTGGGCGTTGAATCAACCAGACCTTCTCCTATTCTTGTTATTCTCTCTCTAGAATATTCCTATTTACTCCTTCGACAAAAAGGTGGCACGACTTTCCCTGCTTCCTGGCCTGACACATATAAGCCTGCGACAAGACATTGGGGAGCCTTCCTGCAATTTCTGACTGTGCTCCGAGATGCCCGACGCGCTGACAGTGTTCCCGCTAATTTTGACCGCGATCGCGTGTGGCGTATTCTTCTATGTTCGACTATTCACTTGGTTTTGGTTCTCTCCGGTATCATTCTGCGACGACAAAGCAGCTTGTTGACGAACATATTGAGCTTGGAGGTGTATTTTCTCTACACCTACAGGACTAGTTATTGAACGACGACCATAATGCGCCACATCTCGTCCATGGCGGCTAACGAAGGGAACTATATATAGCAAATTAGTGTTTCCTGTCATCCTCCAGCAATTCTACATGGCGGCGGACATCTCGGGCATCGTAAAGGGCCCCATCTCTAACGCTCGATCGCCTGGGGTCAGGATTTTCGAGTATAAAAGCTGCAGATGTTCGACCTGTGCACTTTAGGATCCCTTCCTTCCTTTCCTTCCTTTCGTTTCTCTGAAACCTGCTCATTTTTTAACACCAGATCAAGATGCGCTCCTCGTTGTTCTCCTCAATTGTCCTCGCTCTGCTCTCGATTCGCGAGGCAACGGCGTCGCCGGTGCAGGTTTTGGATAGGCGGCAGACTGTCAATGGTTTGTCGGATTCTGACACTGATTACGCGTTCTTGTATTGACGAATTTTCGTTTAGATATTACTGTGTTGAACTATGCATTGACACTTGAGCACCTCGAGAACGCATTCTACAGCGAGGCTCTGGCCAGGTTCGGCCATCAAGCCTTCTTGGATGCGGGGTTGCCTTCGCACGCACACAAGCGCTTCAAACAGATCGCTGAACATGAGGCGACGCACGTGCAGTTTTTGAGCACGGCGTTGGGGGACAAGGCGACTCAGCCGTGCACTTACAATTTGTATTTAATTTTTTTTTTTCAACGAGGAGATTAGGCTGAATATTTTGGAATAGCCCGTATAAGGACCCGCGGTCGTTCGCTGCGCTTAGTCAAGTCCTCGAGGGTGTCGGTATGTCTTTTCACGGATCACCTTTGAATGCGACGTATTGATACGGTATATGAACTAGGCGTGTCAGCCTACACCGGAGCCGCCCAATTCATCAGCAACAAGGAGTACCTCACTGCCGCGGCGAGCATCTTATCAACTGAAGCACGCCATCAGAGCTGGGTGTCGTCGGCGGTTGATCGGTTTGCTGGTTGGAGTGGACCATTTGATGTAAGTCATCGCTCTGGGACATCAATTGCATGTTTTGCTGAAGCGCGTGCATGTAGGTTCCGCTCGGTTTCAATGAAGTTTTCTCGATGGCTGCGCCGTTTATCACGTCATGTCCTACCACGAACCCAACCCTCCCTGTCCATGCCTTCCCCAAGCTCACCCTCGAAGCGCCTGGCCCTGGGAAGACGGTCCGCATCATCTGGGCCGACAACGATCCAAAGGGCGCCACCCACATCGCGTTCTATACCGGTCTCAGCATTATTCCCGTTGTTATCCAAGAGGGGATGGTGACGATCCCTGAAGGTGTCGATGGTACTGTGTATGCCGTTGCGATCACTGGCGATAGTGATGCCAACGATTCGACCATCGTCGCTGGCCCTGCGATCCTTTTGTTCGAGCGCGACACAAACAATGTGTTGATCTACTCGAGTCAAGCAAATTGATCTAGAAACAAAGAAACAGCAAGTGTTGGAAGATTAGTTTTTGTTCGTTCCCTTTCGTGTCTTCCTTTTGTGATTCCCCCCATTGTTCGGACGATTCATACCCGACTCTGATACTTACACTCTTTCGTCTTATTACTCTCCTTTTCGACTACGGATACTCTACCCCCACTCCTTTTACGACTGCAAAATACAAAGATTCCGGCAGAGAAATGATGTGCTGGATTAAAATGGAAAACCCCCGAGTAGGTAACTTCTTCAATTACCTTGCGCCACACAACAGTCTAAATTTAGCAAGCACAATTAATGTGCCTCGTAAGAGCAATAAAAGTGTCCCATTTACAGTAAATACCAAGGCTATTCCCTGAAAAGAGATCCAGCGCAGGAGGAGAACGACACGACTTCCGGAAGCCTTGTAGGTAGCCGGGACTTCTAAGTTCTAGATGGTTCTCACGCGATAGGAAGATGCATCTGTAACAGCAAGCCTCGCGACAACGCTGCACAAAACGCATCGTTGCTCACGATGCGGCATTATTATTGGATTAGATCCCCATATGGCTTCTGGGGAGGAAATAACAAAAGCTAAAGAGCATACGAAGGTTTCCCGAAGGTCACGTGCGCCTATATAAGTGATCCTGAACATCGGGCCAGCGCGAAACACAGCTCTTTCTCTTACACATCCGGCCATCGATCTGCTTACATTTCCCCTCCATTTGCTTCACTACTGCGACCGTAGACAGCCATGGGCTCCGATTATGATATTTCTGACGACGATGCCGACTACTACGACGACGAGGAGATGATAGACGGCACCCAGGACGAGGAGGGCGACGGTGAGTTGCATGCGGCCACGGCGTGCTTTTGGAGGCGTTGCTCATCATTTCTTTGGGGTGCCAGATACGGAATCCGCTGATGAAATGGACTATGGAGACGACTTCAAGGTGTCGACGAAGCAGAAACGCAAACCGTACGAGGTTGAGTACGAGTCGCTCAGTCAGCAGGCTGTGGAGAAGCTCATGCAGCGCGATGTGGATCACATATGCGGGATTTTTGGTGTTGAGGTGGGTCTTTATTTCATTTTATGTTGGCGGTTGGACCAGGGGCACGTTGGGGCCATGCCCCTTGGGTGCTGGGATGGCCTGGGATGCTGGGGTGTTATCTACCTATGGTGGAAATGTGATGTCTTTGAACCGAACTAGATATCTGCAAACTCCATGAGCCCGTCGGAACCCGTCAGATATATGAGAGTTCTCAGCCGGACAGTCCTTGGACGTCCGAGGGGAGGGTACCTCAGGCAGCCCGTGTCTCGGTTCATGCTGCAATCAGCACATGTCTGCAAAAACTGTCGCCATTGATGCTGACGGAAATGTTCCTCCCCACACACAGCCGGATACAGCAACTCTGCTGCTGCGACACATGAAATGGAACAAGGAGAAGCTTATCGAGAATTATATGGACAACGCGAGTGCCGTGCTCGTCGCTGCGGGCGTGAGCCTGCCCGAGCCTGCGGATGCGTCCCCCCGCACACACAGCCTCGCCTCCGCCTCTTCGAGCCAGCAGTCCGCTGCTGCCCGTCGTCCCACCACGCGGACCTCGAAGCTCCTGGGGCTCGCCTCGGGCTCCAAATCTGGCGCCAAATCCCCGACGCCGCCCAAGCCTCTCTCGCGCACGCCCTCGAGGAAGCCAGACGAACCGTTTGTGTGCACGATCTGTTTCAACGACGATCCGGGCCTGCAGACGCTCGCCCTCGACTGCGAGCATATCTTCTGCACGGACTGTTGGACGGATTACGTGATGGCGAAGGTCCGCGACGAGAGCGAGCACTCAATCCGGTGCATGGCGGAGGGATGTGGGCTCGTCGCACCCGACCAATTCATCCGCTCCATTCTGCTCGCCCCCGCAGGCCCCGAAACGAGCGCCAAGCAGCAGCAGGAGAAGGAAAAGACGTGGGCCCGCCTGCAGGAGCTCTTCGTGCGGCACTTCGTAGCGTGCAATGCAAACCTCAAGTTTTGCCCATACCCGTCGTGCACGAACACGGTCTCGTGCCCGTCCGCGGCGTCCAAGTCCAGTCTGACGACGGTGGTACCGATTGTGTCGTGCGGCGCGCGGGGGATCGGCGGCCACGACTCGTCGGCGTCGTCGATGTCGTCCAGCCAGCAGTTCACGAACGGGCTCGGGCTCAAGGGCAAGGAGCACAAGTTCTGCTTTGGGTGCCCAATCGAGAGCGATCACCGACCGGTCATTTGCAGCGTTGCGAAGATGTGGCTCAAGAAGTGTCGGGACGATAGTGAGACGGCGAATTGGATTAAGAGTAATACCAAGGAGTGCTCGCAGTGCCAGAGCACGATTGAGAAGAATGGAGGGTGCAAGTGCGTCGCTTTTTTGTGATTTCTTTCGAATGATTTACTCATCATGGTTTGTTTCTTTTTCGTCTGTTACGGCAGCCACATGACGTGCAAGAAGTGCAAACACGAGTTCTGCTGGGTGTGTATGGGTCCATGGAGCGAACACGGTACGGCGTGGTACTCTTGCAACCGATACGATGAAAAGACGGGTGTCGATGCTCGTGATGCTCAAAGCAAGAGTCGTGCTTCACTGGAACGATACCTTCACGTACGTCCTTCGTCTTTTTTTTGTTCAAAAAATAGCATTATTTACACGATGATTTAATATAGTATTACAACCGCTGGGCTAACCACGAACAATCGGCGAAGCTCGCCCTTGATCTGTATGCCAAGACGGAGAAGAAGATGGAGGAGATGCAGATCACCTCCGCATTGACGTGGATCGAGGTGCAATTCATGAAGAAGGCGGTCGAGGAGGTCGACAAGTGTCGCATGACACTCAAATGGACCTATGCCATGGCGTACTATCTCGGCAAAGGCAACGAGAAGGACTTATTCGAGGATAATCAGAGGTAAGCATGAGTCGTATTCAAGAAGTTGTTGTTGTTTTGCTTACTGGGTGTCGTTTAATAGGGATTTAGAGCGCGCTGTCGAGGATCTCTCCGAACTGCTCGAATCGCCAATCGAGGCGGAGAACATCCCGACTTTGAGGCAACAAGTCACGAACAAGACCGTCTATGTGCAGAAGCGAAACGAGATCGTGCTCGAGGACACCGCCGTAGGATTCTTGGAGGGCCGCTGGAAGTGGAACGTTCCAGTTGAGGGTTTCGATGCTCCAGAAGAGGCATAGATAATGTATGGCACATTGTACCCTATCCTACCATATTCCTACACCCTCCACCTATTTATCCGTTTATCTCCTTCACCTTCTCGAGTATAGCACATCAACTGACCTTCCGTTGCCTGTTACACACCCTACACACCACGCTCTACCTACCACCTACGTACCTACCACCTACGTTAACGTTCTCGCTCACCTTTGCCCTTCCTTGGCCTGGTCCTGTTTTGTTTTAGTCATTCATCATCTGTTGCTTTCTCAGTATCCGTCAATTCTTGTCCTGCTGTATTTCTGCGCCTATTCCTTGGCTTCTTTGTAGAAAATACGTATTAACTCATTTGCTCATTGTATTTACTTAAGTCCATCGGTCCTGTTGGTTGCATGCGTGACATGAGTTAATTTGCGATTCAGTTCAATGTCTTTCCAATGTCTTCCTGATGGTATTGTATCAACGCCAGCTACCCAACCTGAATGCACAACAAAGGTATGTACTCTACATGCCCATAAACACAAAAGCGACCATAAAGCAGCAGCAAAGCAGAAACACACTCCAACACTACTGCTTAATCCCAAGGAAAAGCAACCCCCTCCTCGCAAGCTCCACCGCCTCCTCCAAATCCCTCGCATCCGTCGCCGACCACGTCAAACCCAAAGGCCTAATCTCCTCTGGCGTCCGCCCGCTTTTCAACGCGCTCTCAAACGCGTTCTTCCGGGCGTTCAAGAGCGACATGCGCCGTGGGTCCGAGTGCCCTGTGAATATCACCAGCGCGGTGCGCGGGGGCAGGGCAGCGTGCACGGCGGCGAGGTGGGTGTTGAGCGTGCTGAGGATTGGCGCGAGGTCTTCGGCGGAAGGTGGTGGAGGAACAGTTGTGAGGGTTGATGCTGGAGGCGGTGGCTGGTCCGTGGGGGCTTTCGCCGTGACCCCTACATAGAATGGGATATCAATAAAAATTGCGTTGGGGTAGATAAAAATAATTTGAGGTGACTTACAGCCTAGCGTGTGAGCGAGCCCCATGAAGCGCCCAAATACGAAGTGATGCGAGGGGAGCACATTCACCACACCAGCAAGAATCTCCTCGTCCGTCTTGCACCCAATGGCGGTCGTCGCCTTCGCGCCATGCATCACCCCGGGGCTGCCATGATCAACAACCGCGCTCTTCACTCCACCCACCCCCCTCCCCGTCGATCTCGCCATCCTCTCAAAAATCGCCTCATAATCAATCTTAAACTCGCCAAACCCAGGCCCATTCTCCAGCTTCTTCTTCAGCAAATCCACACACGCCATGGCGTCCTCCTCCGGATCGTGCCCGCCCTCGCCGCGCGCCTGGATCTCGCGGCCACACCACTTCTTCGTGAGCCACGCGAGCCCGGGCTTGAGCGGCCGGCCTCGTGGGTGGTGGTAGAGCAGCGCGGTGTCGATGCACCGAGGGTGGCAGATTTTGAGCGCCTTCAGGTCGGATTCGAGGGAGTGGCCGATGAGGATGGGGGTGGCTGCGACTGTGTCGCCGTTGGTTTTTAAAATGGAGAAGGGGTTTGTTGCGGGTGGGGAGAGGAGGCGGAGGATGTGGGCTTGTACTTCGGCATGCGTAGTCGTTATTGGATTCAGTTGCTCAGCGGTGATTCCTGACCATCTATCGATAATAATGTTAGAGCAAGACTTTGGCTCAAAAAAAAAGTGCACACACCTTGTCAAGTAGTCGAGAATAGGCTTCGATGGCTTGACTAGTTGGTCATAGATAACGATGTCAGAAGCGAAGTCGATTATGCAAACGCGCGTCAGTTCCTTTCCGTCCTCAGTTATACACTGCAACAAATGTCAATTATAGGCCCTTCAACAAGTAATGTGAGTCACGAACCATCTCGCAATCGATGGCGTAAATTCTGGGATTTTCCTTGCTCTCACTAGCCGCAGGTTCGGGAGTCTCCACCCATCCTGTAGGTTTCTCAAAGACGTCCGCCATGTACGATGGTATAGGATAGTCGTTCTCAATCATCTGTTCCAACGAGAGCAGGTACTGCATCGGATCCGACTTGCTGATCTCTGCTATGGATAAAATCAGCATACAAGGAGCATGAATAGATTGAGAATGACTCACATTGCACCCTCTGCGTCAGCCGGCGCTTCTTCTCCTCGCCGCTAACGGGTCCAGTGAAAAAGGAGCTGAGCACGCTGTGCATGCGTGTCTGGTCGCCAGGCGCCCGCGTCGGACACGCATGGCTGAACGTGCTCGCGATGAAGGGTATGCTCGCCGCGCCGCTGGCCAGGGGTATCGAGAGGGGCAGGTTGGGGTTGGCCGTTGCTGAGGTGGGTAGTGGTGGGAGGGAAAGTAGTTCGGGCGTCAATCCTGGAACGAGCAGTGCGACGACCTTTTGGATCATGTTGCTGTTCTGTAAGGTCGAATTAGCATATGCATTCGGTGAGCATCGTCTCTACGTACGTCTATCCGAAGCCAGTTTGGCGGTGGTGCGTCCGCAACGAGGTGCAGCACCAGATCCCGAACGTCCTGCGAAATGTCAGAACTCAGGCGTCCTTCCAATGCATGTGGCACGTACATCAATGGCAATGGCGTTGCTACGCTTCACAATCTCCGTATTGGAGTACATGAAGCGTGGGTGAGCAGTCTGCATAGCGGTTAGCTAGATGACGGTAAAGGCCAAGCGTGGCTTTCCTGCGATCAAGGGACGATACACACCTGAACTTTCATTTCTGTTCTTCCTGCCTTTTTCTTTTTCCTCTTTTCCACCTTTGTCCACTCGCCCTTACTTCCATCTGTATCGACCGGGGTGCTCGCTGAGGTTTTGATTTTTTTGGTTGCGTTATGCTCGTCAACGGACGCCATTTCTGCAGCACCGCGCTTCATAGTGGTATCTTCTTGGATAACAGGCAAATCCTGATGTTTTTCTCCGCGATAAGTCTGATGGCGGATATGAAGTCAAGTTACAAGTTCAATTGTTACTTTCGAAATTTGAGAATGAGCCTGATCGTCGGCCCGAGGCTGTAGCCAAACATACGCATCTCTCAGAGAACGTCGGCCCTCTAGTCAGCGCGTCCACGCAGAACATCAATTCTGTTTTTTTAGAGCCAAACCAGATAAAAGGTATAAGAAGATAACCTGATGGCGAAAGATACTTTGGAGGGGGGTACATAGTTTTCGATGAAATGAACCATAATGTGGTTCAAGCAAGGTTCAAGCTCCGGGAAACCGCAGCCGAAATTTGCCGATTCCAACTTGGCGACCTCCTTCTTCGTGAAGTTTGAATCCGCTGGGTGGCCTGGTGCCGTCGGCTTCAGCCGCCTCCGATGCAAGCAAAGCCAAACTTTCGCCCTCTCCCTAGCGTGCAGCGCAGGACGACGCTTCACTGAAAATATTCTTCCCTGAAAAAAATTAAATAGGAGGATGAATATATCTTACTGACTAAAACAGCCATATTTAAAGGATGTAAATAGGTTGAATACCGATTCAAGTAGCACTAGGTATTGAACTTAAATAAAAATTTCACCGCCAAATACACGGAAAGGTCAAGATTCCTTCACCAATAGTACTGTATCAATTGTTCAAATGCATTACAGATTTACAGAGAGAATATCTGTACATGTCACTATCAATGATTTTTTTGCAACAGTAGTTCAAAGGGGACACAGGCGGCAGACTCGCCGCCGCTGCAAACGCCAAGCTTCCAAGCCCTGCCAAGCCCAAGACTGATGGTGCTGATTCTTTCCGGCAGAACCCGCAGATGGAGGATCTGCCCATAGTGAGGAATTTTGCCTTTGAAAGAGAGCAAAATTGAGCTCATTGGTGGCGCAGCATTGTCCTCTTCCTGTGGTGACTTCTAATAAGTGGCTTCACTTGCGGAAAGTGGGTGAAAAAGCAAATCTACTATAAGAGCGGGCCGTGAAAAATGCCGTAGTGCCAAGAGGCCACAGGCCACAGGTCACAGGCCATCCCAGCGGACGCGATGTTCTCCCTTCCCCGACGCCTAATAAACTCCCATTTCATTCCTAAATAGCATCGCGTACCTCTAAATCACCTTGTATCTCCTATCCTTTAACCACGACGGACACTAATTGACCCGAAGAGAAGGAGGCTTCGAGTTTCTTGCGTGGAGGTACAGTAAGTAAGCGATCTCATTAGAACACCGTTTCGCATCAGTAAAGGCCTCGTCGATTTACCCTCGGTGAGTACTCTATCAACACATTAGAGGACGGAAAGACTTACTTTGAATAGAACCTTCTCGTCCAGCTGCACAGACGGCCATTTCAAGTTTCAACGCGCCGTGCATGCCGAGAAGAGTATCTGTGAAGTTCTCGAGCACCGTCGGAGCACGTAAGTGAGTGTTTTCGATATTTTGAAAGAAAAACAATACTTACTTTGAATAGATTCTTGTGTAGTAACGCGAGTCGGCGCCCTACACACAACGCTGCATCATCGGGAATATTTGGATGCACACCGAGCGGAAGAAATATTCACGCAAACGGGCGATAACTCACCGTAACCGTCCCTTTCGACTCCTCCGCAGAGCCGCCTGTCAAGATCTTGCGAAGCAGGTAAATATCTTGTCGACGTCGATGAATAAATATTGACTTAATTTGTACAGGAATCCAGATGGAGGCGGCGCCAGCAATGCGAGGTCGTATGACGAGCAGAATTCGCTGCATCGCACGCTGGACAGACGTCTCTCGACGTCGGAAACACCCTCGGACCGCTCGTACAAAACGAGACGAGCAGCCGCCCTCGACGACGATGAGATAAGCCCTCCGCCGCCCTCGACATGGACAGCGTGCCTACCCTTGGACAAGAGGTAAGTCAGTCCTCTGTCGTTCCGGGAAGGAAATCAAACTCATCGATTTTTCTTCAGCGTCTCGCTGCTGCTCCCAAACGAAGTCAATCAGCAGAGCTCGGCAATTATGACGCAAGCGACTCACCCAGCACCAGACGTCGATGTTACGATCCGTCCCACCCCACCCCTACCTGCACGCCTCCCGCCGTCAATCAATCCCAACGACGCAATGAAAGCTTGAATCCCAACGCCAGCCATCGCCATGCCCCCCCGCACGACGATTCGCCCGCTAGTTCGAACGTCAAGGGCTTCATTCAGCACGGCGCGGCGCGGCGTGGCGTCAAGGGGTAGGTAGCAACTTAGTGTGTGCAGCGTGCAGCAAGACGCAGACACCGAAAGGAAGAAAGCCTAGACGAGGGACCTATTCACAGTTGATTCACAGTAACCTTATCGTTGATTGACGACAATCATCAATGAACACGTTTCAAGTCAAGGTAAAGGTTATTCGGGCATTGATATACTGTAATTCTCGCGCACTACGGGGCGACTTGCGACTGTCATGCGGCGGCTGTCCCCCACACCGCGTTTTGGCGTTTTAGATTTTCTATGCCCAATTGTGGGCTATGTATCTGACCAACATAAATCAACGAAATGGACTGCGTTCAAGCATGAATCGGCGGTCTTTACAGCAAGTTTCCAGCCGCAGTGACGCTTTGGAATCAAAAAGATCTCCAGAAGAACATCTTGACCAATGCCCGACGTGCCTAGTGTGGAAAACGTGGCTTCTAAATTGCGAGCTCGGAGAATGACTTGCCCAAGTGGGGCAATATTCCACGAATATATTCCTGTTTTCTATTGTGTGAACTTTTTATAGGTGTTTTATATTTATAAGGGCGAGTAAATAAATCAAACGACGAATGGCTGCGAATAAGTTGTAATCTGAGGTCCCCATTTTTCGAAGAATCGTTTAGAGGCCTCCTTTGGATAGGCCAAAATGGGAGCTTGCGTATCTCTAGAGACCACCGCCTCTGAATCTGATTCAAAATCTGATTCCGAATCCGAATACGACTGGAATAACCAGTCTGCCCAAAGTTTTTGACAGGCTTCTTGCGCTTCCCTGTCACTCGGCCTGTCACATTAATTTCGGCACCACGGTTCGGACCGAAGTTTGCAACTCCGCATCCGCCGTCCGGCATCAGCCCAAACGTGCAGCGCTGAAGTACCTTCGAATCTGGATGGCATCCAACAAGAAAGTTGAATAGATATAAGTCCAAAGATGAGTACTACGCACATGAACAAAATAAAACAAACATTTGCTTCAAGTTCGTCAAAAATGCCATGCAACACGAAGAACACAAGCCATTTTGGCCATAATGCAGCCCTTAAACTACACGACTAGAGCTATCACAACAGACCAGAATCACTGACATATTTAATGACTGAGCAACCCCCTGGATAACCCATCCAAGAGGACATTGGACGACTCGTAGGTAGCTGCCGGCAGCGAAGCCAAAACATTGTTTCCCTTCCATTAAAGTTTGTCCTAATTTTGGTAAAGCCAGTTTAGCTCAACGGCCTATGCGTATGCATGGGTATCTCTTCCAGTGTCCCGTAAAGTCGTGCGTTCAATACCGAGCTTCACCGTGTTCTTTTGCGATTTTTTATTTTTTATTTTTTGCCTTAAAAGTCAAGGTCCAAGCACAGTGCACTTGCCCGACCAAACTTTGAAGTACAGGTTCCCACATACTGTATTGCCGCACAATCATTCCTCTGCGCCATCAATTCCAATGTTTTTAATACTTGAAACATATTTTTAAAAAGAGAGGAATACAATTAACTAGAGAATACTAAAACATAAGCGGCGAGCACAAAGACACTTCAAATTTTGAAGTACTTTGGTCGCCAGTGCTGATGCGCCCAAAGCCGATATTTGCCGTGAGGTGCCGTGTCACCGGTACTTCCAAATTAAGCTTCTTTTTGATGGAAGCTGTCACTGCGCTGTCAAAAACTTTGGGCAGACCCTTACAATATTTCCCTATGTGGCGCTGATTCCATAATCAATCAATCTTATCATTTACGCGTCACGGCTCCTTAGCGCACGGCTCGAGATGGAGGATACTTATTCGCCATGGATTTGGATGTATCTAACTTATCCCAAATATGATGGATGGCCTTACAGGAAAATACGTCGCGTGCTCAGAATTTGAGGTTCTCTAGTCGGTAAATACGCAAAGAGCGCACGGACGACGAGGATCCTGCCTGCTACAGATAGTCTTAATGTGAGTTTAGAATGGAAGGGCATAATTACGAGCCTGAATTCGGATCCGGTCTTATAGATAGGACAATAGAGCTAAAGCTGCGCGCACGCGTACAACAATGGACTTGAATCGTGCACTAGGAGATGAACGACAGAAATAGATAACCCGACTTTCAATTGATTAATTTTTTATGTGACCGGGCTGTGTGAACGTCGCCAAAGATAAGATTTTGGACATACTTGTTTCCTAGGTTGGTCGAAGAACTCAATATCACGTATTTCCAGCGTGTTGAGCGCAAACATGCAAGACGGACCAAGGCTAGCATTATATGAATATAAATAAGTACGGTACAGTGGCTTGTCTATCAAGAGCTCTATAAACGCCAGACCAACAAATTCCAGATGACCAACGAGCCCTCTCCTACGCCACCTTCTACAAGGCGCTTGCATAAGCGCCTGAATCACATTTCCACACATGTACGTACTGCACACCATACTTCACTTCTGTTGCCATCTCTTGCTAACCAAGGTTCGGCAACAAAGTATTTTGACAATAATTTTTCTCGACTTCGTCAAACCCATCCGCGCACCAACACCCAAGACACCCTATCACAGCGGCCTGGGAATAGTGGTCGGCAAAAGGCTATTTTACACAACTCTACGTTAACTTCACCTGTCGAAAGCAACTGTCTCGCCGACGACAATCTCGCCGCTACTGACGCCATCAATCAAAGTGGACAGTCCATCTGCGAATGCACTGAATGTAGCCATCCGAACCAAAGCCACCTCGAAATAACCCATACTAGAGCAGCGACAGCCCCAGTTCCACCGGCGCCCTTCATGCAGGCCCAACAACGGTTTTTCATCGATGGGACTCCGGGCGTGCAGGCACCTCTCAATTTCCAGACACAAATCCCTACAGTGCAGGCATTCTCTGGAGTGGCTATGGATATGAGCACTCAGTACGTTGATGCGCATGCGCACTACTATTTCAACTCAACTTCGCTAAACGCTGCATCCAAATAAATAGCCGGGAGCACGATTACATGAATGAGAGCCAACAGGAAGCGGAGCGGTATTATCAATGGCCAGAGAGCTCGTTTGCATCCTCGCTTTCAAAAAGCTCGGAAGGAAGTATCTTCAACACCCCCTGGGCGGACATGTCTGGGCGTCAGTGGAATGTGGGCTCTCACTATGGCACAATTCAAAATACTCACCTCCAACCAGCGCCACGCACATACCAAGCCGCCTCCCACATGTATAGTGAAGACGACCACAGCTACATAGGCCAATTCCACTCTGTATTGCCTACCACTGGAGCTGCGCCGCCGTTTGAACACCCTCCTATTCCCTATGAGCAAATGTGGTTTTCTGTCAACGAACTTTCGTATCAGCAGCCGCAACACAATTTTCCAATTCAGACGACTCGCAGCTATCCCGCCCATCCTCACATGGACGAGAGCCTTGATGATCATGAGCAAACACTCTGGCAGAACACAGGCTCAGGGGAGTTTTCTCCTTTAGAAACATCTGGTCCCGAGTTCCAGTAGTCATCCACTCCCGTGAATCGAGATGAACGTTCTTTCCTTTTTCCTTTTTTCTTTTTTTCGGAGGGGAGCCGCGATTCGCTACCTGTGGGTACGCGTGGGTGCAGTCTCTCCTGCTATAGATACGTAGAGCCTGCTAGAAATCTTAAACATCCTAACTAAACTGTATAAGGAGATTGACGAAATATATTTACTTACTATGATCTAGAAATAAGGAATGGCAAGCAGTGAAGAAGCTGTGAAAACAGCGATGACGAATTGATTGTGTGTGCTTGCAGTGGGACAAGGATGTCGAGGGTATACAAATAATAGTTAAATATAGAGCAGATCTCCCCGTATACAGCACGTTTAGAAAGATGGAGCAAAACTTGAGCAGAAAAAAAAACGGAGAAATGAATGCGAGTCAAGCAGAAGGCGTAGAACATTTTCGCAGACGTGATGTCAAATTGTGACAATAATTGTAACATGAGCCATCGAGGTATTATTTATAGAATTAACCCCAATTGGCAGTTGATATCGGCCAAACGTCAGCGCTCAGCTTTTATCTTTCCAACGCATTAACATTGACTTACTCTCATAATATTTATCCGCGAATTTGATCGGTGACCTTAGAGACTCAAATTTGCCATGCACCCGACGAGTTGGAACCCTGAGGTATTTGCCTCGTTAAGGCAGCCGTTTAGGCATGCGCCGATCCACAAAGTGGCCAGGGGCCGCCAGGCTTCAAGCAATGTAGTAAAACCAATGAGGCTGTACCCTTTCCGATTTTCTTCTCAAGGCCGGAGTTGACGTTTGACGTTGAACGTTGAACGTTGAATCATTGAGACGGAACTGAGGTGATATGAAGATCAATTATATGACATCTCGTCGATGTTCGAGAGCAACTTCTGTAACCATGCATCCCATTTCGTTTCCATCAAGTTGATTATGGCGGCGTTCGAACCCCACAATGTCACTGTCCAACTTAGCCTCGTCAAAGGTTGACAAGAGATTTCGCAGGCAAAACGATGCCAGTCGACATATTATAATTGACAATTCTTCTTCATTACCCTTCGTTACGGAAACATAAAACAATAAACATACGTAATAGAAAAAGAATAAAAAGTCGTTAAAAAATGCAAAGGCGAAAAAGTTCGTGCGTTTGAGACAATAATTCTTATATCTTTACGGTATACTAGGAGCGGTGAGAGGTTCGGGGTTGATAGCGCAGGCAGGGGGGAGAACGAAACATCCGACACATCCAGAAGAGAAATGCACACGGAGCGAGCGAACGAACAATGCAGCAGATGAACACAACAACAAAGCAGGGAAAAAAAACACCAACGAGGAGAACCGCCACCGCCACCGCCGACGCACCCACATATCACAGCGAGTCTTCAGGATCCCACATCGACAGCTTATCCACGGGCCGCCAATAATACTGCTTGTACTTCTTCGTCTCACTCCTCTTCGCCGGACGGGGCATCATCGCCTTGAACAGCGCCGCCCTTTCCTTGTCCTCATCTAGCTCGGGCACGTAGAACCACTGCGCCTCTAGCGGCCGATCCGCCCTAACCTTCCCGCTGCTCTCCACCTTGCCAAACACGCCGCTCCCCCCGCTCCCTGCCTCGCCCGCATGCAGCACCCGGTCGAAGAGGCGAAGCCACTCGCGCTCCGGGCGCTCTGCTTTCAGCGCGGGCTGATTCCCCATGACGATCTTGTACAGACTGGACACGGGGAGCGACGACGCGCGTGAAAGCGCCATAGTTTCAATGAGCAAACCGCATACTTGCGCCTGCAGTTCAGCAGTTTTGGGATCCTGAGGCGCACTGAGGTCCATGTTGTCGTCGTCTTCTGGATCTATGTGATGCGATGATGCACGGCCCTTTGGACGGCGCGATTTTGCAGCTCGTTTTGTTGTCGAGGTGGAAGGGGCGCTCGGGGCAGCAGTGGTGGATTCGGATTCGGCCTTCTTCCTCTTCTGTTTACGAACCGGGGCGGACACAGATTCCGCGGCAGCGTCGTCCCCATTTTCGTTCGTGTTTTCATTTTCATCTTCCTCGACTCTCCGCTTTCCGGCTGACGAGGACGTCCCCACATCGCCATCAGATAATGTCTTCCGCTTCTTCGTCATCCGACCTTCAGGGCTCGCTTCCTTCTTCCTCTTCTCCTTCTCCTTCAACCCTCCACGCGCATCCCCCGCCTCGGGCGAAGCCCGCACCACCCCATTCTTATCCCTCAGGGCAGCTTCTTTCACATTCTCCACCGCGGCCTGCTTCGCTTTCCCTTTATTCGACTTGACCTTGACTGGGGAGCCATTCTCGATATCGAGGATCTCATCTTCGGGGGAGGGGGAACCCCGTGCGGAAGGGGGAACAGAGAGAGTGCCGCTTATCGAAATTACGGCATCTTCACAAGAAGACGAACTGGGGTCGGCGTTTGATGGATTACCCTCGGTGGCCAAGGGTGGAATTGGGGCGGAAGATTCGACGTTGCTCTGATCATGTGTAATTGTAGGGACTACGTCGGCCGGGGTAGGTTCGATACCCTGTGGGGTAACATCAGGAAGCGCCGTGGAGACTGATTCCATTGGTTCTTCTGCCGTTATCAAATCCTGGAGGGAAAGGATATTTAGCAAAGCTTATCCTATGGCGTCCCGCACACGCACTTTATTATCCGAGTTGTCGGGGATTATATTCGTTTGCTCGTCCTCTTCAATGGGATCTTCGTCATCAGGGAGCTCTGATAGGGGGGATGAGCTCCTCATGACGGACGATTCCCGGTCGTACGAGATGGGTGAGATGGATCGTGATAGCCGCGACGCGGGGAAGCTTGCATGGGACATCGATGGGGACGACGGAGGCAAAGGGGATGACGGCATCCCATGATAATCGATATCGAGGCTGCTCTCCCGATCGCTCGTAAGGGAGGGAAGTGTATGCGGGGACTGGGCCTCCTCCTCCATCGGAGGAATGATGGGAATGGACGCGGAGTTCGAGGAGCAATCTTCTGTCGCACGGTCCGGCATATCTGATTTTTGAGCTGCGAAATCTGATTTTTCACCCGTCGTTGAAGGCGCGGGTTCGGAGATGGTTCGGGGAGGGGTCCCCAGCGGGACGGTTGGCGTGGCCACACGCGAGAGCGCAGGGACGGATTTTCGCGCCTGCAAAAGTGTCGCTGCTGGTTTGAACGGCATGGGATTGCTCTTCCACTGGCCTCGCTCGGCGGATGTGCGGAAAAAGGTGGACCGATTCGAGCCGTATCCAAAACTATAACCATATCCGTCTTTTTCATCGTCTGGGGCGTTTTCCTCTTCCTCCTCGCTGTCGGAATACACCCCCGAGCTTTGACCTGGCGTGCTGTCACTGGTGGGCTCCGAGTCCAAATCCGGGACGTCCTGCTCGACTTCGTCTGAAATATCCAAAACGTCAAAATCTGAGGACGGTGGATAGTCGTAATCTGGGGGATATCGCGATGACTGCGGGACGCGGGTGGGATACTTGGTGGGTGCAAATGGCGAATGGCGATGTCCCCACAATATGCTCGGATCTTCAGAGTGCTCGCCCACGCCGCGATACGCCACGTCTGGGTCAAGTTCTGGGCTTGACCTGATGTGGGCGTGGCTGTATGTATGCGCAGAGAAATAGGGCGTCCTGGGGGGCGACGACGAGCGAGGGGGTGAGCTCGAGAACGACGAATGGGTGGAGTAGCGCGGGGCCCATGTCGCCGCCGCCTCTGGGTAAATATCGCGGTGATTTGGGCGTTTTCTGAGGATCCCCAGGGAGGGAAGGTAGGGGGCGGGATAGGTTGACATGACTGTTGAGGTGATAAGAGGACCTCTCACGTGCCAGACCGCGTCCGTTTGGTAAACGCGTTTTCGCACGGAGCTTAAATTCGGGTCCAAACTCCGCCATAGGGGTCAGCGGACGCGTCGGGGTCACGCGACACGCGGATTTGCCTGCCTCGAGGCGCTTCAAGACGACAGACGTACCCCGAAATATAGCAGTCCAGGTCAGGTCGATGAAAAAACACAGTGAATGGAGAATTTAAGGCCGCTTCTTGACGTCTGGCTTCGATTTCAACCACGTCAGGATTATGCAGAGCCTTCGCGATTGGCAAGATAAGAACTCACATCAGGACACGCCTCCTTCGGATTCGAGGGTATGGCTGAGGGCCTGAGGCCATGAGAGAAATCGCTGATAATCGGAGGTCTGGAGGAGGTATATTCCGGAGTTATAGAAGGACTGGATAAATGTTCCAAGCGATACCCAAAAAAAGGTGCTGGGGTACAATTGGATGACGTTGGTTATGATGTCTCCCTATGTGATTTTGCGAGCGATTGGTGAGCTGCGTAAAGTTGTAGGAAAGATATAGCGATAATAGGCTCATCGCGCCGTACATCCGTGACTTGAGAGGCCAGAATATGTGCAACGAGGCAGTTTAGCATTTCTCGGCCTATCGGTTAAGGACATGCTGGCGGCTGGACCGCTGAGAACCAGAAGATAAGGTGGATAGAGCGAGGGTATATGCTGACTACCCATAAACGCAACACCAAAATGCACCCATGGGACTAGCTAGGCGGCGCCGAATGTTAATTCAAGATTAGCCGAGAGGGTAGTTCGAAAAGTCCATCACTCACTGCAGAGCAAAGATAACCATGTTTTTCACACTGGCTCATACCACGTGCACAAAGCTTCAAAAGCTCTGCGCCGTGGACAGCATATAACGCAAATCGACGTAGCCTCTGATTGCAGACACCGCCGAGGAATATCCTTACGACGAAAGGCTGGAAGACCATGCCACATCCACGTAGCAAATGCTCTTACATTCCTATCCCAGAGCTAGAAGGGCGACGAGGCCAGTCCAGCGACCCTGTCAACAGAGTAACTCCGCTGTGTGTGGCTAGCGTCAATCCAGCGCAACGATAATAGCACACCTGCTGGCAGAGCGAAGAGAGCGCTCGAGTTCAGCGGAGTAACGTTGAACTATTCATAAGGACCACTCGAGCAACACATCCCGGATGTGGATGCCCGACTTGAGCGTAGCACAAAGATCCGTGCAGGTCTCTGGGATTATCTTTCCCCGCGAGCGTCAACGAAGCCGTTGAGCCGATAGCCAGCCAGTCAGCCTGAAGAAGAGATGAGGTCCAGGCAGGAGACGTCCATCCCGATCCTCAGAGCTAATTCTTCGAAGGGCTTGTAACCTGCAACTCGGGTCAGGATAACCCGAAAGAAGGCCTAGGAAACTCAACACCTGCGTACCTTGTCTCCGTCATGCTGTCCCTTATCCAGACGTTCTCTGCGCGCTATATATGCCCAGAAAGTAGTCGCACGCATCTCGTATATCATGAGTACAAAGCAGAGAGCAGAGGCAGAGGGTTGAGATGGTTAAGGAAGAGGAAAGAAAAGGAGGTTCATAATTAGAACCCAATCAGGCAAGTAGTAATTGATCGTCACGTAAGATCGGTGACCTAGCATATCGGCACCGCGGCAGCCCTTTGTCTAATGAAACTTTGAAAGTCAAAGTTCAATGTCAACAAAATAGGTTGGTTAATTTTGAGCAAAAATGGGTCGAAAAGAGTGTATGTATCAGAATTATTTGAGTCGCAACAAGTATAAGGTTCACAGGTATACAGAATGAATTTTCATCCCCTGCTTCCCCAAGCGCGACTTTTCCACCATCAATCCCCCATTATCCAGCTCCTTATCCGAAAACCTAATATTATTCCACTTCAACTCAATCGGCTGACTCGTATTAACAAGTGCCGTGTTCCCCTTTATATACTTTTTCGACAGGTCATCCAGCGAGATCGACCCGTCGTCCTTAGAAGCCGCAGCCTCAGGCAAATCGTGCAGCCTCGTCTGGGTATCTCAAGATTCTCAACGTGGTGTGCGTCCTCGTTGAACGTATATAACGCTAGGTATATCGCGCTTACCATCCCCAATCCAGGTACAGGGCTGAAGTGCATCCATACAAGTATATCGGTCGAGTACGTCGTCGGTTCAGAGATGTAGCCATATTCGTCTGTGTCGAAGAAAGCTACATGGAAAGTGGTGGGCTCGCCCTCCCAGTACGACAGGGTACACTGCACTATAGCCGAGGTATTTTTCTCTTGAGGTCCCATACGCGCAGGTGGCCATATAAATTTGGCAGGAATCAGCAGCAACCGCAATCCGAGGTTTGTCAGCGTCATGGGTTTCATAGGAAGGTATGTCCTCGGCGGGGAATTCCACGGCGCGTTCCTCTCCACCTCAGTTGTGAGGTTCACATATTTGAGGAAGCATTCCGGGCTGGAGGGAATCACCCGCGAAGGATGGATGTCCACCTCCACCGGCCGCCCGCCCCAATTCAGAATATCTACAACATCCTCAGTCGAAGACAAGATCGCCGCCACGACGCGGAAGAACGCGCGCTCGGGGCCCTCGCCATCAAAACTATGGTATGTAAATTAAGTAATTCTCGTTCGTATCGTCTCTCAAAATCAAGTCTGCGGATTAAGCAAATCCTTAGATTCTGGATACGCTATAGCTAATCATCAAGCCTCGTGATACTCTCGTGCTGTGCAAGGCTGTCTGCACTGGCATGCATTGGCAGCTTGAATGAAATCAAAAATAGAATGCTGGCACATGTTGGATTGATAAAGGGAACCTACCGCTATGTCGAATGTCGCAAGCGCCACTTTCCACACTCCTTCAACTTGAACCTGTTACTATTGAATATGGCTGCACTCGAAGTAAATCACCACATTTTTGCTGGCGCAAAAAACACCGTCATCCATGGTGGATCATTTACAACCGTGGGTGGAAACTTGAACATCAACCCAAGGGAACGTTATGGTAAGCATAGTCGCCAATTAAGCAATAGCTGCTCAAGACATTTAGCTGTACAGGCTTAGGACTACTACTTAACAACATTAGTCAAGGCGCATTTTACGATGCCGCTGAGCGTGGCGATCCGCCAAAATGTCACCCAGAAACCCGCAAAGCGATTCTCGACGAAATTATGACCTGGATTAAACTAGATCCCCAGGATAGGGTTAATTTTATTCTCTGGCTCTATGGACCTGCGGGTTCAGGAAAGACCGCAATCTGCCAAAGCATTGCAGAGGCCTGTGCCAAGGAAAGCCTCCTCGCTGCGTCATTCTTTTTTGGGCGCTTGGCCGCTGGCCGAAATACTGCGACTCTCGTCCTCCCAACAATTGCATACCAACTTTCCAGATGTATTCCAGAGATAGAGGATCCACTTTTGACGGCCATCGAAAAGGACCCGACGATCTTTTCGCGATCGCTTTCTACCCAAATGCGAGTCCTCATCATCGAACCTCTTACGTTTATCCAATTGTCCAGCTATACGCGGGTTGTAATCATGGACGGGTTGGACGAATGCGGGCCGGATAATCAAGCACACGCCGAGCTCCTCAAAGCCCTTGCAAGCGCTGTTAACAAGTTGAAGAATACCCCAGTAATCTTCCTTATCGGCAGCCGCCCAGAGTATGAAATCCGCACAGCGTTCAACAAGCAGGCCTTAACCACTTTCACCCAAACACTTGCTTTGGACGACAAATACGAGCCTGACAGCGATATTCAAGCTTATTTTAACTCTGAATTTCGTAAAATTCGAGAAGATCTTCTCCCATCGGCAAGTAAACTGTGGCCCGCTGAAAGCGACATTGATATCCTCGTAAAAAGAGCCTCGGGTCAATTCATTTTTGCGTCCACAGTAATCAGATTTGTTGATTCTCCCCGTCATCATCCCGCAGAGCGGCTGAACATTATCCTGGGCTTGTCCCATATGGGAAAAGAAACTCCATTTGCATTACTTGACACACTATATCGATTTATCCTATCGAATGTTGCTGATATCGAAAAGGTTTTACAGATTCTGACCTACATCATACTGTCAAAATCAACCGATACAGGCCATCTATCTCTGGCTATGGTAAACCAGCTCCTAGGCTTCAATGTTCATGTGGCATTGGTCGACATGCATTCCCTTGTATCTGTTCCGCCATCTACCACTGACGACTCGTCAGGGAAATCCAAGCTTCGAATCCATCATGCCTCCTTATACGACTTCCTAACGGACCGCTCCCGGTCACTTGAATTCTATATCGACGCGAGCCAGGGTCATGTCTTCCTCAGTCGACGCTGGTTGAATACCATCACTAATTATAATGTCTTCCTAATTTCATGGCAATTTCTGAAGCTTCCAATTGATGTGTTTATATACCACTGCGATAAATCACCTTCCGGAAGCATGCTGGCGGAGGACCTTGCATCGTTTAATCTTTTGCCTCTGTTGGAGGGAGTACTAAATATGCGATACAATCTTCTTGGACCGAAGTGGAGCCAATTCTTTGCAAGCATACAACAACAGGTTAGTAGTTGCATAAATCTAACATGTATTTTACTAATATCCATTAACTAGAGTGGGCAAGACACCTCCATCCGATTGCAGCATGAATATGACACCTTTTTCTTGGGACGAATTTCCAAATATCCGCCCCTCATTCAACCTTGCATCCCACTGATGGCCGTCCAAGGGATTGCCCCAATCATTGTCGGATTTGTTTTTCATCTTATCCTTTTTGGTGCCCACCAAGTAGAGCAACAATTCGTGGAGCTTCGCCGCCTGGATCACGGATTGTTGTGTCTCTTGCCGTCGGTCATGAGAAGCACTTCAATTCACGAATATGACGAAGCATTTATCGACTTATGTAAATCTCGAGGCCGAGCTGGGAGACTTTGCGTGGATGGTCAAAGTTACGTTACCGTGATAGAGCAAATCATCGGAGCGGTTTGTCCCATGTACGTAGTTTTGCCTTGCAACCAGACATTTTGAAGGCTTACTGACATCTGCTTATAGGCCTACAGATGACACATACCACGCAATACGTATCAGTGGTTTTGAAAGGAGGTGCTTCGAGTACGTCAGTCCTAACTGTTTCAGCAGCATTGGCGAACGCTGGTCGTGGATTCTGGACGGAATACTCGCCAATACTCCTAATGACTTGAATCTTGCCATATTTTTGCGAGGCCGTGCCCTTCAGTATAATAGCAACACCGAAATACCAATCATATATCATAATCTTACATGGGAAAAACTGGCCGAGGCTTGCCTGGCTTACATTCAAGTGAGTAATAATCTAAAATATAACGCTTGCCCTTCACCGTATGCTAATTATTTGGGTCGCCAATCTTCCAGAAGTGCAGTGTGCCTTTTCTCAAACATACTCACTTGCCAGAAACGACTAGCTGCATAGTTTGTGCTAAGTTTCCAGAGGAGGCTATCGTTGTCGACGTACTACCAAATGAAGGCGCATCGGTAATACTACCGTCCACGCATTCCACTGCAGACATCCGAGTCCATATCGATGATGAACATTTGTCAAATGAGGATGTCGATGAATCCCCGTCGTACGTTCTACTTCCAACTATTATCCTCCTTGATCCAAATTCTTAAATTCTGTCCCTAAGTGTCGATATTACCGAGCATTTTCTCAATAACACCGTCTCCGACTCAGGAATCTTTCAATTATCAGAACCCCCATGTGCCGATGGCAAGGATTCCAAGAAGCCTGAAGACAACTCGATGCCGGGCGATGCAGCTGCGACCTCATCCACCCTGACCAACTTGAGCTGGACATCGACACCCGTTCCTTCCAGACCAGAGGGCCTGCTACACATGCTTTCCCAACTGCAAGCCCTTGCTGGACAGCAGACACGCCGAGCGCACTGAAAAATTCGGTGTCACTTGGACGTCTGGATTAATTGGATCGATAGTCAGCTTCCCAAGTTTATGAACACACCGTGCCATATACCTTGAACCCTGTGATATCTCTCCGACCGCCGAGCTCTCTAGTTCTATCTTAAATCAAAATGATTGTAGTTGTTGAATTTCGTAGATTGATTTTTTCAGTACTAAAATCCAGACACTTTTCGCAAAGCCACAACATATCGCCGCATCAAAAGTCAAAACACAAAGCAAGCAGCCTTCGTCATTAAATTCCACAACAAACGAAACAAGCAAACAAAACTCTAAATCTGACCGGATTGGCCAAGGTGGCTCCCCCCAGGGGTAGCGAACGGGGTGGTCGAGGCGGTATCTTGGGGCTTCATGGCGGGGAAGAGGAGCACTTCCTTGATATCTGTCCCGCGAGAAAATATTAGAAATTCGTGGAAGGAAGGAACGAAGGAGGGGGAGAGCGGATAGGAAGAACGTACTCGTAGAGTCGGTCAAGAACATGACGAGGCGGTCGACGCCGAGTCCCCATCCACCGGTGGGTGCGAGACCGTGCTCGAGTCTGTATGAATGAACTTCAGTATACGGACACCTTGGAAAGGTATATTGCAGACGTACGCATCGATGAAAGTCTCATCAATTCCCTGAGCTTCTTCATCACCCTGCTCCTTCTGCCTCACCTACAAGTCCAATGCCACGTCAACAAGCAATAACAAAAAAAAGTAAAGCAAACAACAAACCTGCTCCTCAAACCTCAACCTCTGCTCAAACGGATCATTCAACTCCGTATACGCATTGCAGACCTCCTTCCCACACATGAATCCTTCAAAGCGCTCGCACAGCCCGGGGCGCGAGCGATGCCACTTGGCGAGCGGGGACATCACCTGCGGGTGGCCGACGATGAAGGCCGGGGAGACGCACAGGGGCTCAATGAACTCGCCGACGAGCTTGTCGAGCATGCGCGCGTTGGTGCGCGGCTCGCTGCAGTCTACGTTGTGCTAGCGGAACAGAGTCAGATATAAGTTGATGAATCTCTTGGGGGGGATAATTACCTTGACGCAAAGTGCGCGGAGGAACTTGTTCGTCTCGTCGGTGTGCAGCGTTTCGCCAGGGGGGAACTTGACGCCGAGCTTTTCCTCCAGAGTGTCTATCATATCGTAGCGCTTCCACGGGCGCTTGAAGTCAAGCACGACTTCCCGGGCGCCTTCCTGGCCCTTGTTTCCGTCGGGGTGGTAGGTAATCGTTGTCTTGCCCCCAGTGAGCGCCTTGACCATGCCCTCGAGCATCGCCTCGGTGATGTCCATCAAATCGTTCATGTCCGCGTAGGCCATGTAGAACTCGCAGATGGTGAATTCGGGGTTATGCGTCAAATCGATGCCCTCGTTCCTGAAGACACGTCCGATTTCGTACACGCGGTCGAGGCCACCCACAACGAGCTCCTTGAGGTACAGCTCGGGCGCGATGCGCAGGTACAGGTCGAGGTCGAGGTCGTTGTGGTGCGTGACGAAGGGCTTGGCCGTGGCGCCGCCAGCGAGGAGGGACATCATCGGCGTCTCCACCTCCATGAACCCAAGGTCGTCGAGGAACCGGCGCACGTAGTTGAGGATGCGGCTGCGTGTGATGAACAGCTTGCGCGTGCTGTCGTTCAGGATCAAATCGAGGTAGCGCTTGCGGTAGCGCGTCTCCTGGTCCTTGAGCCCGAAGTGCCCCGAGGGGAGCTGGTGCAGGTTCGGCGCGAGCAGCTGCATGCTCAGGGGGGTGATGCTCAGCTCGCCCTTCTTGGTGCGCGAGGGCACTCCGGTGACGCCGACGATGTCGCCGCGCTTGAAGTGCTCGTGCGTCGCGATGAAGGACTCGGGGTCCGCCGCGTCTTGCTGGGTCGCCATGATCTGGATCTTGGTGCCCTCCCCATGGAGGTCGTAGAAAATGAGCTTGGGCCCGGCGGCGCGGATGTTGTGTACGCGGCCAGCGAGGCTCTCGACGACGCCGTCCACCTTGGACCCCGCTGGGATCTTGCCCTCCACTCCGTAGGTGTCGACGTAGGACGTCAGCGAGCGCGAGACGATGAACTTGTGCGGGTATGGGTTGGGATTTTGGGTCTTCTTGAGTTCTTGGATTTGACGGCATCTCATTTCATAGTATTGCTGGACTAGAGTGTTAGTCGAAGTCGGTCAATACGAACATTACTCACATTGGGATTGAGATCCTCCTCCTTAGGCCCTGCAGCTGCAGCTGCCGGCGCTGCAGCAGGTGCCTTGCTGGCCTTGGCGGCCTCCTTTGCGCGCTGCTTCTCGCGACGCTTGAGCTCCCTTGACGAACCCATCGATTAAGTGGCCGCCTCCAAGACGCGGAGAAGAAAAACGCACTGCTTGGAGATCATCTCGCCCGTGACTGGGTCCTTGTGGGTGCCTGCTGACGCTTCCGAGGCCATTTTTCGACAGTAAGTTAGGGTAGCAGAGGCGGTACGAGTTGGTCGACAAAGTCTAGTAGATTGAAGGAAAGATAACGAACAAGACAGCCTGAGCATTCAGCAAGTTTTTTTAATGAGTCAACCCGCGATATCAGATCCAAGTCACGCGCGGACGCAATAGGAAGTTTCTTTCCACGCTTCGGCACACGGTCCCCGGATCAACGGCCATAATCTATTTTTAGGCGCAACTCGACAACTTCGAAAGTCAAACAAAGCGGCTGACATCCTGTTAAGACCACCACAAATAATTCGGAAACTTATCATAGATAATAATCATGCCTCTCTGCAGAAAGATAGCATCCAGCTGCCCTTCGACTTGGAGCGCGAGATCCTTGAGCTGACCGCCTTGCCGATTCCTGGGCAGGCTTTCAAGCTCTGTGCACCGTCAACATACGCGCAAGAATGGTATGTCTCAACTTCATGGAATCCTGAATGCAAAAAATGTAAAATTCAATGTGAATTCTTACAGGATGGAAGCCATCATATATGGAACAGTGTTCCTGGAGTGGCCTGGCGTCAAACCCGACCTCTTCATACGCACTTTCCACGCCCGATCTCTTATATTCACGACTCTACCTTACAGTAAAAAAATGTCTAAGAATATCAACAAGTATGTATATAAACATGGAAAAGCAAACCCGGGCAGGAAAAAGAAGCAAAATGCAAACGCAAAAATCATAAGTCAAGATCATAGAGAAGATATTTAGAACTCCTCGGCGCAGCGGCAATCGCAATCCGCCACTGGACAAATACTATGAGTCCGTCCAGTATCTTCGCCCAAAAACCATTCGAGAATATGTGCAGCGTGGCCTCCGTGACGGCAGGTCTGGCAGATGACGATGGCATCATCAAAGGTATCTAGTGAGGAGTCATTAGTTCCTAGATAATATAAATTTATGGGAGCTTTACACCGACCTCGATGGTGTGTATACCCAAGGTCCACCTCGCGCGCAGCGTCATGTACAATCGACAGAGTCAGCAAACACACCGAACATCTCGGCAGTTCGCGATTGCAGTTCTCACAAGCAGTCGGCTGTAGGTCCTCATCGTAATCAGCGATCTGTCGTTTAAAAAAGCAAACAAACAAAGCAAAGCTTACCCGCCATTTCTGCTGAGTAGAAAGCAAAGCACCGACGTTACGAACAGGTTTGCCGCAATAATGACACCGAATCAAGATCTGCCTTGGTGCCCACTCCTCGGGGAGCATATCGCCCGTGTGCATCCCGTCCTGCAGCAGCTGCCCGCGTTCAATATCAAACCCAACACGCAGATGATGAAGCTTGAACCCATCCAACAAATCGCGGTAGGCCTCCAGCCATCGCTCCGCCCTGCGGTCCTTGAACTTCTGCGGACAGACGTAGGAGCTCAGTATGGCCGCCGTCTGGACGTCGCCTGTCCGGTCCACATGCGCCTGGATGATGTCCATCCCGGCGCGCGTCAGCCCTGTCACCATGAGCACATCGATGCTGCCCTCAACGCTGGCGCGCTTGACTGCGCGGTGAAGGTACGAGGAGAGGGTCTTGTCGTCCAGGAATAGGAAGGCGACGATGAGCCGTTCCCTGAAGGGGATGATATCTTCGTCGAGGACTTCGCCCCAGTCGCCCATCGCGAGGTGGGTGAGCATCACTCTGAAGTATGGATCGTGAAGACGGTTGATGAGGCGGCCGTAGTGATCGCGGAGGTCCGCTCCTCTCTGTGCGCCAGAATGTCCAGAAAAAGGTGCAAGAGCTATGATGGTCCCCGACATCATCTGGTGCGTTTCATCTGAGAGACGCAAGGTCAATTTAGGAACACAGTTAAGATGACAATCGGACTTTACCATCGCTTTTCATGAGCAAATCAGCTGCCTTGCCAAACTGGCCCATGAAGACCAACCAGCACGCAACCTTTGAAATTTTCCCGTCCTTTTCCCACCTAAAGTAAGATGTTCAGAGGGACCCTCGACCTTCAACTGATCTAAAACAGACCGTTTGATGGAAGCAGTAATTTCCTCCTCCCTCAGACTCCATCCACAAACCGTCAACGCGACCTGCCTCGCAACTAATTTATTCGTGGGCACAGGCGACTTCCAGCTCCACCGATCAATGCCTCGTCTATTCGCCAAATCCGCCAGCGCAGCAGACCAATTATCCTGCAAGCCATCTGCGGGAGAATGACTGCGTCGAGAAGAACGCCCATAGTTACCGCCACCGGTGCTACCGCTGTGTGAATGATGCACATTAGGGACAGGGAGATCGAGGAGGAGAGAGCGTTGGATGGTGAGTGGGGTGTCTTCGGAGATGCTTGACGGGGCGTTGCCGTCGATAGGTGGAAAACCTTCCCAGATGCCGAGTAGGCCTTGATAGGAAAAGTCGAATCCGTTCAGGCGGGGCGTTGGGATGCAGAGAATATCTTGCGAAGCTATTCCGGGCAATGTTAGTCAATTCGAAAAAGAAAAAGAAACAGGAATGTTATCGTACTCTGGATCCAAAACCATAGATCGGATAATATTTGCGCAGCGTCGGATGTGTGATCCTGCGTAACACTGACATTGAGATGAGGCTACGCAACGTATTAGCTTTGAGAAATTATTCGAGCAACCAAAATCCTTACCTGACTAAGCCCATAACCAGCCTTCGCCCTCCGTCTCATGATCATCGAAATGTCCTCTTGTACTACACGCACGATTCCCCTCTTCTTCGCCTCTTTGACTTTCGGCGGGGGGCGCTCAAGGCTCCGGCGCTCAACGGGAGGCACAGACGTCGGCCCAGGAGGCGACTCTTTCACAGGTTCGTCCGTGGGTATCGTATCCGTGCGCGAGAGCGACCGCCTCTTCAGCGCACTCCCTTCACCGCGCTCGCTGCTGCGATACTTGCGCACAGACGCGGGGCTGTAAGTTCGTGACTTTCCCCCAGGCCTCGTAGCGGACAATCCCATAGGTCGCGTGGAGAGCGCGGGGAAGCCGTCGTCGTCGCCCCGCCCGAAGAGGGGCTGCGTGCCGCTGAGAGGTGGGGGCATACGCGATCCGACGACGCTGTATCCGCGCCCGCGTACACGGGAGGCGTCTCGTGAAGGGCCGGACCGCGAGCGTGATCCCCTTGTGCGTTCGCGACTCGTCCGATATTTGAATGGGGCCGCAGATGCTAGTTGTTGTGCGAGGTCTGAGTCAAAGTCGTCCTCTGATTCCGAATCTTTATAGCCGTCTATCGTTTTCAGTCCTTGCCCGGCGCCGACTGTGAACCCCCCTCTGGCGCTCCAGGCAAGTTGTTTGGAGGTATCGTATATGGAGTACAGCTCCAGGTCGCCGTCCTTGCTGACTACCATGACTTTGGATTTGAGAGGGGATTTGGGTTTGGGGACAAGGGCGAATGAAGCAAGTGGACGGTGGAAATATTTAGCTGAGAATAAGGTAAATAAGTGCAATGAGATTGAGACTGAACGTGCTACTCACTTCTGCGCGTATCGGCAATGACGAATGAGCGCTGGAAGTTGTTGTCCAACGTTTCTCTTGATGATGGCGTTTGTTGGGTTCCCCCAGCAGGCCAGGGCAGGTTCGCGGCCCACGAGCGCTTCGTCGCCCTTATCGAGTCTCGCGAGCGGCTTGTCTCGCCGTCGGACGATCCACCTCCAGTCACACTCCCTTCAACGACATTTGCCTTCGACTCCGCCAAATCCCAAAAGCGCACATAGCTCGAGTCTTTCTCCAGTGTCGCTACGGATCCTCGTCGTGTGCTTGAAAATTCGACGTGCACGTACGATGCGCCTGATTTGATTCGTGCACCGTC
Source organism: Pholiota adiposa (assembly GCA_009935795.1). NCBI lineage: Eukaryota > Fungi > Basidiomycota > Agaricomycetes > Agaricales > Strophariaceae > Pholiota > Pholiota adiposa. Next base: position 112,054 of record QEYC01000127.1, read on the forward strand.
GCCGATAGCGTCGCGTTCTGTGAACGCCAAGATGGGATGCTTGAGCCTGCGGGAGTCCAATATAGTCACTGTCGAGTCTCCGAATGTGGCAATACGGTGAGGATCGAATGGGTCGGTAGCTATCCCATGGACATTAGAAGCAACGTTCGCGACTGGATTGGTCGCTGAACGAAGGTCGAAAAGGCGTAGATAGCAGTGGGATATTCCAGCTAGGATCAAGTTTGTCGATGAAGGAAGGAAGGCGAGGGAAGACACCGACTGTGCAGGCGCGTGTTGTTGGAGTAATTTGGAGTCGAATCTCGTCTGGGTCTCCAAACGAGGAAGTACGGGTTGTGGTCGAGGTCGGGCAGGCGCGACATTGGTAGTATCAGTGGGATTTGTTAGAGGGAGCGCCAACGACGGTGCAAGCGTGCTTATGTCCCAAATCATGAGACTGGAGTCTCCGCGAACCTTGTCGAGGCCCACTGCGAGATAATTCGGATCTACGCTGTTGAAAGTGACCACATTGCACGACCGTGCGCTGCGGATGGGGAGAGTGACGGAAGGCCCACTGGAGAGCACGTTCTTCTTCTGCGCTTGTTTTCCCGCCTCAAGACGAATAAGGTCCACCTTTCCCGTGCTCATTCCTATGGCCATTAAATCGTCGAAAGCGGGATCTGGCGACCACGCGAAGCACTAAATCACGCACTCCAAGTTGAGATGAATGGTGTCATTGCAATGAAATTACTTGCCTTCATGAAGTGAAGATCATGTTGAGATGTGATATGCCGGATCTCTGGATATTCCTCCGCCCACTCATACAGCATAATCTGGGTGCCGCCTCCCACCACAAACTTGTTATCGTGTCGGGGATGCCATAGTAGGCACTTTTCGATTTGGACCATGATTCAGAGCTGCTTAAAAAGCCGCTGAGCTTTGGATCAATGAATATTGAGCATGACCAGGGGTTTTGGGCCTCGAATGAAGTGAAAAGCGCGGCCGATGTGAGATAGATATCAAGTCACAAAAGAAATGAGCGCGAGGGTTCAAACATTCAAGCTCAAGCTCAAGTGTCTAAGCGATGGCGGCGAGGGATCCCGTCGGAAGTCGAAGCGGACTTTCAAATGATAAAAGACGTGTCGCCACTCAGTCACAGTGACTCTGCGTTGACCAAGGACTCGCATTCTATTCTTCTCTACATCGCTTTTTTGCTTACAAAGAAGCAATAGTACTCTGTTTTTCAAGAAACAGGAACTTTCACTGCTCCAACTATATCCATTGCTCCAAAAATTCACTGGTGCTGGAAACAGAGGCTTATTGGAGTATCGGATAGAACGAAGGTCAGCAGAGTTACTAGGAGTATATACGAGGCTTTGTGGTTCTTATTATGATCCTGATAGATTCTGGTAATACTCTTCCTGCAAGCGCTCAGGCTTTTATGTTACTACAAGCACTGCAAGATTACGTTATCCCTCTCGTAAACCCGTCCGAAGGTCGTGACAAGCATAGTTCGTCGTGAATCAGAGTGATCCATTGAACACAAAGCTGACAATCGACGATATATTGTTTTGCAGCCACCGTCCAGATAACTGTAAGACCTGAAGCGGAGAAGCTGCTCACTGCCCTGGATGAGTTCATATCGTCCGTTATGGCTCAGTCGGAGCACCAGAACGATATTAGCCCTTCGTCGAACAATCAGACCGCTGTTGATATCAGCGAACTTGGCAGCGCTGGGTTTATTGGTTTACCAGGTGAATTGGCCATTTCTGCTTTTTTTCCTTACATTTTTCACGGAATATTAACCATTCACTTTGATAGACCGGACCCACCAAGGCGAAGAATCAGAAAACCTTGCAAGGTTATTCGCCAAACTACGAGAACGTGTCCACAATACGATGCCTATTCGGCTGCTGCACAGCGTCCCAGATGGAGAGAAACTGAACATCACCCTGATTGATAGAAACGCCGTCTATTCACTCCTAGCCGCGAAGATGCAGCGAGAGTACTCAGAAGAAAAATTCCTCTCCAAATTTAGTCGTTCAAAGTGGTCGATGGAGGGTTTTATCAATTCCTATGTGACGAAATATACGGATTATGCCATCCTATCGCATACATGGTTTCGTACACAAGACGGAGAGGTGACCTACAACAACTGGCTTAAAGGTGCTTTTGATCCCAAGGGTCCCGGATATCAGAAGCTCGTCAACTTCTGTAAAGTCGCGCACAACACTCACGACCTCTCTCTAGGCTGGATGGATACCGTGTGCATCAACAAAGAAAGCAGTTCGGAGCTTGATGAATCCATTCGCTCGATGTACAGGTGGTATAAAGGCAGCGCAATCTGCATCACCTACCTCGCAGCAACCAGTGAGCTCTCGGAAGTGCATAAGGACCCCTGGTTCACTAGAGGGTGGACCTTCCAGGAGCTGCTTGCACCGCAGAAGACCAAATTCTACAATACAGACTGGAGACCTCTCGGAAATACCCCGAACGACGTCAGACCCACTAACAACAAAACCCCAACCGAAATTCTCGCCCAAATCCAGCAGGCAACGACCATCACACCCTCGGAGATGTGCAACCCGATACAATACATGAACATTTCGCGCAAAATGCAACTAGCGGCGCGGCGACAGGTGATGCGCAAGGAAGATGGAGCGTACTCTCTGATGGGCATTTGCGACGTCAGCATTTCCATTGCATACGGCGAAGGCGCGCTCCGCGCCTTTTCTCGCCTTATGACGGCGATATTGGCCTCTGTGTCAAACGGGGCCTTAGATGTGTTCAACTGTGCTCAGACTGCCGATTCCATCATTCCCAATACACCTACGGCCTACCTTCAACGCCAGGATGATGTTCCTACCGTGCACACTCCCATAGAGCCGCTTCTTCTGACACATGTAGGACTTCGTATGGCGATCCTGTTGGTTCCCGCTTTGGAGAAATGTGCTTCCGACTTCGTAAGTGAGTTTGATCCAATTGGGAACTACTATGGACGTGTAACATTCAACACTTCGCGCCGGGGCAACGAACAGGCCCAATATTTCCATCTCTTGGATAAAGCTTTGAACCTTTCCATCCGGAGAGTAGACAACTTAAACTGGACACTAAATGAATTTGATAGCAACAAGGGCCCAAGACCATCTCTTAACAACCCAAGGGAATACCGTACAACATTCGGGGTTTTGAATATCTCAGGAGGCGAGAGTACTGTCTGGATTCCTCGGAAATGCCTCGCCGTGTGTTTGGTCGCTCCTCTGGGCGTAGAATGGAGACCTACATCGATGCTTTTCAACAAACAACAAACGGATAAGCCTATTGTGTTCAGCCTGAGGGACAAAAGGCCGAAAGAAAATGAAGATTTCAGAGTCCTGAAGAACGAGCTTGCGAAACATGGAATGCGATTAGCTACGATGTATCTGTGAAGTGCATAAGATAAGGCTGTCAACATCGAGTATTAGGCCATATGTAGAGTATCAGACCGAGCAGTTACTTAGAGAACCGAGGCCCAATTTCAAGGACCGAAGTCATTCCAAAAAATATAAACACACCATAGTACTCGAGTACAATCAATTACAGATACAAAGAGCATGACTACTCGTATAAAAACCATCAGAAATCCCCTTTGACGTTGGCCATCACCAGCGCCCGCGCAGCATCGGAGCGAGGGGTAATTGTACATGGGAATGGTGCAGGTTCTCTGAGTGGAGCATATGTCATTTACTCAGAATGCAACAAAGAACGTTCACTCACCGGACAACCGAAGACTTGAACTGCATTTCGGGCACGATGTTCCTCCCTTGGGAATCTTTCGCCATGCTAATATCAAAAGTGGCCATCAGGCGGGCCATTGCGGTGAACGCCATCGCCTCGGCGTAGTTCTTTCCTGCACATATCCTATTTTTTATCGAAACACCGTAAGCACAGAATAGTTAATCGTGATAAGAGGGCGCAGACAAACCTTCGTCCGTACCCGAACGAATATAACATCGGGTCCATCGGGATATCAGCAGAATCGTGCGGGATGCTCTTGTAAAACATGGGCAAGAAGCGGTCAGGGTTGAACACTTCAGGATCTTTATAGAGCGTCGGGTCCCGGCTCACCGCCCTAGAAATCATATGTTGTTGAAGACTCGGATCAGCTTGCAATGGACTATGAATTTGTACGCACCAGCTATTCGCGATAACAACGGTACCTGCCGGTATGAAGTACCCTAAATACTCACAAAATGAGCCTTCACGCGCTCGAACAATATAACACCTCCATACGTACCGTTATACACATCATCCGTCGTGAGACGATGCGGCAAAGCTAGAATGAACAAACACAACGTCCTCAGTTCCACTACCCAGCAAATCATTGTACACACCACACGCACCGATGGGGGATATAGGCTGCCATCTAATCAGCTCGCGCAGCACCGCGTTCAGATATGAGAGCTGGGGGCTATCAGCCATAGTGGGGAGCCTTCCAGGCCCAACGGCACTGTCGATCTCCGCCTGGATGCGTTTTTGGATATGCGGGTGAAGGACCATGGCGAGGACGAAGTTATGGAAGTTCGCTACACTCTAGAGATGATGTATTACGGTTAGCATACAGGTGATCTCTGGGCGGGAGGGACGTACTGTGTCGGTCCCAGCTAGAATAACAGTAAATTTTACAGATATTTTGTGTCTATTGAGTACGCAAGGGTGATGATAAAACAAACGCGCACCTGACAACATCGTCCCTGCACACCACTTCACGATCTCCCCATCCTCCTTTTTCTCCAAGTTCATCGAGGTAAATGAAGGCTCATAATTCCCAATTTTCTGTCATTTGAATTAAACAATGTATCCAGTCATGGCAAGTCCTGTCCGGATAACTCAAACAATCCAAAGATGGCGTTAACGCACCATGTCATTGACGGTCCTATTAAATGGGATATTAACCATATCATCTGTAAGCTCCTTCCCTCGCTGTGCGTAGGCCTTCCATCCAGTACCCGGAACCCAGCTGGGGACCTTTTCCACTATGAACGCACTCCGAGTCAGCGGGGAATTTATCAATGAACAGGAAAGACGCGTACAGATAGGGAAGAAGTCAACGAGGAAGTTTCCCGGCTGCGCTGCGAACACCGCTGCTTCCATCGCTTGTTCTGCAGTGGTTATCATCTGTTCGAAAGGAAGTGATTAGCCGTGCGGGTTGAATTAAAGAAAAAGGGGACTAACGGGATCGTGCTCTTCTGTCACTTCGATACCATACATCGCCATTAACAGCCCACGAGCAGCCGCACTTCATCGAGCAAACACAACCGAAAAATCACTAAACACCCACAAAATGCTCGAAGCAAGATTGATAACTCACAACCGAAACCCCTCCAAGAACCTCTCTGGCCGATCCAAAAGCCCCGCCAAGAAGCGCGCGATCTCCTTCTCCTGCAGCGGGTAGAAGCGGCCCACAACCTCTTTCCTCAGTGACTGGGCCGAGATGCGCCGGTAACGTTTCCAGCGTTCACCGTACGGTGCGGTGACGACAGATTTGTCCCAGCCCATGCTATGTTTGGTGAAGAAATAGAAGGGGGAGAAGAGGGAGGGGAGTTGTAAGCGTACATGAAAGTAGGAGTTTCGGGGAAGAAGGGGAGAAAGGAAAGGAAGAGGCGCACATTTTGTTCCCAACGACATTACGCGGGCGATCAGAGTAGATGTCGGATCGCTTCTCGAGGAGATCGATGCATGCTTGATAGGTGTTGAGTACAACGACTGGTGCGCCTAGGACTTCGAGGTAGATCGCGTCTCCTGCACAGCGTAGCACGGCATTCAAGTTCAAATTCAAGTCACACCATTATCATCAAGCAAAAGCACGATCATGACTAGGCAATAACAAACACACCATACGTATCCCGCCACTTCAGATAGGTTTCCCATGCATCCGTCTGCGGCATCTGGAGGAGGTTGCCGATCAGGGGCAGGCGCGGCGGGCCCGGGAGGTACTTGCGGTGTTTGTTCGTCGTGTATTGGGAGAAAAGGCGTAGAACAAGGAGGGTTGCGAGCCCCAGAGCTAGCGCAGGGAGGGCCCCTAGGGATAGTAAGTCGATCGTATGCATGGTCGTGGCCGTCGTGTTCGTAATCGAATGAATGCTTCAGGTACTACCAGTAGTGTCGGGAATCAGGCCAGAGTAAGCAGACAAAGAGCAAACGCTGTTCAGCGAGGATGGGAATTGAGTGGGCCTCTCCGGGACGTTTCGTGTAATTGACTTAGGTACTTATCATCAGAACCGTGCCACCATGCACAGATTGTGTATAAAGATGGCCAACTATGTTCTGTTCTCCATGTATCCAGAAGGCAGTTTGAAAGAAGCCAATTCGCCCATGGAGAAGTCGATCGTGAGCTAAATTCACCATTTCGCGTGGGTTGGTTGGCTATGTTAATCATTGTCTACATTCAATCGTCCATGTTCACGATATGAACGTGAACTAACAGCCCTAATGGATCAGAAAGAGAAGCTAAGGGCGTACATATGACCTCTGGACGAAGGCGGCTGAAGGCGGCCCTGTAAAGTCTGCATATATTTAGTCTTTTTAGTACGCTGGGAAGATGCGTGATAGGTCCATTTACCTCGGGTAGGATAAGTGTATATCGCGAGATGAGACGATACGGCGCATCTGCATGGCTGGACCCAGTTTGATGGTCAGAGAAGGAGGCTTTTGGCGTGGATGTGAGCTTTGGGAAGGTGTCGTCGCCTCGTGGATGTGAACTTTGTGCGATGAACATTGGGATTTTTTGTGTTGGTGTCAAGTTGTTGTTGCCTTCTTTCTTGAGTTTTCTGCATATCGTGAATAATTAACAGCCCGACGTGAGTATCAGATTTGGCGGAATAAGATTGCAACATGACGGTAAGAAAGATAGGGAGATCAGACAGAAGTTGTTCGACGTTCGGTGAGCGCCTGGTCTGTGCGTAACATTGACTTCACGTGGCCACCGCAGTGTACGTGCACGTGCACCGTTAGTCGGAATTTTCCGAAAAAGTCGTCAGCAGGTCGAACTCAATTGATTCGTTTGCGAGGAGACTGGGAAGAAGTAGAAAATAAACACCTTATGTCGGGAGTATAAAGAAGATGGACTTGGAAAGATGCCATCTTTCTTTCTTTCTTTCTCTCGTCCACCAACGAGCGCGCTTCAATTTGGCGCGCGCGCGCCTCAAAGTTCGCCTCCGTTATGATCGTCGCATCTCGAATCTCGATATGATATCTCCCATTCTATTGGACGATTACTGGCCATCACGTTATTGCTTTATCATGCTTGCCCCAAATGCGTTGTGTTTGATTGGCTGGCGGAGCCATTCGTTTGTCATGGTCGAGCTCGAGGCCAGGACTAGGGGCTAGGACGTGGTTCTTCGCCTGTTCTCGTGGGTTTACAGGTCAGCGGAGCGTCCTGTGAGCGGGAGAACACCGAGTGAAATGAGCCTGCTTTACTCCGGTATCAATGCCTACTCGAATGGGGATTTGGAAAATACTAGAACCTGCGCTAGACGGGCAACAAAACTGAAATGTCCGCGTGGTATGCTTACTGTTGACGTGCGTGACTTCGAAGCCGCCGCGGCGTTGTAACGGTTCAAGGTTGTTTCACTCTTTCACAACAACCACCACCATCTCCCAAAATGTCGTTCAGCACGCTTCGTAACCCTCTCCGCGCGACAGCGCGCAGAGCCGCTCATCCTAGGTTTCAGCTTCGCACTACCTTCAACAGGAAGTTCTCCACGCCACCTCCACCACCTCCGCCAGCCGCCCAGACCAAGGCGAACATGGCGCTCTACGTGGGCCTCGGGGCTGTAATCGGCGGAGTAGGGTACTACATCTACCACTCGAACGACGCCAGCAACACTGTGAAGTCGGGATTCCAGGTTGCGAAGGTCAAGGCCAACTTTGTGCCCACCAAGGAGGACTACATCAAGGTGCGTCGGCGCGCTGCTTGTATCTAGGTCTTCAGAGGCCGTTTTCAATGGCATTGGACTGAACAGTGTTCATCTATAGGTCTACAACAGAATTGCTGAGATCATCGATGATGCCGACGACTACGATGGTAAGTGGTCCACGCGGACAGGCATCACTGCGCTGTTTCTCATGTTGTATTTTCGTACGCAGATGGTTCTTATGGACCCGTTCTTCTCCGCCTCGCGTGGCATTCGTCTGGAACTTATGATAAAGATTCTAAGACTGGAGGAAGGTGGGTTCCTTTCTCTCGTTTCTCTTTACCGCATCGCTGCATGTTCTTCTGTGTTCTGTGCGGATTCATTTCGGAGGTCCATTGTGATGTTCCCGGCCATCGTTCGTACTATACGAATGCCGCTATAACGTTGACAGCCATCCATGATATGTTGCGTGCACGCGCGATTGTGGCACGCAGTAACCCGCTCCCAATCACCAGCTTACTTAGAAACGTAGAGCAGGTTTTTAATTTGCTTCCAAAAGGATGATCATAGAAAGAAGGAAACAGGCAAAGTACCTGTTTTTTCTTCTTCTGTCGGCGTCTTTTGTTTTTCTTCTTTCTTTTGGTTGCTTCTTCGGGGCAGTGATAATCTCCCGTCCTACCCACATCCGCCTATTTATTACTCTGGTACTGATATCACATGAATTTATTCCAGCAACTACGCCACCATGCGCTTCGACCCCGAGGCCAAACACGGCGCTAACGCGGGTCTGAACGTCGCCCGCGACCTCATGGAGAAGGTCAAGCAGGAATTCCCCTGGATCAGCTACGGTGACCTCTGGACGCTTGCTGGTGTCGCTGCAGTTCAGGTAAGCCCACCCGCTATCAATGCTATCACAAAGTGCCATTCACACGTCAAACTACGCGATGTACTTATCCGCTTGTTATTTTCCCGCAGGAAATGGCGGGCCCTAAGATTCCCTGGCGCCCTGGCCGCATTGACGGCGTTGAAACCCAGGCTACTCCCGATGGGCGTCTCCCCGACGCTTCGCTGGGCGCAGACCATCTCCGGAATATCTTCTATCGCATGGGGTATGTTTCCATTCCCCCCGCTCAAAGTCCGCGCTAATTTTCCCTCGCGTACAGTTTTAACGACCAAGAAATCGTCGCGCTCTCTGGCGCACACGCTCTTGGACGCTGCCATCGTGACCGCTCCGGCTTCGAGGGACCCTGGACATTTGCCCCCACCACCGTGACTAACGACTACTTCCGTCTTCTGTTTGACGAGAAGTGGGTGTGGAAGCGCTGGGACGGCCCCAAGCAACTTGAGGACAAGAAAACGCACAGTCTGATGATGCTGCCGACGGACTACTCACTTGTGCAGGATAAGTCGTTCAAGAAGTGGGCAAAGGTGTATGCGGACAGCCAGGACGAGTGGTTCAAGGAGTGAGTTATTATTTCACCTTTTTTGTGTTCTGTGCTCATGTTTTTGGATAGTTTCTCCAAGGCCGTCTCAACGCTATTCGAACTCGGCGTGCCTACTGAGCAGTTCGTCACTCCCGAGCCATGGATCATGCCTACTGTGGAGGAGCAGGATGAGGCCAAGAAGAACTAAGTTCGATAGAGTTCTCTTCATCCCCACTCTTGGTTGTGCTGTCTTAATCCACTGATCTTTTGACAATGTATGTTTTATTTGCTGTGAATGTATGGGATGGTGCAGCGCCTATATCTATGTATGATACCGAAGAGTTGCCAATGTAGATGTACTGCATAGAATAGATGACTGCATAGAATTTTCCGAGTGTGATGCTTGCATTACAGAATGACTTATTTAAGAAAAGGATTGTGAGCGTATTGCGTCGGTTCTCCGCATCGCACTGATTCAAATGTAGACACGTATGAATGAGCTTAGGCCACCGTAATTTCTACTGTAGTCCTCGTAAAGTATTACAACCTCGCGTGCGCCTGCATTGAAGCTGCAACTTCAGCCCTGCCCCCTCCTCCACCTATTGTCGTCGTGGCCATTCTTGTAGAAAACTTATGTCTCAGGAACAAGGCCATTTCCTCCGCTAGAATACAAGAATCAAGACATCAATACTCTTCATGCAAGAATGAATGACAAGACGCATACCGAATTCTCTGGGTTTTTCTTGTACGCACTAGAATATGGGCAGGAGGTAAATAGGGACAACAAGGGCTGTCTAAGAAAAGGGACTCACAAGGTGACCCGCACCAGGAATCATCACATTCGATGCATTCTCTCGGCGGCGCCACACCACCGCCTGCGAGATATGCCTCCCACCAACCCTAGTATACATAACAGCCTCAGCACACATCCTTATACTCAAAAAAAAAAAAAAACAAGCGGCAACTCACAGCATACTCGCATCATCCCTGCCTCCAAGTATCCAGCGCAACTCCACGGCGGGATCGAGCGTGGGCAACAGCTCGTACGCCTCCATCATCGTGCGTATCTCCGTATATTCGCTCCCCTCGCACGCTGGCGGGCATTTGAGGCGCACTGTACCCGTGGCTGGGTCATCGTACAGCCCATGCGCGATGTACGCGTCGAGCACCGCGGGGTCGAAAGCTTGGAAGAGGGGTGCGCGCAGGAAGGCTTTCCTTGCTTCCTTTCTGCATGTATAACAGAGGTTAGTTGAATAGATGCGGGGAGAGGCTAAGGCGAACCTAGAGGGCCAGGACGAGCGCCTGCTTAGCGCAGCCACAATCATCCTTTCCTTCTTCTCTGTACGGTTGTTCGTTGGCGGGAAAATCGTTGTCTCGACGGGGACTATGGCGGAGAAAAGGCGTGGGTAGCTCACACCGCACACGACACTACAGATAAACGGGCGCTTGATGTCAACTTTGTCATGATACGCCCACAGAAGTACTTACGTTCCATCTCCTCCGAGAGAATGCCCAATTGCTATGACACAGCGGTCGGTGAACCCATTGGTGATGCGAGAGGCGGCTAGAGAGTCGGGTACGCGTGCGAGGACGCGAGGAAGGTCCTTCCCGAATCCGTCCCGTCCCTCGGGGAGGTGGTGAATGAGTAAGTTCGCGAGGTCCCGTCCATAGTCTGATCTATCGGCTTTTACAATACGGGTTCATGATGAGATGATGAGGTTCATGATCAAGAATGAAACGAAACGCGCGCACGTAATTTTGGAATGTGAATTCCATTGACGAGCGCGGAGTCTCCGTGGTTGACGGCGTCAATAGCCCATATTTCGTCGATGTTGATAGAGGAATCCGCATGCTCAGTGAGTTCTATGAGATGCTTCAAAGCTGGCTCCCAAAGCTAGCGCCGAGTTGAGTCTCCAACCTTCACAAATGTCATCAATTACTCACCTCCTTATGAAACCCAATAGGATGCAGCGTCACCAGTGTGATACCCGTCCCCCTAGGCGCAGGCGTGTTCCTCCGAATCCGTAATACCGCATTCCATATCCCTTCCTCCTTCACCTGGATCCCCGCGGCGGGATCAGGGAATGGCTTCTCCGCCTCGCTCTTTTCCCACAGAATGCGTTGCGCTGTCTCCTTCATCCACCGCGTACGTTCCGCCTTTCCCTCTGCGCCCGCCGGGAATTCATCTGGGGATGGAATGACGATCTGGTCGGTGGGTCCCCATGCACGCGGGAAGGCGGCGGGGAGGACGTGCACCGAGAGGGTGTGTGTTGGGGTGAAGACGCTGGTGCGGTTGAGACTCGGGGGTAGGGGCGTTGGGAGTGGGATGAGTTTGGTGGGTTTGAGTAAGGCAGCGAGGCGTCTTCTGGGGTTGATTGTGCGATGTCCTGGCAGTGGGCCATCTGGGGGTGGGTAGTGTGCTTTGTCAGAGAGAGGATCCATGGTGGTTAATTGGCGATGAGTTGTCTACAAGAAATACAAAGGTAATGTGCGAGATTCTTGATAAACAGTGCTCGGAAAGGAGAAGATAAGTGCAGAGATATACCTTCACGTTGGTCTTATGTTTTCATGTGGGGAAATTTCATGTGGGGAAACCCCGGTTTCCAGTAGCCGAGAGGTCCTTTCCAATGGAGAAATGGCACATGAGACAGCGCCGGCTGCACACAGAATCGCAAGTTAGGTTAGCCCTGGCTGTTCGGGGAAGAGAGTCAGAATGACATTATCACAACGATCGTCATATGATTCACATCATAAATTAGGGACCGGTTGTCAACCGACAGTGGACACAAGTCGGAATCGAATTTGAAAACATATTAAAGAGCGCTAAAATCGGTAAGTATTTCATGACAGGAGACAAGTATTCCAGATCATCGTATTGTGAGGTTTGACGCCTTTCAACCGTTGGGAACTTTCCTTTCCTATAAATAGCGCTAGCGTCCTTGATTACGCCGTCGACCAACATTTGTTTGTATCAAAAGTTTGGACTTTGACTATGAGCATAGAATTTGATTAATGCCTCGATGCCTTCACGTATCTGCTAAAATCACAGTCAGTGTTTGCCCAGAGACCATTAAAACGAGCTAATATAATTGAAGCGCTGTTTTGGTAATGTTTTCAACCTCGAACTTGATCTTCAGTCTTGCGTTCTTGGCACGCTAAGTTCGTTAGAGCTAATGGACCTTGAGAAGTAAATTATTCTATGTATCTCATAGTAGAAAATGTTCATCTAACCTTTTTGTGCCACAAATACCCCTGGACATGCAGGAGATCGATGAGTCCGTAGACTCCAAATTGGTGAACTGAATTTATGAGCAACGTATGGAGTTCCTGGCGCATTATATATGTATATGTAGCCGCTTTGAATTTGAGAGCTTCACAAGGTTCAACCTGGCGTAAATCAATTACATTTACCTCGGACCAGGATCGTCAGTCGATTGACGGCATTCAAGGATCCGCGTAACACGACTCGAGATAAAGAGGATTTGGAACAACTATGCAGCAAACATCACCGAAGTTTATCTATGTATCTGACAAAAGTACCTCAGAAGGACGAGACCCAAAAGATATCCTATCACGGCGATCACATTTAATTTTTTTTTACCCAAGTCCACTGGCAATGGGATTCTTACCGCAGTCCAATGCATTCGAGAGCGAACGCTGTACATAGTTATGGTGGAGTTTAATTTTTATAAAATAGAGCAATGATCTGGTCAGCTGCGGTATACTTGTGTAGAATTTATTGAAGTACCGTACAGTACCTACCCCGTTAGAAGGATCCTCTGTCCAACTTGGTAATACCCTTTCCAAATATGGACAACCGGATCGTCTCTCGCTTAGCCGGATGTGCAACACACGCTATTTTCTCTTATGTTTGTGCAGTAATTCCATTTGTCGTTTCCATGCACATATTTTAGTCGAAAAATCTTCGGTCCTGGTACAGCAGTCTCTCAAATACGTCGTGCAACGCGCTTCCTACCCGGTCTAATCGATGCCACCTGATTTTGATGACTGAATATAACATAGACCTAGGTTCCTTTCTGGGTCGACGAAACAACGCAAAGTCTGCGGTTCCGGAGTGCAATGGTGTACAGTCTGGACAATCAGTAACAGCCGTCTCATCGATATCTTCTCGGATCCCTATGATTAGACTCCAATCCATTTCGCTCGTCTATAACTACCGCCCACTAGATCAGTTATATAGTTGACCGAGGTATCTGTTCTCCCCACCCTCTCTTTCCTCTTAGTGACACACTTCACTCTAGAGGACCAATATGGCCGCCCAGGATAGCATCTTTTTCTTTCTCACCGCAGTTGTTGGCCTGCTCATCGTGAAACTCGTCGTGTCATGGAGCAAGAGGCCGAAGTACCTCCCTGGTCCCCCTCGCCTTCCGCTCATTGGTAACCTCCTTCAAATGCCTGAGTCTGAGGCATGGTTAACATATAAGAAGTGGGGAGAGAAATACGGTGGGTTCTGTTTCCGAGTTCGAGGATGCAAACTCATGTTGTTGTTTGTGTGTTCAGGAGATGCCATGTACCTCGAGATCATGGGCAGCCCCCTCGTCATTCTGAATTCGTACAACTCAATTGTAGATATTTTGGAGAAGAGATCAGACATCTACTCTGACCGCCCAGTCGGCGTGATGGCTAACATTCTGTGAGCAGATTATTTTCAGACGACCTCGACTTCATACCCCGCCGCTGAACTCATTTTCTTCCTCAGCATGGGCTGGAGCCAAGCCGTGGTTATGGCCCCGTACAACGACCGATGGCGCCGTTTCCGCAGACTCACTACAGCAGCGATGCGCAAGGACGCCGCGAAACAGTTCCATCCCGTCCAAGAAAAAGAGGTTGCACGCTACCTCGGGTCGCTGGTCAAAGACCCGGAGCACTTCATGGAGAATTTCCGTCTGTGAGTGCTGTGTTATATGTTGCTCTGAGCAGATGCCGTTTATATTCATGATTTTACCCGGATTAGCGCTGCTGGAAGGAGCCTTCTTTACAACTTTTATGGCATTGAGGTTAAAGGAGCCGATGATCCGGTGAGGTCTCTGTGGAGGTCTATTGAAATCCAATCTTATCTTTGGATTATTAGATTATCACCACCGCTGAGAAGGCGATGTCGATGGCGACATTCGCTGCTCAGCCTGGAAATTTCCTTGTTGATTTCTTCCCAGCATGTGAGCATCTAACGCCTCTTCAAAGGATTCTCATCAATTTTAAAACAATCAGTGGTGCACGTCCCCAAATGGTTCCCAGGAGCAGGATGGAAGAAGTTCGCCGAGGAAGGCAGAAATCTCGCCATCGAGATGGTTAATATTCCTTTTAACATCACAAAAAAGGCGATGGTGAACATTTTCAATTTTCATACGTTGAATCGTCATATTGACTCGCGCTTAGGAATCGGGAACGAATGAACCCTCCTTCACATCCATTAATTTGGACAAAAAGGAGGATCCAGATATCGTGAAATGGTGCGCAGGAACTATGCTTTCTGGTGGGTGCATTTTCAAACATATCTTGCAACGTTTCACTTATTTCGAGTATAGCCGGTGCTGATACCGTAAGTCCTTTCACTTGAAGTGTTTGAGATTTCTAACGCCTATGCAGAGTGTCGCCTCGGTGCACGCTTTCTTCTTGGCCATGGTACTTCATCCCGATATCCAAAAACGGTGCCAAGAGGAAATCGACACTGTTATTGGCTCGGACCGCCTCCCGGTAGTTTCTGATCGCGATAACTTGCCTTACTTGAGCGCTACTATGAAAGAACTCATGAGGTGGCAGCCTGTGTCGCCGTTGGGTATGTGAACTCTACTCAATGTGTTCGACGCAGCATTTCTAAATCTATCATAGCTTTGCCCCATAGGTTGGTTAAGGACGATGTGTATAAAGGTGATACAGGGCCAAAATGGAAATTGTGGCGCATCGCTCACCGCCATCTAACCTATAGGCTGTCTGATTCCGGCCGGAACGGTTATTCTGGCTAACACATGGTAATGTGGAACTTCTCTGCATTGTGCTTCGTTCTGACTTATTAATTCCAGGGCCGTGACTCGAGACCCTACCTTGTTCACAAACCCAGATAAATTCGACCCCAACCGCTACCTCCCCATGTTCGATAAAAGCATCCCTCACGACCCTAAGGACCTTCCCCTTGATACTGAATCTTTTGCGTTCGGATTCGGTCGCAGGTAGTTATTATTTTCCCTGTCAACAATCTTCAGTGGTGTTGACTGATCGAATAACGACCTACAGGATATGCGCGGGGATGCATTATGCCGACAGCATGCTTCTCATTTCCATGGCGCGCATCCTCTCCACATTTGACATTCGACCTGCTAAAGACGCGAACGGTAAAGAGATCATCCCTGATATCAAGTTCAACTCGGATATCGTTCGGTGAGTGTATTTCCATTTGTTTAAACGATGATAAATGCTGACTGCTATGGTTCCAGCGAATCTTTGGATTTCAAGTGCTCAATCACTCCTCGCTCCGAAGTCGTCAAGGCTCTGATTGCAGAATACATCGCTTAATGACTCTATATGCTTATTTTACCTTTTGTAATATATCCACAACGTTAACGTTCTTTCAGACCCTTATTCTCGAAGGTAAAAATGGCAACATCTTAAAAAATAACACTACTATATACTTCAAACGTAAAAATACAGAACGAAAAGGCGTGGAATGCTCAACACGATAATCTAGGTGACTCAAGAAAGTTGTTCGTTCGAGTGCTCATGCTCAAGCAGGGAACGTCGAGTTGGTCATCCACAGTTGACTAGTGGCCTTGTAATGGCAAGGATAAACTTGAAGTAGGTTTCCGTTGGTGACGTTCCCATTGGTTAAATCAAGGCACAAGTCTACCGTGAGTCATCAGCGGTTGTTCAGGTGGGACAGAGAAAGAAAGCGCGCACCTGTACCAACCAACGAAACTTCATCGTCGTGGTCATACTTCCATGTCTGCTCAGGAGAACCCTTTTTGCAAGTCGACAGTTTGATACTGGAGTGACTCGCAGGTTCTGTACAAAACAAGGACAGAGATTTTGTTGAATATATAAGTTCCAGCATGGATAAAGGTGAACACTGACTGGAACCTGCATCCAAGCAAAACGGCGTTCCTGCGAGCTGGACTGTGGTTTGACCACGTTTAAGAACCCATTTTTGAGACGCCGCATTCTTGCAGTCAGAGCTGCGTCACGATGTAAATCATCTAAAATCAGCAGAGACTCAGAGAACGCGTCTCAAATCAGCCTACTCACATTTCAATAGTTGCTCCGTCGGTAAGTATCTCTCCATGGACATTGGCACACTTCGCAGGGTTTCCGTTCGGATGTAGCGAAACTACATTTTTGGGGAGAGGGAACGTGCCTGATGGGCAGAATCTGTAGGCGCCGAAAGTAAGAAATCAGAACATGGAAAGCGTTCACGAGGACGTACGTCACTGTATACCCGACTCGACTGCCTGGGCAGTGGAACAAAGGCGCAGCAGGTGCGGTGGACTCGGGACCAGGAAAGCGCGTTGGGGTGCTGCTGAATGCTCCTGCGCAAGTGGTGGAATCGCATCGGGCCGGGTTGCAGAACGCGCCAGTCTGTGAGAATGAGTTCTCATAAGCGGCCAGCAAAGCATTTAGGCGGATTAAAGGACATACTCCAGTCGCTTTAGGAACGACGCTAACGCCCACGTTGAAGCCTTTACGATCTTTCACGATGTAATAATAATCCGTCTGCGAAACGAAGAAAATCGAGTAAATCGGCATCTGTTCATCAATGATAAGGTTGATGGCATACATA
This sequence comes from Pholiota adiposa, assembly GCA_009935795.1. Lineage (NCBI taxonomy): Eukaryota > Fungi > Basidiomycota > Agaricomycetes > Agaricales > Strophariaceae > Pholiota > Pholiota adiposa. The sequence continues at coordinate 129,138 of QEYC01000127.1, forward strand.
CCTCGCCGTAAAATGCTGCCTTCGTACTTTTCGACCCCTTTATACTCCCACCATTAGCGTCGGAGTAGAGAGATCCGGACCAATCATGAGGGAACGTTTTGGAGATTAAACGTCTTGGGGGGATGGAACCTCGTAATTGACCTCCCGAGAAAACTTTGATAGTGGATGGGCATTGATTTTGGATAGTAAAGATCCTATTTGCACCGACGACAGAAAGAAAAGCAAGAAGTCCTCCCACGGAATAAGCGCCTATTCGCATGATAGAACCTAGACGAAGGAACAATTCGGAGGGGAGGACGGGAAGTGGCGAAGTTCGAGTTACCCGGTCACACCGAGTAGTAGATATAAGCGCCATTCTGAATGACACATTCTTCTGCCCCTACCATGCCTACCATGAATGCCTAAGTTGAACAATGGGTTATGTTTTTAAACATCGAGGCAAACGTTTGTTCCATTCAACAAATATCGGAAATGTGGGCGAGACATCGAGTTAGGAAGCTGGTGTGTCCTCCGCTGAGGTGGACATGTTGACGATTAATCCAAAGTATAGCCCATGATTTGTTGAAAGACTTGGTTTCCACGAGGCCAAGTCTTTTGGGAAGTGAAAGCGAACTTGGGAAGTCAGCGCTCAGCGCTCAGCGCTAGCAGCATTCATGAATTATGACTTCGACAGCACACGAAAGACATTAAAGCACCATGGATGTTGTACACAAGGAAAATCCTGGGAATATCTGACGAAAGGACTTGTTCACACGCCGCCGAACTCGTGGGAAGTTCTTTGCTGAAACAACGGCGACGCCACCGCCACCGCTATTCTTGGGTTTGTTTACTGCATTCATCTTACTTAGTAGCCTCTTTTTGCCTGGATGCAACCTAGACACCAGCGTCTTTGGTATGCATAGGATATACTTATACCTCTTACCCATCGAGAACGAACCTCGCTCACGGATAATATGGAAGCAGGTCATACAGGCTACAGCGTCGAGGCGTGCAGGGTCATCGCGTCCATGAAGCCGTTATGGGCGGGTCAATAGGCTCCAATAAACCCATAAAATGGTCCGATTTGATTTATATCATTAGTTGAAACTGCTCGCTGGTCGCTCTGCAAACTTGCTTTACTATTGTACACCATGTCGCAACTTCTGAAGAAAGAACGTCAAGTCGTTCTACCGTACGAATTGGAGCATGATATCTTCGAGCTTGCCGCTCGCGCATTTCCTGGGCACGCAATCAAGCTCTGTACGTTGTCGAAATACGTGCGGCTATGGTGCGTTTCCGAGCTCTCTTTTTTCTTTTGCAAACGTTCAACGTTTTTTGCAGGATGGAATCGATCATATACGAGACAATAATCATCTCGGAGCTTTCTCAAGTCACATCAGACCTCTTCATGAGGACATTCAACTCACGACCGCCCAGTTTCTTTGCAAAGCATGTTAAGCGACTATATATCACTACTATCGTAACCATACACGATGCCCGCAGACTCCTCGCGGCATGCACCGGTGCTATCGAGGTAACCTGCTGGGTTTACCCCCACACACTCAAGGATAACCTCCTTCGGCAACTCCCCACCCACAGTCTACGCCGTCTTTCTATCCCTCTCGAGACGCTCTGGGGTCTATCACCTCTGTCCATAGAATTTACCCCCAGCCTCTTCCCCAATCTCTCCCATCTCGAGATCGTCAATCCCCAAAGCATAGACGGACCCCTCCGAATCGATTGGGACAGCATCAGTACACTTCCTTCCCTGACGCACTTCGCGGTGGGCGAGCTTCTTACTGGCCACTTCCCCTTCATCCGCATGCTCCAGCGGCTGCTTGAGCACAGCGCCACACTCGAGGTGTTGGTTATTATCACACGCAGTGACGTGTTCATTGAGGAACTATGCAAATTGGGATTGGATGAAGATGAGAGGGTAGTCGTTCATTCAGAGTTCAATGCACCGTTCACGTTATCCGAATATTGGGATGGAGTGAGGAAGGGAGGTCCTGATTTCTGGGCGCTGGTGGATGCAACAGCTCGTCAGCAAAACCTTGCGGTACGTTTGACGCTTATGTCGCATGCAAACTCGGACTCATCTTCATTTTCATAGCGAACAAGACAAGAACATGAAAATCATCTGAGCTTACTACCTATTGAAAGCACTGTGGACATTCCGTCAGCCTGAAGTCTAGAATATTTCAATTATATTGCTTGATATTGTACTTGGTGTGTTTAATTGTAATTAATTTTACCAGAACATCCCGACTGGTGCTCTAAAGATGCATCGTAACTAATCGCATCCCGTGTTTTGCAAGCTCGCTCCGCTTGATCAGACTTGAAACCTTGGTGAATCGTCACTAGCACTCGTCACTCTCTTCAATGCCATTCTTCCTGAGAGTGAACAGAATAGGCCCTGTACCTTGCGCCGCTGCCGACTCCCATTCCTATCCCGATGCGCATACCATTGTGATACCAAGCTACTGCGAGCGACCTAGGTGGAATATCAACGACGCGGACATTTCTGTCTCCTTCGAATGTTGTATGATAGCTCCAAGGACCATTATAACCTGACTGAACCATTACCACGGTCCTTAGGCACGAACAAAGAGAAGCGAAGAAGACATGTTAGAGTTGCGGTTCCTGCGCACACCTGGAGAATTGATGAGCGCCCATGGATTGAAGCATCCGCGACATGCGTAAAATAAGTGCTTACATCGTTTCATGTCTGGGCTCCAATGTTCGCAGTGAAAGCAAACCCGAGTGGAGGTAGTGGACGCCGCAGGACGGTTTCCGACGATGACGCGGTGCTTTACGGCACGGTCCGCTCACTTGTTTCTCGCTTTTCGCATAGTGCGCAAAATTAATCACTTTTTCACCCAAACCAACATGTTCCCACCTGCCGCGCGTACTCTTCTTGCTTCCTCGTTGCGCTCTGCGACGGCCCCGGAAGCGCGTTCATTCGCGTCAGCGCGCGCACCGTCGTCACATTGAAAGATGTCCAGAAACATACACTAAATTCGCAGTACACTGCAACCACGACTGCTCAAGGAGCAGAGCGTAATGGAACAGTGAAGTCAAATGGACTCGAGCTCAACCTCGCGTTGCCCAAAGAGCTGGGAGCGGCAAGGGCGAAAACCCTGAGCAGGTATTTGCCATGGGATATTCTGGTGCGTATCGACCAACTTGACCGTCTAATTAATGCTAACGAACCTCCTCCAGCCTGTCTTCTCGGTGCTATCCAAACAGTGTCCAAGAAACTAGGCAAAGAAGAGATAGCGAAGAACGCCGTGGTCAACATCAGCGTAGCCCACTGAACTGAAGGGGTTTGGACTTGCAGTGGATATCAAGGTCAAGGGCATTGACGAAGAGCTCCTCAAGGCTGGACATGAGGTGAGTAACGAGAAAACATGCATACATGAGCTTAATAATTTCTGACGATATGTCAGTTCTGTCCCTACAGCCGTGCCTTGACGAAGGGGGCTGCCGTGAATATTTCGACTGCATAAGGCCTCTTACGGTGATGCGAATTACTGTTAGATAAAACAAGGTAGGGTCGTGAAACATCTTCGAAAGAGTTTCCTGGATGACACTTCATGAGGACCACCTGTCTCATTCTCATCCATAAAGGTAGTGTTATTCTAGCTTAAAACCTTCAGATAGCGACGTAAAGTACATATAGCTATCTTGGTATAATTGATCATCAGTATAGTGAGACTGATTTGATTGTAGGCTCCTGCAAAATTGATAGCACCTCCGCAGCAGTTGGTCTGGCAGATGGGTCGTGTTGAAGACACCGTTCCACAACTTCTCTGTACCAGCCCGGAGCGCTTCCTGGACCGTCACGCCACGCCAGAATGCGTATACCGCGCGCATCCTCCCGCGCGACACTGTGAAGAATGACGCCAAGTGAAAATATGTCTGCAGGCCCCGTCAATAAAGGTTCGAGGTCGGATCCAGTACCCCATATCGCTAATACCTCAGGCGCTGCGAAATCATTGGTGACGCCCTCTGAAAGGAAGTCAATGAGGATTGCCTGTCCCTTTGGACCAAAGAGGATGTTCTCTATCTTCAAATCTCCATTATATGCTTGAATCGAGTGCAGATCTACCACACCTTGTGTGATTTGACGTGCCCAGGCGTGTTTGATAGACCAGTCGAGGACAAGTTTGTCGTCGTCTTCTGATACGCCTAACTCTTTCCGGACTTTGTTCAAGACGTCCCCAAGTCCCCCAGCATACATGAACGGCATCAAGAATCCACGAATCTCGTTGTTTTGGTTGACCACTATAGCTTCGAGGTCGATAATACTTGGTGAGTTGCGCAGCCTATCCAAGATCGTAACTTCCGCGAGAGAACCCTCGAGCCGGTACTCCTCGGTCGGGTTCTTGAAGGCGAATGTCTGGCCTTTCCACTTGACGCAGTCCACATCTCTGTCCATACAAGCCACCTTCCTAAGCTCTGTAATCGGCACAGTACGTATATGGGACAGGTGAGGAGGAATAGGAAGGTAGTGGACAATGTCGTCTACAGCCTCTGATATGGATGAGGTGAAGACTCCATTTATTGTTTCCAACGTGATGAGAGTCACTGTTGGATAAAATAAGGCAGGGTCTGGAAATACTTCAGAGAGAGCATCCTGTACAACATCGTGTTTATAGCCACCGTCTCTCTCTCTGTTATAGTTGAGAAGACGATTTTCAATGGCATCTGGCTCTCTATCATTGCGTTCATAGAACACGACGAGCGTCTTCCCAGAGTCGTATATTTCTGGATTGGACTCGTAGCGGATGAGAGCCTTGTCTGCGTCCTTCATTGATTCGCAATAGACAAAATGGAGCCTGGGAACAAGGGGAGGTTCGGGCGACGTCGCCCCACTTCTGTCAATGACTTGAACAGCGAGTCAGATTGGACAAAGTCTAAATCCACTATGAAACACACCCAGAGATATATCGGCCAGCATGGCGAAGCAGTCAAGAGGGTGTAAGCAAGGTTAAAGCAAGGAGCAACTCGGAGGGGGGCACGAACAACCGTGACATCCAACAGCAACCTTGTAGGCCACCTCCGATTAAGCGAGTTGAACCCAAAGGTCTTTGACCTTCCCTTATTTGTGCTGTGACTCCGTCAACATCGTTCATAATTTTTGAATCCCAGAATGGGCTATACAGAATAGTCTACTCATTCGCTGCCTCATTCGCTGCCTTCTGCTGTTCGGCTAAAATTTTACCAAACCAATCGTTCTCCATCCAGGGCATAATGAGCAGCGATTTGGGGGGTATTGAATTCACCACAGCCTGAATCCTCTCTAAGGCCTCTTGAGCAGTTGGGCGCTGATCTGGGTCAGTGTCATACATGTCATCCAAAACTTTGTCGATCTCTGGAATAGTGCTCTGAAATATGATAGCAGTGAGCGGGGAATAATTCAGAAAGGCAAAGTAGGTCTCACTCTAACGTCTATGAGGCTCTGTGCGAGTTGCCAAATGTCGAGCTTGAACGGACTATATGACTTCCCAGCAGTGAGTTCCGGGGCGTGAGGTCGAGCATATTCCTCTATGTCGTCGAAAGGGTAGCCCGTAACAACCAGTTCTTCTGTGGGGCAACTAGGCGGAAACTCCACTGCAACTTCAAAATCGATGAGATATACCCGTGGTCGAGAAGGAGATATAGACATTGTTTTGAACGACTCCGGTTGCCATTGCATGACAAAATTGTCTTTGAACGCATCCTGTGAAAGACAACGTCATCACGGCATATACTGACAAGAGCTTGAGTAGACGAATCTCTTACCCTATGGGCAATATTTATTTTGTGAATAAAAGCTAGGGCCTATGCAAAATGATAAGGGCAATGTATATAGGTTCGAACAAAACTCACCTCGAGCATCTGCATGATCACCTCCACAATATCACCCGCAGAGTTCCTCGCATAGTAGCCATACAGATATACCATCGGGCTACCAACCCTGGGGAAAATACCAAAGGTCATATCCTCGAACTGGAATTCGGCGAGCATGGGGAGCGTATGGTTATTGCTAAACAGGCTATTTACGCCAGTGGCAATCTTGCGCAGAATTCTTAAGTGACCTTGACCCTCATTCTGAATGGCTATAATGCGAATCAAAACATCATGTCCATCTCTTGTTCGAGCGGGGCGAAGGTTAGAATTCTACAAGTCGAAAAGTCAACGCAAGCCTAGATGGAGTCGATTCGAAATGCCCACCGCGGTTTGGAAAAAGCGGAGTTCGGATACCATCCCCGCACCAGTTGGATCTGTTCGATGGCCTTCAACGTATGCATATCCACTTGACAAAGGATTCTTTTTCTCGGGGATCAAGTAATCTCCCTCATCGTATGGCCAGAACAGAAATCCTGCTTCGCGGAATGCGTCCTCCAGCGCATTCCACGCGTATTCATAATCCGGCACATCATCGCCGGGTAGTCTCCAAGTAGCCAACGTGTTAGGTAGCTTGAGTTGTTGTGGGATGCACTTATTCAGCATTGTAGTAGCACTAGGGGGATAGGCGGTCACTTACCGTTTCTCGGAGTCGACGTCTTTTCGCCTGCGGAGAATGTGTTTTCCAGAGCGCATAAAGCCCTGACAACACAGCAGCCACTACCGCCGTTCCAGTAGCTGATATCGAGATTGAAGGTGACATTAAAGTTTGTAGTACTACAGACAGGTCATAGCGAGTTATCCTCAGCAAATAGATAGACAGGGTATGGTTGAAAGGTTCAACATCGAAATCCTGTTGAGCTTCAACAACCGGCGCCGGTTGCAATCAGCCGCGTTCCGACCGTGCCGCACACTCTGCGACTGGTGCTGTGCGCCACAATATGGTGCATTGGTTTCAATTTAAAAAGGTTCTATTATCAAAGAGGGGTATACTATTCGTCCCGCAGAACATTCCACCCGTGAAGCAACAAAAGGAGCACAAATCAAAAACAATCTGCTAGTTGTTCGTTGCATTCTGCTGTTCCTCTAACATCTGTGTGAAGTTTGAACCAGTCATCCTTCATCCAGGGCAGAATGAGCAGCGACTTTGGGGGTATAGAGTTCACCGCAGTCTGAATCCTTTCCAACGCCTCTTGAGCAGTCGGGCGCTGATCTGGATCAGGATTGTACATGTCATCCAAGACTTTGTCAATGTCCGGGATGGCGCTCTGAATTGCACTAGGAATGAGCGGAGAACTGTAGATAAAGGAGGATTCTTACTCGAACGTCTAAGAGACTCTCCGCCAGATGTCAAGTTTAAACGGGCAGTGTGGCGTCTCAGAAGCGAGCTCTGGGGCATGAGGACGGCTGTAGTCCTCCACTTTGGGGAAGCTGCCACCTAAAGGAAAGCCCGTCACCAGTCGTTCTTCTGTGGGACAATCAGGCGGAAACTCAATGGCAACTTCGAAATCGATGAGATATATGCGAGGTCGAGAAGGAGATATTGACATCGTCTTGAACGACTCTGGTTGCCATTGCAGGACAAAATTATCCTTGAACGCATCCTATGAATGTTGAAAACGACATTAGAGACAGGCTAGCGTCACTCCCACTATACAGGTTGACAAGAGGGAAGGGGGCATGTTGTCTGTGATCCTTTCCTAGAGAAAGGAGAGTAAGCGAAAGTAAATACTATGTGGTTCGAAGCAAGAATTTGGCAAGACGCAACTCACGGATGCGTAACTATTTGGTTACTATTTGGCGTTGTGAGTCAATTATTATCTATGCTCGGCTTGAAAGGAGAGAGAGGAGAGAGAGAAAAGAAGAAAAAGAGGGAAATAAGTACAGAAAAACTTAGACAGGGTTTTCCCAAGGTTGCGGGCAAAAAATTGAATATCATTTTTTGGTCGCCGAATGGTCTTTTGCCGGGTGTCGGACGCTGGGTGCGAACGCGGTGAACTCCAGCGGCCGACGGCCCAATCTCAAGCCGAAAACAGGCGAGAAGTAACTACGGAACAACTGTACACTACGCTAAGGAAAAAAACAAATGAAAAACAAAAGAAAGAATCAAAACAACAAGAGGGAAAGTGGAAGGGTGGGGGCAAAAAGAAATTGAGCTCGAGGCGATGCCAAACGAGCGAAAAGGAAATGAGAGGTAAATCGAATGCTCCAACTTGCCCCGACTCGGCGCCCAACTTGGCAACCGGTTTTCGCTGACCGAATCTTTTCCGACCGGACCGCAACAAGCTAATACCACAAATCCGTTAACACAGAACTACTACCAGAAGGAAGGAAAAATCGACTGATTGCACCCAGTTTTGTGATTTCCTGACTTCATACTACGAAATTAAATTGAAACATATTACACAAACATTGTTCACTGCATATTCTCTTTCTCAAGTTTTGCCTGCACTTGCATCTCGGTAAACCAATCATCCTCCATCCAAGGTTCGATAAGCAACGAATTGGGGGGGATAGAGTTGACGACATCCCTCATTCTATCAAGAGCATCTTGAGCGTTGGGACGCTGATCGGGATCAGCACAGCACATATCATCCAGGACTTTGTCGATCCCGGCAACGGTGCTCTGTGAAGATGGCAAAATGTGGTAAGGATCAAAAGGGTAGACAACAAATGTGACCGCCCACTCTGACACCCAATAAGCTCTGTCCCAATTGCCAGATATCGAGCTTGAATGGGCAGTATGGCAGTCCTGAAGCATACTCTGGAGCGTGAGGTCTTTTATAGGTTTCGAGATCGAGGATGCTACTGCCGAAAGGGTAGCCAGTGACGACGCGTTCCTCGGTGGGACAGTCGGAAGGAAAATCAATGGCGACTTCGAAGTCAATGAGGTATACGCGGGGTCGAGAAGGGGATATCGACTTCGTCTTGAACGATTCCGGCTGCCATTGAAGAATGAAATTATCTTTGAACGCATCCTACCAAAGCTTCGTCACAGAGTGAATTCATTCAGATGGTTGAATCACTCACCCGATGCGCAATATTTAAGTTATGAATAAAAACCAAGGACTGTGTGAAATGTCGAGACATATATATTTGATTTAAGGAACATATAATTGAAACTCACCTCGATCATTTGCATGATAATTTGGACGATATCACCTGCAGAGTTTCGTGCCCACTCACCATATAGATTTATCATATAACCACCAACCTTAGGGAAAACACCCCAGACAATGTCCTCGAACTGAAACTTGGCAAGCATGGGGAGGGCATGATTATTGCTGAACAAACTGTTCACACCTGTCGCGACTTTACGCAGAATTCGGAGATGGTCATGGCCCTCACCGTGGATAACGACGACACGGACGATAACATCGAGACCATCTCTGTTTCGGGCAGGATGGATGTTGGGATTCTAACTTGGAGCATTAGAAATGGGGTTTAGATCGTTCATAATGCACATACTAGATATTGGAACATGCGGAGTGCACCCGCCGTCCCAGGTCCCGAAGGGTCAGTTCGGTGACCGCCGACGTAAGTATACCCGTTAGGTAAAGGGTAGGTGTCTTCAGGAGAAAGGAGGACAGCGAAGGCAGCCGGCCATAGCTGTAATCCTCCTTGGCGAAATACGTTTTCCAAATCAATCCACGCCTGCTCTAGCGAGGCCCAGCTAGCACCAGGGCATCTCCACGAAATTAGGTCTTTAGGAAGCTTGTGAAGTTGTGATATTACAAGAGTATGTTAGCATTACAAGAATATTAGCACACAACTATGTACCTTTCGTCGAAGCCGACGTCTCTTCGCTTGAGGAGAATGCGTTTGCCAGAGTGTATATGTTGTCAACATGGTGGCGGCTGCCATGATCACGCCAGCTGAGATAAAAGTAGAAGATGGCATAGAGGTGATCCTGAATTAAGGAGCCAGATCTTGGGATATCGTAGTCGCTTTGGAGTCTGTTCAGAAATGTTCAAGCAACAAGTTGAACCCAATTGTCAAGTTCACCATGGAGGCAAGATTCAAACTCCGTTTCGGTATGCGCACTTGCCGTCGCGCGCGCAAGCGCATCGTCGTTTGTCGTTCGACGCAACGTGCTCAACCGTCTGAATCGCTCGCCTTGCTGTGATTCTCGGTTGGCCTTCAAGCCAAGGTTGAAAATAATCCGCGAGTTCATCTATCTTTGACTGAAGCGATAGGAGGGCGGTCGCTGAGTTCCTCCGAATATCATCGTCCTTGCATTGTTCTGGAGGTCATTTGGTGTACTTTACAAGGTATTCCAAATTCAATACGTTGGCATTTCTCTTTAAATTCCTCTCTCTTGTTTTTTTTTATTTTACATCACATCTTGTTGTTGAACAATTCTGATCAGCATTGACAGACAGGATTTCACTGTCAGGATTTCACTGCAACAAATCTGGCAAAATATGCGGAGCGCCGCACCTATCAACCTCTTAAATTATGGTGGATACAGCAGTATTGGCCCACCAAAACATTAAATTTGGAATGGAAAATTGATTGTGGGCGTCATGTTGCATCTTGGTTGCATCAACGGCAAGGGGGCATACCAGATAATAGTTTCTGCCCACTCCGTATGTTTTGTCACTTGTAGCGAGATTTATCCGCTACAAAGTATGCTACTACACCTGTGTCTCTACTATATTTTTCATGCTCGCTGTATCAGCGATAAATGGTGTGAATCACAAACCCGGCGCTGTTTTCACTAGTAACGCTTATCTCATGTCCAACTGAAAGAAAATTGAAATTCCGTGCACCCCGCTATTTAAGAAGGTATAGTATGAATAAAGCCACTTGAGGTGTGTTGATCTTCACAAGGGCGCTCTCTGTAGTACTTGCTGTAGAGTTAGCGCCGGCATTGGTGATATCCACATTTCCACACGCTCTCACAGGCTCTGAATCACTGCGATCTTGCTGCGATCTAGAGAAACGCACAGCCTCCTCCAAGTTTCCATCCATGGCACTCGTCTCCCATCAGATCTTGAACGTTTGAACGTTGAACGCCAGGTTGCCGCTGGTTGCCGTACTCATGACAATCGCTGCCAATCTGTATGAATCTTCAGGCTCAACTCGGTATTGAATATTGAATCCCTAGTGAGCACGAAATCAGGAGAGGATAGACCGCGGCCTCTGCGCAATTTATTCTTTCGGAAATGTTCCCCGGTTTTGCATGAATCCAGATAATATCCCATGAATGGAGGTATACAAAGTCGCGCGACAAACATCCACGATGTCGTCGCCGCGCTCACGAAGTCAACTTAACAACCCACGTCTCATCACATTTCTTCGAAAGCGGCAGCAACCTCATCTTCGCAAACTCATCGTCCCTCTCCAAACCCCTAAACAGCGTCATCTCCCCCAACACATCGATCCTCTTCGGCTTCCTCTCCGCCTTGGGGTCCAGCGCCACCCTCTTCTTCACCGAATTCTCAATCGCCTCCAGCTGGCCCTTATCCCGCATTAGGAACCCCCACTCCGAGTCGACGATGTTCTCCTGCAGCGAACTCCACAGCGCGCGCCACACGTCCTCGCAGGTGATGTTCGCGTCGGACACGATCTCGATAGACCAGGGAAAGGCCTTGGAGACGAGCCGCATGTGCTTCGTTGGCGTCGCCAGCGCGAATTCGCTCCGGCTCGTTTGGTAGGCCTGCGCGATGATGGATTTTGCGGGGCGCTGCCGGATGTCGAAGCGGATGAGGGTGGTGTCTACTGCTAGTGCGGGGTTGAGGTTTGGGTATTTGGAGGAGCGGGCGTGGGTTGCTGGAGGGGAGAGGAGGTTTGGAAGGTGAGTTATGATGAATGTTTTTGGGGGAGAGGGCGCTATGTACCTGGTGGTGACTGTAGTGGGGGGTGGCCATAGTGGTCGGGAGGCGTGTACCACTGAGGTTGTGGAGGAGGCCCATATCCAGGATACGCAAATCGAGGATCGATGTAGGGTGGTGTCGGCTGCCAGCCAGGGTGTCCGTGCCAGGCCATGATCAGACTTGATGTTTTTGTTATCGGGGGCGCACACAAAAGTGCTCGTGTGGACGGAACGAGAAAAGTGGGTGAATAAATGTCAAGACAACTCAACACTCACCTGGGTATTTATATGTATGAATGTCGGATCCGGATTCACATTCAATGATAAGGTTAGCGCAATAATGCCTCCGATCAGGTACGGCCGTATGGCAGAGGTTGGCTATGATCATAGATACATAGCGCAAGTGATCCTGACAACAAGTTGGGCTTTTGAGAGGCGTGCACAGCGCGAGGCTGTATCAGGATTCAGGAATAGGGCAGACCCCGCTGGCAAGTGATGGAGGTCAAAGCGCCGCATCGAGACAGACTCCAAGAGGGTAAATGGTGTGCATGCATAGAAGGCTATTACCAATTGCGTAGGCGTTGCGAGTCCGATTTGGAGACCCGAAGCTGTGCGCTGTTTGGCTGGGCCGCGCCTATTTTTTGGGCGCCTGGGCGATGCTGGGACTTGTTTGTACGCTGCAGAATCTTAACTGTAATCAGAGAACATTCTGGAGGATCGCAAGGGCAAGCAAAAATAGTGGATGGACGTGGATGGAAGGAGGTTCGAGGCGGGAGGACTCCGAGCCTCGAGAGGCTGTGAGCGTGCGAAAATGTGATTTCGGCCGGCGACGGTTCTCATTTCTAAAACTTTCAAGTCAATGAGGCTGTAGAACACCTACAGGCTACAAGAAATTGAATTGATACGGCTAATATTTGTAAACCTACGCTGCGCCAATACTCAATTAAAATTCATAGGCAAGTAAGAGCCTTTTGAGCTCTCAGGCCCAGGCGCCAATCGTGACACCGGCAGATCATAAACGAAATGAATGAACAATGTTCCATTGAGGCGCAGGTTCAGCGCAGTCAGAGAACCATGATCATGACAGTGTTCGCAGTGCTTTTACCAGGAGCCCCGAACCCATCCGTCCTTATAATTATATAATAACGCGTATCCGGAGCTACATCGTAAGTATCCGAAATGATCGATGAGAGTCAACACTCAAGCGCGCTACACAGCACTGAGCATATGTTGTTCGATAACTTGACAGTAGAACATATACTGCCACATACACCCCTGCACGGTATTATGTCCAGGAGGATGGACGTCATTCAACGTAATGCAGTGTGGCGAAATTCCCAAGGAAAGGTTGATTTGTAGATCCATCATATGAGTGCGAATGAGATCTGTCCGCAGATGGAAATAGAGTCGGATGAACAATGCAGTGACTTCGTGGGCATGCAATGGAGACTTTCCATCTGGTGTAAGTATTGCCTGAGGAAATGGCTATGTATTTGTGGTAAATCAAACGAGCCTTACACCCTCTCCATCTTCTTCGTCACCAGCTCCCTCACCCTGCCCACCCAATCATCCCAACACACAGACAGCAACACACTATCCCTCCCATTTCCCTCACCCCTCCCCTCCACAACCGCATTGCCCTCCTTACCCACCGGGAGCACCCACATCCAGCGCATCACGCCCTCCCTCCTAAAGCCCACCTTCTCCGCCGCCGAAATGCTCTTGTCATTCAACGGATTCGCCGTCCACGTCACGCGGCGGAATCCCAGGCCCCCATCCGCGGGGAGCTCGAGCGCATAGCGCAGCAGGAGCCCGATGGCGTTCGCCGACACGAAGGAGCGCTGGAACGCGGGGAGCACGATGACCGGGCCGATCTCGAGCGCGAGGTTGGCGGGCGCGGCGTGCAGCCATCCGATGAGGCCCGCTACGCGCCCTGGGATGCGCGCGTCCGCGTCTGCGGCGGGTGCCTTGGTTTTGTCGATGATGACGAAGAGGGCGGAGGTGGGGTCGCGTCGGATCATAGTCTCGGTGAAGCAGAGGAAGGACTCGAAGGTCGGCCAGGATGCAGGCAGGTAGCGCTCGATGGCGGCTTGGTCCTGGGCGAATGCGGTGTAGAAGGGCTGCGCATGGATGGCGGGGATGAAGGGGACGAGCTGGACGCGCGCGGTTTCCAGGATTGGGGGTACCGGGATGTTGGTGTTCAGGTCATAAGGCTCTTGGAAAATGATTTCCTTCGGGCAGCCTTCGAGGATGGGCTCCTTGTAAGTGTTTATGAAAGACATAGTGTTTTCCTAAGAGGATTTTTGTGGTGGACGGAAGAAAAGGATGTGCCCTTTCGGACCTAGGATGAGCTTGATATCAATTTCGAAATTTGGGCGAAATGACTCATTCGCCGTGAATCGGGTATCAAACGATTCATAAGCGTATGCCCCTAGTTTACTCATAGTTAGATGGGGCCCCTAGATTCCCTCTCCGGGATAAAAGCGCCCTATATAATGGTTCATGGTGTTGTGTTAGAAAAGAGAAAGTGAAGCCAACAGAACACCCATACCGATCTAAAAATGTCGAAGAGCGGCCATCCCGGGCCGCCACCGAAATGTTGCCTACACGTGATCTACTTTTTTCTCTTCGCGGTTTTGGAAACTTCCCCTCTTGTTCACTTAGAAGTTAGCTTCCTTCCTCTTCCCCAGCCTGCAGTGATACCCCTTCACATAATTTAGAAGTGATACAAACCTTGGAAGAAAAAGGTACTAGAAATGGTTTCATTCCTGTACGTTGCACCACCCTTTCCCAGGTCTCAAAGTTCCACGTTTACTCAGATGGTTTTTTGGTTTTTGCAGATGTCATGGTTAGTCCTCGCTTTGATATAGGATTACCATATCTTCTATGGGGTCGGAGAGCTAACTCTCTATATTCTGTATAGCATGCGGCGACGTCGTAAAAAAACCCAAACTCGATCAACATCGCGCACGATGCCATAGCGGTTACGACTGCATCGACTGCTCGACGACGTTCAACACTCCCGGGGAGTACAAGGGGCACACGTCATGTATCAGCGAAGCGGAGAAGTACCAGAAGGGCTTGTACAAGGGACCTAAAACCGTACGTTCCCAGTCCAAAACCTTTCTAACTCATACTCTTGCCAAACCCAACCCTAATCGCATTCGACGTTCTGTTCAATTATTCAGGGCGCACCCACTCCAAACGGAAAACCCACAACCCACACCCCCGCCGCCGTACCCGCCGCCGCACCAAAAGCCGCCGAACCCGAAGTCGTCGTCGCCCCAAGGCAATCGAACGCTCAATGGAAGCCGGCACCCGTCAAGCAGGAGCGCTACGGCGTCTGGGGCCAACCGCGCACGATGCGGATGACGGGAGCGAACGACACCCCGCTGGGGGTGAACAATAGGCCTGATCCCTCTCCTGCGCCAGCGGCGGTGGTGGTGCAGGCTGCTGCGTCGACGACGCCTGCGCCCGCGCCCGCGCGCGTGTGGGGGAAGGATAATAAGCGGAAGTTTGGGGATTCTGAGGTGCGTTTTGTTCTGGTTTTTGGAGTTGCTGTTGGTTGCTGATTTTGGGATGTTCGGAATAGCCTGTCGCGGAGGTCGCATCGAGTAAGAAGCCCAAGGTCGTTGAGCCTGTAGAGGAGCCTAAGAAGGAGAAGAAGGATAAGAAGGATAAGAAGGAGAAAAAGGAGAAGAAAGACAAGAAGGAAAAGTCAGTGGAAGTCATCGACGCTGACGAGGAGAAGGAAAAGAAGAAGAAGGAGAAGAAGGAAAAGAAGGAAAAGCGCAAAGCAGAAGCAACCGACTCTTCCGAGAGCAAGGAGGAGGAAAGCAGTGGCAAGGCCGACAAGAAGGAGAAGAAGAAAGAGAAGAAGGCCAAATCAACGGAGGTGGCTGAGGACGCTATGGACGTCGATTCGCCAGCCGTCGATGAAGAATCTCTGAAGAAAAAGGAGAAGAAGGCGAAGAAGGAGAAGAAAGCAGAGTCGACTGTCGCCGACGCTGACGCTGACGAATCGTCAAAAAAGAAAGAGAAGAAGGAGAAAAAACAAAAGAAGGACAAGGAGTCCAGCTCAAGTTCATGATGATGTGCGTATCCTTCCCCAATCATACAAATCATTTCACTGACCTTCTTGTTGCTATTCAGCCTCATCATCTTTTCCTCTATCCTCATTAGTCGATCTACCGTTGCATATTGTCGCTATCTATTATCCTAGAGTTCGTTTGATTGTATTACCCATGGCTTTTTGGAACATCAGTGCACCCATGTATCTCTCCTCTGTGCGTCCAGACCTGAGCTGGGCAACAATAAGAATCTCTGATGCGATGCAGTCATTGTTGTCGCAGTGACCAATTGGCAACAGATTCGGATTGAATGAGAGGAGACGGGGGCTAATTTAGACGACGATAGGGCACGTGGCTACAGCACCGAAGGTGACAGAAATCGATTTCCCGGTGAACGTTGTTTGTTTCTTTTCTACCACCACCACAGATAGTGTTAATTCCCATGCAGGCCATCCAGGTGCGTTCTTCGTCCTATATACACGACCCCATGCTGATCTGAGATCAGTCCCAACTTATAGCCGTGCGCGAGTATCTGAGCCCTGTAAGCAAATCTGGGCCTGCGTCCTTTGCACAGCACACGATGATCAGCTCACCGATGGCGCGCTCTAGGTTCTCAAGGAGAGCAAGTTCAAGGAACACGGCCGTATCACGCCTGGTACGCTGATCATTTGTCTCTGGCGCTCCTCGTTCTCACCGCAGCATCCGTAACTAGAGGAGTTCGTTGCCGCGGGCGATTTCCTGGTGTACAAGTTCCCTGTGTGGACGTGGTGCGTGCCACCTGTTCTGTATCTCCGTGGCCAGCTAACCAATTCACCATATTCGCCGCCGCTTTCAGGGAGAAAGGCGACGCCACCAAAACCCGCGATTTCCTCCCGGTCGATAAGCAGTATCTCGTCACTCGCGGCGTGCCTTGCCTGCGTCGCGCGACCTCGCTAGCCTACACTGACGCAGATGAGGACGCCGAACGACTCCTATCCTTCGCTGACTCTGGCACCCCTAGCGCGGATGGCGACGAGTGGGTCGAAACGCACGCGGGACGCGCAGCGTCGAACAAGTTTGGAGGCGCGGATGGGTGCGAGATCGCGGAGATTCCTGATATCGACGGTCCTGGAGATGACGAGGACGCAGATGTGAGGGGCCTGAGGTCGGGCGTGGGCGCATTAGGCTTGGGTGGCAAGGAGCCGGAGATTATTGATTTGGACGATATACCTGATATGGAGGAAGACGATCTGGAGGATGGGGAGGACGAAGCGACTGCTGCCCCGAAGGCGAAGAGCCCGGCACCTACATCGTCTAAAATCGTCTCGCCTGCAGGCGGTGCTGCGAGGTGGGTATCCATCACTCAGTTCGAGTCATCCTCTCCGTTTGCATCACTAACTCAAGTCGCGTTCTATTTGGGCTTACCAGTCTCCCAGAACCCGCCAAAGGCAACCTCCTGCAAGTGCGCACATACGATGTCATGATCACGTACGATAAGTACTACCAGACACCAAGGGTGTGGTTGATCGGCTACGATGAGGTGCGTCTCGCTTATCTCGCTTTCCCTGAATCCGCATCGCTAAGCGCGCGTCTCCCAATCGCAGAATGGCACCCCGCTCACCCCAACCCAAATATTCCAAGACATCTCCGCCGACCACGCGCACAAAACCGTCACCATCGAGCCCTTCATCCACTCCGCCTCGCTGCAGGCCGCCTCGGTGCACCCGTGCAAGCACGCGAGCGTGATGAAGAAAGTCATCGAGCGCATGAACAACAGCGTCGTCGCTGAGCAGCTCGCGCGCAAGTCGCCTCCCGGCGGAAGCTCGGCGAAGGAGACCAAGGAGAAGGAAAAGAAGAAGTGGCTGTTCAGCAGGAAGGCGAGCGGGAGCGGGAAGGACGCGATTGCGCCGGCGCCGGGTACGGAGGACGAGGACGTGGAAGGCATGCGCGTTGACTTCTACCTTGTGGTATTCCTTAAGTTCATCGCGTCGATCGTGCCGACGATTGAGGTCGACTCGACCACGTCATTCTGAGCGTGGACGGCGGGATACCGGGTATGGATGAGGCTCTCGCGCAATTGGTCATGGGATATTGCGATGGGATGGCCCATTGCGTGGGGGGTGTGCTGGGACGACTAATACCCTTTTGATTCGCTGCCCATTGAATAATTCCACGGTGTATATAGATGTGTGAACAGCTGCCGAGATGGTGTTTTTCTTTTATATATGTACTATAGTTTCCTTTATCTGGTGCGTTGTATTCTTGCGCGGAAGGAACGTTTGACTTGTTTTTGTTGAGTGGGCTTGAAGAGCTTATAAATGTGAGGCGAATCACTCCGAAAATATCAGCAGAAGCAGCCAGGATGAATGACATATGCAAGAGGCGGCTCTATATCCTACTCACTATTGAGGACACAGAGATAGAAAGAATCACGAAGACTTGATAAGCTCAATCGCACTCTCTGTACCCACAATCCTCTCCAGCCTCATCCTATCATACTTCGAGAACAGTACCCTGCAGGTAACATCCGCCGCCTCCACACCCTCGTCGAGGAACGGGAACGAGAGGAACTCGGTGAAGTACTGCGGGTGGTCAGGGGGCCCGTAGAATATGATATTCCGGCTACCGCGAATTTTATAGCGCTTGTAGAAGTGGAATCTTTCGCTGACGAGCAGGAACGCCTTTTGGCCTTTGAAGAAGGCCTGTCGGGCGCGCGAGGTGTCTTGATTGGTCGAGTATCTAATAGGTCGGTATGAGTGAAATGGGGAGATGGGGCGAGAGGGGGGAGGGGAGAACTTACTCTGAGAGGACGGTGAAAGATACTCCGGCGGATTTTCTGAAGTGGTTGTGCACCCGAATAAAATCGAAGGAGGAAGGGACGAATACGATCGTATTGGTGCTTTGCACCGCTGATTTTAGGATGGATGGAAGGAGCTAATGGGGAATCAGATCGTGTGCATATGAACGAGGGTAAGTTGGCTTACTTGGGTGGTGAAATGATGGAATCGTTTCTCGGGCTCATCGACGGCACTGGTACAGTCAAAGTGGACGAAGCCCTACAAAATATATCAGAAACTGGATAGTCTTCACGTAAAAAATGTGCTTACTTGGTCGATCCCCGCGGGTACTTCGATAGGCTGCCAGGTCTTTTCCGTTCGGATTTTGCCCGCTACGTTTTTGAGTGAATTATTGTACAGCGATCGCGTTTCTGCGGTTTCATATGCTGATAGAAGTATCGATTGTCGAAGGAATGCAGCGCTAGTATCAATGGACCATAAGAACATGCTGCGACGAAAGTAGGCATTCAACGCACTGTCCGTCTAGATACCAGGGCTTTATACGCGAAAAATCGGTATCGTGCGATTCTTTAGGGAGTTTATTCATGTAAGACATGACGAACTGGGAAAGGGTGAGATGCAAAGTCCGAAAAGATCCAACATGTGAACATACCTTGACATGTTCCCAGTTTTGCATCGTAAGTGCATCCATCTGGTCAATGACAAGAAGCTCTATCGAAGTTAGATAGTCGGCATTTCTGTGCACGAAGAGAATGAGGGCATGTCGTGAAGATTATGGGAATCGACAAACTTCTCTTTCTCGATGGACCGTCGTAAACCGAGCGGACTAGCAATAATGATATCGCATCCATAGAAATCCGCAAACATCTTGACGGTTTTCCGCGTCATTTTGATTCCAACCCTGAAGTTGTCGTCCACATTCCCTTTGAATGTATCAACATGATCGGGAGGGTAAGTTCCAGGCTCTGCAGTAACCAGTTTGTCGACGACGCCGGCAGGTAGACCATACTCAGAAAGGAAACGTGACTGGTTTTCGATTTGGTATGCGGGGAGAGGTGTGTTTGATGTAATGGCTCTAAACCAGTCAAGCGCGGAGGAACGGAAGGGGAGGAGGATGAGAACTGTGGGCCGGGTAAATCCTTGGTCTTGGACATCTTCAGGTGGAGGTGCGTCCGGGTTCGCTTTTGCCGCGCGGGTTAGACGTTCGTTGTTTTTGAGCACTCTCCGACGCTTTCTGAGAAGATGATAGGTTTCAGTAAATCAAGGACATATGTAGAGAGACCTACTTCGTAACATGGTTTAGTGCGTGAAGAGCGATAGCTTCTCTTGTATTTCTTTTTGTCGTTAGCGGTGTTGAAGTGATGTACAGATCTTTGCGGGTAGCGAGAGTAGAGAGGATGTCATTCTGCAATTCGATCTGACCTAGGTATGTGAGAAGTTAGATTGTTGAAAATATGTCATGCACTATTGCGAACGAACTTTTGGCTTGCTTTGCCTGCCTTGTGGCGAAGGAAGTCTTGAAATTGTCTAGAATCTGAGAGTATAAGATAAAAAGAGGAAATACAATAGATTTTACGCTGCTCACATCAATTTCTGGCACTGTCGTAGAGGTGCTTGCTTCTGAGTTTGCTGGAATGGAAACGATAGCCGAGCCGAGCTTGCCAACCTTCTCTCTTGATGTTAACCATGAACGGCCGTCAACAGCAGTTCTCGAAGACTCAGACAGACATGACGGATTTACGCCGAAATGCTTTTCGTAGAGGTCATTAGAAGGAGCAGGTTCTGCAATGAATGCCTCTTAGTTCTTCGGTCAGTCCTTGCAAACTCCTCCACGCACCTTCCATCGCCACATCCGCTGTCTCCTCCTTGTCATCCTCCTTTGGTCCTGCAGTTGGCTCAACAACATCCTTGTCCACCTCCATGTTTACATCCTCCTTCTCCTCCACGCGAACTTCGGCAAACGATGTCGTCTTGCGTTTGTTCAGTTTTTCTGATGGCACAAATTCATCGTGGGGCAGTTTTCTTTTGCCAATTTTGGTAGCGGAGACGTTAAGAAGCGTAAGGAGCTTGGTCGTTATGGTGTTTCCGCCGTCCATTGAGAGAGTAAAGTGGAATATAATTCTGAAGTTGTCTTTTGCCATGCTCGAGAGCAAGATCTCAAAAATCCAAGGCTGTTGACAAATAATGCCAAATATTAAGTGGACCCGCACGGCGCGCGCTTTCCGGCGGAGGCAATAAAACTACACCTGGTTCGAATAATTGGCAGCTCAGTTCGAACTTGAACAGAAAAGTTTGCGCTTACCTCTTCACTAGCTAGAGACTATAGTTCCCCGTCACCCACTCTTTCTAATCCAAATTTCAATGTCTCCCCTGACTACAAGCTCAGTTAGCGCTGGCGTGTTGATCAGCAGGCGCCTTGTATGCGTTCTGGCAAGCGCATTCTCCCCAAGCAAAAAATCGTCGGCTTCAACAAATGATAAAAGCCTGTCCCACCTCTGTAACAACATTTACAGATATATTGATCGAGGATTACTGTCGTGGAAGTTGCCTCAAGACTTGTCCACTTGGAGACTACCTCCCTATATTCCTCCAAATTTGTCTCCTGACACTCTTGATGAAGAGCTCTACGGGCAAGCATGGGCAGCCCTGCAGGATATATATTTCGAACAGAGGATTAGGTTATGGCCATGCAAAGGTATATACTACCGGACCCCCAATAACACGGATCCTTTGTGCAGCGGTTATGCATACATCGGAGGTCATCGAACTGATCGAACTGATCCGGGGACGATATCTGACCTCCATTTTTTCCAAACTTTGGTTCGTATTCTATCTATACTACCTATCTCCTTGGTGACATTAAATTTAATAGAATTCCAACAACAGAATTGCCAGGACAAGAGACGGCCACGACGTTCTGATCCGCGTCATAGCTATTCAGAACGAAGGCCACGACCACCTGAGAATTCTTCACAAAGTCGCCATAGCCTGTTCAGTAACAACCATGCCCTTCCCATGGTGGCCGAAGTGCAGTTCGAAGATATCATCTTCGGTATCTTTCCAAGGGTCGGTAGCGATAGGGGTTACCTATATGGTTTCTGGGCGAGAAATTCAGCGGGTGACATTGTTGAGGTTATCATGCAAATGCTCGAGCTAAGCTTATGGCTATTATCTCTTGTTCGAATTCTGATATTATATACAGGTCCTTGCATTTATTCACAAGTTGAACGTCGCTCATAGAGTAACTATCAGGTGGTTCCCATACTCGCGTAATAGTTACTCTATGAGCGACGTTCAACTTTCTGATATTCCTCCGTTCGTAGGACGCGTTCAAAGACAATTTTGTTATGCAATGGCCACCAGAATCCTTCAAGACAATGTCGATCTCTCTTTGAAGTTGCAGTACTATTGAGTTCCCACCTGAATGTCCATGAGAAGAACGGCTCGCAACTTTCCAGAAGTAGTCGACCTTGTGCTCCGGAGCTTGCTATCTGGACGCCATGTAGTCCGTTTAAGTTAGACATTTGGCAATTGGCGCAGAGCGTCTTGGATGTTAGGGTGAGGAGCTATATCATTTCTCATGCCTCGCTCATTCCTATTCTCTGTCAGAGCACTGTCCCAGATATCGATAAAGTTCTGGACGACATGCACAACACCGACCCAAATCAGCGTCCGACCGCTCAAGAAGCATTGGAGAGCATTCAGGCTGTGGTGAACTCGATACCACCAAAAGCGCTGCTTATTACGCTCTGGATGGAGAACGACTGGTTGGCTCAGATTTTGGCTGAACAGCAGTGCCAGGCAGCGAATAAATATAAGAGTATTTTACGCGTTGCTTGTGCAATTTTGGAGAAACGTTCTGCGTCCACGTGTAGTGGATTGTGTGTCCCTCTCGACCGATTATTTGATATGTCCTCACAAATCTATCTGTATAAGTTCGCAAAATATCTCCCTGTGCTCACGGTGATGGTTCGCGGCTCAGAATAATAATCTGAAAACTTCGAGTTCCCTTACGCACTCTTAAACAAATGACTATTGGCAACATAAACGCGACAGATAGTAGTACAAAATATTAATGATATGGGTTTTCTTGGTTATAGAAGATGACAAAAAAACGACGATTGGCGAGTACATGTTGTACGGAGCATCGAACAAGGCTAAGTTAATTCACGGGTAAGAGGGCGAAACAGCGGCACTCTAGAGTTTGAATAATCTGGTCAATTAGATTTCTCTCACATAGACAAGACGTGGTACTAATGCAAGACGATACGTTAATAGTGCGTTTGGAACCATTCAGGAAGATGAGTGTCAGTACAATCTGATAAGGAACGTTCAAATCCGATTCCAAAGCAAGAAATATTATATTAATAAACTGGTTGGCTTCACGTACACCCTTCCTAGATTCGAGGATACTCTTGAGTTCTCCAACGTAAAAAAATCCGTTCGTGTCCTGGAAGAGATACCTTCCCTAGAGGATTATCCAAAGGCCACAGTGAAGTCAGAAACCGGCACAATAGTTGAGCTATCACCCTGATAAATCACAGCACTCACGTTATACCTGGTATTATTCTGCGTAATAGAAGGTATCTTCGTCAGTAAGCTCAGGATGGGCGAGACAACAAGCTATCACTCACGAGGGGCATTGTAGAAAAGACAAAGTGGCTTGCGTTACAAGGGAGACTAAAATGCGGAATCAGATCGTCATAAAATGGCTGCTTTTATAGCAAATGCTACACGCGGAATGTTCGATATTTATTACTGATCTGCGAAGAACATGGCGTTACTCACAAATTACTCATGCACTTCCCATAAACGCAGGATACTCAACTCGCACTGGTCCCAGTGTCAGTGAGTGTCTAATGAAATTGAAACCTTAATAAGTAAAGATCATTATGGACAGGCATTTCCATAGATGCCTCTCGTAATGTTCGAGATTTTGACGATTTCTGAGTCATAAGAGACCTAAACATATCCTTCAGACTCGAACTCCTAAGATTTCAAGTAGGCATGGTTTTAGAGCATTCTTAACGCACACCAAGTTAAATACAAGTACAGTTACATCACGTGACTTACGGTTGACTCCGAGTCGGTTCCGGGTTAGTCTTCGGATCCTTTCCCAGTTTCTATTTCGAACCACTCGTGTTTGAACTGATTCCCCCCTACCTCTACCGCCTTTGTGCCTTGACTATTTCTTTTGACAATAATATGACATCTTCTGTCTTTTCAAAATCTTGTATAGCTGGAGCGACTTTGTTGACAGCGGGAATGTTTGCATCTTACGCACTCTGGCAAACCCACTCCCCACACGCGAAACGACGTCGGCTTCGACAAAAGGCAAATATTTGCTACGCTCGAAGCTCTATCAATGATACTGATAGAACTATTCCATCATGTTTGTTATTAGTTGCCCAAGGATCTGAGCACATGGAGGCTACCTGGTGATACATGGCAATCAATGGAGCAGATATGGATCGATTTGGAAAGCGTATTTCGTGAAGGAGGACTGCAACTATGGCCGGCTCACTTCTATGACCTTCGCTCTCCTGGTGATACCTATCCATTGTCGAACGGATATTCTTATGTTGGGGGTCACCGAACCGACGAGTCTGGGCCTGGGACAGCGTCTGCACTTCGCACCTTCCAATACCTAGTACGTGCTTTACAGACAACACACCAAATTTATTTCCAATATTTTCAGTAGAACCCTAATATTCATACAGCCAGAACCAGAGATGGACTCGACGTTGTCGTCCGCGTCATCGTTATTAACGGTGAAGGTTATGATCATCTCAACATTCTGCGCAAAGTCGCGACGGGGGTAAATAGCTTGTTTAGCAATAATTACACCCTCCCTATGCTTGCCGAGTTTCAGTTCGAGGACATTATTTGGGGCATTTTCCCCAAGGTTGGTGCCTATACAGAAAGCCTCTATGGTGAGTGGGCACGAAATTCTGCGGGCGATGTCGTCCAAATTATCATGCAAATGCTCGAGGTAAGTTTTGATTGTTTTTTTTTTTTCGAATATATCTTAATGTCCCACATAGGCACTGGCTTTTATTCATAACTTAAACATTGCACATCGAGTGAGTGATTTACCCATAAGAATAAATTCACTTTGTGACTTGGTTTTCCCTTGCCCTTGTTAGGATGCATTCAAAGATAATTTCGTTCTTCAGTGGCAGCCGGAATCATTCAAAACAATGTCGATATCCCCATCTCGACCTCGTGTATACCTCATCGACTTCGAAGTCGCCATTGACTTTCCCCCTGAATGTCCCTCAGAAGAACGTGTCGTCACTGGATTCCCTCTAGGTGGCAGTTTCCTCGATCTCGAAGAATATACACGGCCCCATGCTCCCGAGTATGCTTCAGGACAATCATACTGTCCATTTAAGCTAGACGTCTGGCAATTGGGACAGAGCCTATTAGGCGTCAGGGTGAGCAATCACATTTATTGTCCCAACTTGAGTATTCACCGTATTTCGTCTTCTGTATTCACAGAGCACTGTTGCCGGTATCGACAAAGTCCTGGATGATATGTACGGCATTGATCCAGATCTGCGTCCGAATGCTCAAGACGCTCTGGATACCATGCGGGACATTGTGAACAACATACCCCCGAATTTGTTGCTCATCGAACCTTGGTTGGAGGACGATTTATTTACCAGAATGCAAGCACAAGCCAAACTTGATAAGGAGAATATGCTGTAGATTATTTCTGCGTAATGCTCCGATTTAGTTTTGTAGTATGAGGTTATGAAATCACGAACTTGATGAATTAAGTGACTTCTCCTTCCGCGCGGCGGTAGTTCTTGTATGAAAGAATTTGGAGTAACAACACTTGGTGGAAAGTATCCGCAAGTTGCGGCATGTGCAACGCGGTCGGAACGGGGCTGGTTGTAGCTGAAGCGCTGAACATTGAAACATTGAACAGCAGCAGCCAGAAAATAAACAGCAGAGCTGCATGTGTTCCTCATGCGATTAAATTTGGTTACTTGCTAAATGTTCTGCATCCACAGGTAGTATATATGTCCTCACAAATCTGTTCGTATAAGCTCACAAAATAAAACCTACAAGCCCTCTCAGGCTTGCACTCCAATATTTTTACACAAAGAAGTTTATTGGTAGCACAAATGCGACAGGTAGTAGTACAAGATATTGACAATATGGGTTTTCTGTTTATATATGATGACGAAAAAGATGACGAGTATCCAAGCACATGTTGCGCGGAGCATGGACAAGGCAAAGTCAGTTCAAGGGTAAGAGCGGAAACGGCGTCGCTACAGAAGATGATCTGATCAGCTGAAATGTCCCCAATGCCAGGATGTTGTATACATACTTTGTGCATTTGCAGGCTTTGGGCACGACAGTAACTGACGATCCGTCATCAAAGGTGAGCGTATACATAAGCTAATGACAAACGTTAAAATAGATTCTCAACTCAAGCAATGGCCGTATAGATTTCACGTACACCTTGAGTCGATTCAACGACAGTCTTCAGCTCTCCCACATAACGAATACCATTCGCGCCCTGGAAGGCGTATCTACCCTAGAAATGGGTCAATCTGGAGTCAGAGACTTGCGGCATGATATCCGATTATTAGGTTGATTAAACTCACATCATAAGTGCTGGTAGGCTGCGCAATAGAAATCATACTCATCAGTAAATTTAGTATTGTTCAGTAGTTGGTACTCACAGGGGCCATGGTCTGGAAAATGTCTGAGTGACTTGTTGTTATAAGAGGGATTTTAAGAAGAGATAGAGATTCAACTCGCATTTCAATGACTGTTTTTATACAAAATTCTGCACCCTGGACCGGACTCGGCAGGGCTGAGATTTTTTAACCCACAAAGAACATGGCATTACTCATGTAATTGCGCCATGAATCTGTCATGAACAATACAGTAATCAAGGACAATTTTGACTCCTCAAGCCGTCAGAAGTACAATAAAGATCCAATCTACTTCTACCATGTAGGGTACTTCGATAGAAATTGCAGTAAAACAGGAGACCTGCCTCAGAGCGGCTTAGTTAGCGGCTCTCCATGGATCGCACTCTGAGGCCTCGAGGACATTGTGACTCACGATCTATACGATTGTACACCATTAGGATACATTACCCTTAAAGATATCTGCTGATCTTACGGCATTCTTTTGGTATTTTTGTGCAAGCGCTCATGATGGATGCGTGGGAGAATGACTTGGGTGCGGCGCAAGTATAGAGTAGATCCCAATCATTCTCGCAGAATCTAGTCCCCTCCTTCAATTATGTACTTAGATAATTCTTGGTTTAACATATGAATGTCACTACGCAGTGTGGAACACGAATGATGGGTCGATAATGGAATTCAGAAGATGCGAGATTGGTGCCCGATTAGAGTAGGGACCAGGGTTGAATCTGAATCGGACTGTATAGAAGAAAAAGGCAGACTTATTCTTGAATGCTCCAGTGCACCGTAGCATCTGGGTGTAACCGTATAAGATCTTGTAGGAGAAATTTGAAGAGATATCAAAAAATGAGACCGAGTCAAAGGATCGCAGGGCATTGCCAATTTCAGTAACGAGAAAGAGAAAGGCACGGCGTTTCCCGAGCATACAGTACACACTTAAGAGAGTCGCGTGTTGTGTCTTAAAAATGGTTCTGCAGAATTATCAAGCACTGGAGGAATCAGCACTTCAGATTTATGTACATCAAAAAGGATCAAGAAGAGACCATCTCAGACCAATAGTCGTAATGCAGAAAAGTGTATAAGGATCTATTGGCATTTTCGGAAGTGAACTTAACTCCGACAAAATTGAAGCATGCCCGTTCCCAATGAGGCACTTGCGTGCGATAATCAGTGGTGCGTGGTGAGTCATACTGTATACACAACATGACGGGTGAACCACATACGGCGAACGCCATTCTTCTTCGATTTCATCCCCCCTTGTTTCTATGATTCAGATTCAGCTCCGACTACTAGCCCATAGCACACCAAGTGTTTGAAGAGAATTGAAATGTTGTTTTATTATTCCGCAGTTGTAGGTGGATGAGATTCCAGATTAATAGCTTGCGTATTGATACAATGCTTCAGCAGGAGAATAGCTTGAGAATACTTAGCCTTGATCAAAAACAAATCAAAAGGGCCCTTCTTTCCTCTCAGTGTGATTTTGGTTATATTCATGGGCTCAAATAGTTAGATCCCCTTCATAGTATTCTGAGCGAGACAAGCATCTACCGGAGAATCAGGAAGATGGACAGATAACACCAAGATAACACTCTGTTTTTGCTCTGTTTACTGGAAAAAATGAAAGTCAGGCTGCAGGCAGTCAACAAAATTGCGAATGTATAGATGCCCACCGCAGCAGTGAAGCGATATCGCTGTATCCACAGCTGAGATCTGCTGGGCACGGGCTGTTCGCGCAAATTTACCTTTTACTGGCCCCGAGTAATGAGTTAACGTTGGCCTGGCATCACGTGAATCTGATGACATTGACAACCGTCGATTTGAACTTCGCGCGCCGCATTGCAACTCATTTTCCCCACCTCCATCGCTGTTTTTGGCATCTCTTCCCTAGGTAACGTCTGTGAAAGCCGATCGACACATTCTACTACAATATGCCATCTTCTGTCTTCATCAAGTCATGTATAGCTGGAGCAATGCTGACAGCGGGAATGTTTGTGTCTTACGAACTCTGGCGAAACCACTCTCCACAAGCAAAACGACGCCGGCTTCGCCAAAAAGTGAATATTTGCTATCTGCGAAGTTCCCTTGAAGTGAAATTACTGACATAATTCTATCATACTTGATATTAGCTGCCTAAGGACCTGCGTACTTGGAGACTCCCTGGTGATACTTGGGAATCACTGGAGCAGACGTGGATTGATTTGGAACACATATTCCGCGAAGGAGGGCTGCAAATATGGCCTGCTCACTTCTATGCCCTTCATTCTCCTGATGATACCTACCCTTTGGCGAACGGATATACCTATGTCGGAGGGCACCGAAGTGACCCCTCGGGACCTGGAACGGCCTCCGCACTCCGCATGTTCCAATATCTGGTATTCACATTATGAACTATCCAAAACCCATTTCTAATGCTCTAAGTTAGAATCCCAACATCCATACTGCCAGGACTAGAGACGGGCTCGATGTCGTCATCCGTGTCATCGTTATCCACGACGACGGTCATGACCACCTCAGAATTCTGCGCAAAGTTGCGACGGACGTGAACAGCTTGTTCAGCAATAATCATGCCCTCCCCATGCTTGCAGAATTTCAATTTGAGGATATCATTTGGGGCGTCTTCCCTAAGGTTGGTGGCTATATCAGCCATGAGTGCTATATTTCTATATCAAATTGGGTAGTTACCCAAGTACTCGCATACGTCCTCACCGGTAGTTGCCCAGTGGGTGTTTCTCTGCTATTTTGCAGGGGATGCCGGGTCCGCCGGGGGAGAAAAATTGATGGATGGGTGAGCGGGTTGATGCTCTACCCTGCCGTGGGTGCCGGGAGGTGGGGCGGGTGGTGTAGCGCGCTGTGGATGGCAGCGAGCGGGGGGCGGGGGTCGAGGATGCAGCCTAACATTAACAAACAATGCAGGAAATGTTGCTCGGGGGCTTGCGCTCGCTGTAGCGCACGGCGGGCGGCATTTTTGAGTGCGGAAAAAGTGGGGATGGGGTGAGGGAATATTTTATGATTTATTGGCACCATTTTCGCGGGGCGGGATGGGGGCGGCGGGATGGATGCAGCGGGATGCATTCGGATGACGCTGTATTATTAGAATCATCAATTTTGTGCGCTTTCGGGGCGCTTTTCCATATTTTCAATGCATAAATGTATTCTAGTATTCTATTTCTACATGATGCACATAGAAAAAGCGAAGAAAATGGTTGGGAATGGCTGGATGCGCGAGCGAGCATTTGGATGACGCTCGGGCATGCTGCCGTTTTTGGAAATACCTTCCGCTTTAGGGCACATTTTGTACTCCACTGATATCCTTTGCGGGGCACGGTAATGGATGGATAATGTAGTGATTAAATACTACCTAATTTACATATGAAGGTATTCAAATACATATAAGAAAGACAACGGGAGAGGACGATGGCGGGGTTGTGATCGCGCTCGCCTCGTCCTCATCCCCTGGCGGCCACAGCCTGCCCCCGTCTCCTAGTCTCCCCGGTCCATCACCTCCTCGCCTCGCTGTTGGTCACCTGCTCTGTGTCTCCATGTCTCCTCCGCATCTCGTTGCTGTCTCCTCGCTGCCTCGCTCCCTCTGCGTCCGCTCTTCTCCTCTCCATCACCTCACCGGTCGCTCCTCGCCATCCCTCCATCTGTGGCCCGTATCCTTACCGGCTCCCGCCATCGCGCTCCCTGTGCATCTCGCCGCCTGTCCGTTTGGCTGTCTCCTCGCCAGTCGCCTACGCGCGCTCTCCGTCTCTCCGCCTCATTTGTGTCTTGCTGTCTAACTCCCGTCTTGCTCCCTTACCTTTCCTCCCCGCCGCCTCAGTGCTTCCCCATCGCCTCGTGTCGCCGCTTTCTCACCCCTTCGCACCCTTCCCATCTGCGTCTCACGCAGAAACACTGTAGGGAATGTCGAGGACGTACGAGCGAAGTTTGCCTCGCTCGTACGTGCTCATACCGTTCCCACCGCCTTCTGCTCCCCTTTGCCTCCCCAGCCTCGTCCCTAGCCTTCCACCCCGCCGCACCTTGTGCACCACCTCCGCCTTCACGCCCCAGGCTCGCTCTGCCCGTCGATTACGCGCCTCGCTCTTGCGTTCCGCTGCCGTCGGTACGGGATATGCACGCTTGTGCGGGTGAGTGTTCAAAAGGCGGCCCACATCCCTCATTGGAGGGGAGGGGCCTGATGCGGCGGGAGGTGGTGGGTGGATGTGGGAAGATGGCGGTGGCGGATGGCGGTGGCAGATGGAGGGCGGTGGTGGGAGACGGGATGGGTAGAAATCGAAATCAACCATGATCGATGGTTGATTTCGCTTTCAAGCGGAGTTTTAAATGGCCGGCTGATCGTCGACGTCGACGTCGACGATGAGCGGCTATCACAAGTTACTAAATTACTGTGTATTGAAGTAGATAAATATTATGAATACTATATTCTTTAATATATAAGGCTTACACTAGATTTTGACGAAGTTATTTATGATTCAAGCACGGCCGTGGTGATTTTCGGCCTCACCGCAAAAAAACATCATTCAAAGATCAATTTCTAGAGATGCACACCACTTAGATATCTATCGTAAAATTATATATATAGCAAATAGAAAGTATTACTAACAACTCTACCATTCAAATTTGGGGAAAAAGAATTTTATTGGCATGGTACATATATTTCAGTAAAGATAGGTCAAATATGTGCTATAATTTCAATACTTTGTCGGAAATCTCTAAGTGCCATTATAAGCAGCCTTACTTATAATGGCATATTGTTGCTTATGAGAGCACTTATAATATAAAATTCCCCTTATAATGACAGCGTGAGTATGATGATGAACTAAATCAAGTTAGTAAGGATTCCACGCCTCGGTTAGGACGAACGTACTCCCAAGCCAGCCCAGACTCATCACAAGCGCGTGAATCTCATTATAAGCGAGCAAATGCGCATCACAAGATGTTCACGCGTTATGAGCGCCGTGCGGCATCGCGCGCGCTTGGCCCATGCATCTGCAATGCGCACGCACGATGATGCTGTGCCCCCAACAAATAAACAGTTATTGTCTGTGAGGATGTAGCTAGTGAGCATAATTCTACTTATCATGGGTGGGAAGAAGCCGCCTCGACAATGTTTACTCGACATAATCCGCATTTACATTGCACTCCGCCATTGTGTCGCATTGGACACGTCCCTTAGCAAATTTATGCCTTTGTCTGCCCACTTTGAACAACTCATAGGCTGTGTAGTCCCTATTCAAGTGAATAAAAAATACTGCATAAGTCCTATCAAAGTTAGAGCTGCAACAAATGCTGTAGAGAGCGAAACCTAGTTCGACGGAGTCGTTGCTTGCTTAAGTCCATTTTCTCACGGTCTCCCTCTAGCGCGCTCGACGTTAAGCAGTGTCCGGAATGTGCACCATAATATTTGGGAGCATTAGATATAATAAGATAGATAGTAGGACATAGTATGCACCTCAGAAATTTGTTTGATAGTCTAAAAAATGACGGAAGCATTGTAGAGTGAACCGTATATATTAGGTTTATTGAGTACCTCAGCGCTAGAATTCCTCTCTGTTTTTCATGTATTTGAACATTTAGAAAGATAGGTTATGTATCTAGGTATTTAAACTGGCGATAATTAGTTATGATGTGCAAGCGCGCGAGCGCTGCGACGCAGAACAGCGCGCTGGTGGAGGTGAAGATGTGAGTCATGTGTTAATAATGCCTATTCATAAATAAATAATGCCTATATGGTGTAGAGGTTAATGATGGTTACTATTGTAGATGGCCTTCCGCGCGCGTAGTAAACGTCGTAAGTTCGATTCCCACTGGAAGTCAGTCAATTAATATAAATGCATTTAGGTCATGTGATTAACTCGGAAGTTAAGTAAATGGTTAGGTCAGTAAGTGAAAGGTAAGTAATTCAAGTGTAGTCAAAGATCAGTAAGTCCTATGAAAGCGAATTTGAACTGACTAAATGAACTCGGTGAGCTGATATCGAACTGCGGTGGCGAGCTGGGCTGACAGCTAAAAGAGGGCGAACGCGGTTCAATCTATCTTATTCTTATGTGAACCGCCCTTGCTTATAATGACGGTCTGCCTTGCTTATAATCACCACTTGAGTTAGTATATTAACGTTCATCTTATAAGCGCAAAAGTAATTAACGTGATTATTAGGCTTATAATGGCTTTTAGGAATTTCCGACATTGTGTTCACTCGTTGTAAGTATGTATCATAAAATGACATTGTAGACTAAAACATAGCCTCCAACTATAAGAAAATAGGAATATACTACTACTATTCCTTATTGCAGGGGTTATTTCTCTTATCGGCTGGAAATCAGCCTCGATCTGGACGTCGAGCACAACGAGCTCGAAATTGATGGGCCCGGGCCGCAGCCGCCAGCCAATCGCACGCGTCGCGGAAATCGCCGAGACGCGAGATCAACCGTGTTCAACATGGTTGATCTTGCTCTTGACCACCACCGTGCCGTCTCTCTGCACCCCATCCCCCGCCGCGTGCTCCTCCCCTCGCCTGAGGGATGTAGCCAGCATTCTGTTGACCCAACTGCTCCACCCCTTTCTCCTCCAATGAGGAATGCGGGCTTTTTTTTTCTGGCGACGACTACTGGCAACCACCCCGCCTCGTCTTGCTCGCTCGAGCTCCATGCCTCTCCCCTCCAACGAGGGATGCAGGCACGAGCTCTGCTCTCTGGAGGCCCTGCATCTCCCCTCCGTTCTCTCCTCCGCCCTCCTTCCACCGCCCCCCTTTGACAATGGAGGTGGGTCTTTCTGCGCCAGGAGCGCCGCCGCCGTTTGCCCTTGCCCACCACATCACTCCATCAATCTCTCTCTCATGAGGGTATGGGTGCCCCCCTGACTATCAGCACCACAGTCCGACAAGCACATGCGCAAAAACGAGGAGCCGGAGGGAGGACAACGAGAAGCCGCGGAGGCGGGGAGCGAGGCGAGGCAGAGACGGTGATGCGTCCACAGCGCGTAGACGGAGAAACGGCGAGACCCGCAGCAGACAGTTCAGAAGGGGTGGCGAGCGGACAGACGACGATGAAGGGAGAGGGGCGGGTAGACGACAACAGGCAGGCAACGCGAGTCAGGGAGATGATGACCTAGGGAGACGACGAGGCGGACGGACGGCGAGATGACAAGGCGGAAGACGACGGGGAAGGAAGGCAAAGAGGATGCGACGAGCGGGGAGACGATGATGCAGGGAGGCACGGAGACGGGCAAGGAGGCGGGGAGACGATGCGTACAGGAAACGGAGAGGCAGGGCGATGACAACAAGAGGAGGGGGCGAGACGGCGAGACAGAGAGACGGAGAGACGGAGAGATGGAGAGACGGAGAGACGGCGAGACGGAGAGACGGCGAGACGGAGAAACGGAGAGATGGCGACACGGCGCGACACGCAGGTAACAGGAAAAGCGACGAGATGGAGAGGTGATGGCAACGAGATGGGGAGACGGGGAGACAGCCAGGTAGCGAGGTGGCGTGGAGACGAGGAGACGACGGGGTAGGGAGGCGAGGAGATAGGGAAGCGAGAAGACAGAAAGAGGCGAGGGGATAGGGAAGCGAGGGTCGCCAGTGGCTGCGGCAGACGTGGGTGAGCCCAATCACAACCCCGCCGTCGTCCGCTCCCCGTCCCCTTTCTTATTTTTTAAACTACTACTATATGTAAATTAGTTAGTATATTTCTAATAAACTATGTATTTGTTCAACATCCCCCCCCCCCAAAGATTTTCAGTCAAGTACAGAAATGCGACCGAAAGTGGTAACTATTTCCCAAAATGGCAGCATGCCCGAGCATCATCCAAACGCCCGCTCGTGCATCCACCCATTCACGACCGTTTTCTTCACTTTTTCTTACTTTATCTCATAGAATTAGATTAGTAGAATACATATATGCATTAATAATGAGGAAAAGCGCCCCAAAAGCGCGCAAAATCAATGATTCTATAAACAGAGCGTCATCCGAATGCATCCCGCTGCATCCATCCCGCCGCCACCACCCCGCCCCGCGAAAACGGTGTCAATAAATTGGAAAATATTCCCTCACCCCATCCCCGCTTTTTCCCTGCTCGAAAACGCCGCCTGCCGCGTGCTACAGCGAGCGCGAGCCCCCGAGCGCCATTTCCTGCATTATTTGTCAATGTTAGGCTGCATCCTCGACCCCCGCCCCCCGCTCGCTGCCATCCACAGCGCGCTACATCACCCGCCCCACCTCCCGGCACCCACGGCAGGGTAGAGCATCAACCCGCTCACTCATTCATCAATTTTTCTCCCCCGGCGGACCCGGCATCCCCTGCAAAATAGCAGAGAAACACCCTCTGGGCAACTACCGGTGAGGACGTATGCGAGTACTTGGGTAACTACCCACATCTCATGTATGAATATAGCTGCTACAGGTGGCTATATGACAAACCTTTATGGCGAATGGGCACGAAACTCTGCAGGTGATATTGTCGAGATTATCATGCAAATGCTCGAGGTACGTTTCAATTACCTGTTCCTCAAATAGTGTATCTTGACATCTCACACAGGCCCTAGCTTTTATTCATAAATTAAACATTGCGCATCGGGTGAGTGTTTCAACCATCTGAATGTCTTCGCTTCGTGACGAAGTTTCCCCTTTGCATGTGTTAGGATGCATTTAAAGATAATTTCGTTCTTCAGTGGCAACCGGAATCATTCAAGACGAAGTCGATATCCCCTTCTCGACCTCGCGTGTATCTCATTGATTTCGAAGTCGCCATTGAATTTTCCCCTGAATGTCCCGCAGAAGAACGTGTTGTTACTGGTTATCCTCTAGGCGGCAGTTTTCTCGATCTCGAAAAGTATAAACGACCTCACGCTCCCGAGTATGCTTCCGGACAGCCATATTGTCCGTTCAAGCTAGATATCTGGCAATTAGCGCAGAGCCTAGTAGGTGTTAGGGTAAAGTAATTTCATTCATTGTCTACGATGTAATTCTCATTGTATTTTGCCTTCTGTTTTTAGAGCACTGTTGCTGGCATCGACAAAGTCCTGGATGATATGTACGGAGTTGATCCATATCAACGTCCAAATGCTCAAGATTCTTTGGATAGAATTCGGGACGTCGTTAATTCTATACCACCGAATGAATTACTTATCGAGCCCTGGATGGACGATGATTGGTTTGGTAAAATTCTAGCGAGGAAAGCGAAAGAGGCCAATAACCTCTAGCCGCGTGTTATACCTTTTGTACTTCAGCATCTAGATTTTCTCGTAGGTGGGGATGAAGAACATATCCTTTGCTATGATGAGCAGCCCTTCTGTAAAAATAAATGTATAATGACAGTGTTTATTGTCGTAGAATATTAACGCCCAATTTTGAATACAGAGCCCACAGATCAAGCTATCTAAGGTTGCTCTCGACGAACTGAGAAATTGATGCTTTGTGAGTAATAGTAGCTCCTACAAGGCTGCGACGCTGGCACTTCATGCTTTGTTGAAAGGCAATCATGACAGTTTCAAAATGAGTCAATAAGTCTCCGGACATTCACCGCAGTAAACAAGATATATTGCCTCCTTCCTATTAAATAAATTTCTATGCAATGTGTGCAATACATGCAACATTGTATCGAGGGTGATTTAAGAAGGTGCATATTGAGTGAAGGCTAGCCTTTGAGGCGATGCGGCAAGGAAAATATTGAAATTGAAAGAACCCAGAATGTCAAATGATGGCCCACGGAGCTATGATAGCGGCGAGGACAAGCACACGCCTTCCAAAAGCATTGTAGGAGGATTTTGTTTTGGGATTGCGAGATTCAATCAGTGACTAGACCCGTTGACACTACGGTGGCGAGAAGGGACATCAATGCAGACCAATTGGACAAGAGCCGCACCACCCATTTGATATTTATGCAGATTACAGCAGATGTCATGGATTCATCGCTTCAGAGAGTAGTCCAGATTTCAATGGAATAGGTCTGACAAGCAAAAATGAACGCAAAAGTATGGATTACTTCCGAACAGTTCCGAATCCGGGAGAGTACCATTCACTAAAGTTCATAGCGCAATTTCGAGGCAGAAGCGCAATCTTTAATCACAGGCTCAGCATTTTGATGGTAGCACACTCTTTTATGTCGCATCGCATGGCAGTGAACTGAATGTTCGGTGAGGACAATGCGCAAAAGGGACGAGGTAGCAAGGCTGAAGCACTCTTTCCAGGTTAATGCTGCCGGGACCGCGGGTCCCGGGAGCACAACGGGAATATATCAGGTATCCGCCGAAAATTGGATGATCGGTCGATGGCGCCCACAATCCGTTTCAGAGTCGAGTCCACACCTACAGTTGACGGTTGCGGCGTGGCAAGGCAGGCCGTCCTAAAAGACAGACAGAATCAGAGGTAGCCCACAATATTACTAGGACAGGGGTTCATTTGATCCGCTTCAGATCATTCAAGATAACTGCGTCGATAGATGGCCCGGTGAGCAGCGGTTCTGAAGAACAAACATGAGATAAAGAGGGAGAGGAAGAGACTGGCAGACGCACGGGCGCAGTTGGAGTCAGGCCAATTAACCCTAACCCCATTACATCTGGCTTCTCTGTTCAGATTTTTACCCCGAACCGTCACTCTAAACTCAACCATGTGTTCATCTTCTGGTCTAGAGATTTCACTCTTGCTTTTTCTCGAATCCTACTGGCTTTCAATATGAAATCCCTCTCTGTTGCTAGCTATATGCTTTGCAAGTGACGCAATCATTATGTGGCCGGTATTTCTACGTGCGTACTATGTAGCTGGATTGACAGCGCTGGCATTCGCATCCTAGGCACTCTGGGGTTGCTCTCGGGAACACAATCTATGCAGATGAGACATGTTGCCTTCGACAAAAGGCAAGTGCGCGTCCTGCTTCCCAGCTCGCTCAAGACTTACAGAACTTCAAAGTTACCTTATGATTTGGACACTTGGAGGAGACTGGGTGGTACCAAGGAAGCATAGGAGAAGGCATGGATAGACATGCAAAACACATTCCGCGAAGGCCATATGTCGAGGGGACACTCAACCCCCCTGGTAATATGTATCCTTTATTAAGTGGCTACGCCTACGTGGGTGGTCACCGAACTGATCTTACTGATTCTTACAGGACCAGGAACTCTGTCAATGCTGCAGGCCTTCCAATATACGGTGCGTATTTATATCCCCTTGTTCTTATCGCGCTGATAACTATTTATAATGGAACCCCAATATTCGTACCGCGAGAACAAGAGATGAACGGTCATCATCATGAACCACCTCAAAATTCTCCGAAACCTCGCAACAGGAGTGAAAAAATTGTTTTACAACAATACTCATACCCCATCATACCCTCCCATGCTTGCGGAGGTCCAGTTTGAAGACATGATTTTTGATATACTGTATTCCCCAAGGTCGGCGGCGATATGAGATACCTTTTGATAATTGGGCAAGAAACTCCGTTGGAGATGATATTGTTGAGGTCATCATGCAGATGTCAGCAGTAAGTACGTTAACTCACCGAGATTGAACATTCTCTGAACATTTAGTATAGGCCCTTGCTTTTATCCACAAGCCAAACATCGTCCACCGAGTCGGTGATTAGACAGCTCAGTGCCCTCGTTCCGCGACTAACCTTTTCCTATTCTGCAGGATGCATTTTGGGACAATTTTGTTATTCAATGGCACCCTGAGTCGCTGAAAAGGTGTCGATAGCTCCTTT
Organism: Pholiota adiposa; assembly: GCA_009935795.1. Classification (NCBI taxonomy): domain Eukaryota; kingdom Fungi; phylum Basidiomycota; class Agaricomycetes; order Agaricales; family Strophariaceae; genus Pholiota; species Pholiota adiposa. Next base: position 167,038 of record QEYC01000127.1, read on the forward strand.
GCATCCTCGAGTGTAGTACTACATCCGATGTATAACATCCTTCTGAACGTACAGTAGAAGACCGAGTGGTAACTGGTTTTCCTTTTGGCGAAGTCTATGCGCGTCCTCGTGCTCCCCGAGTTCGTGACGGGAAATTTCGCGAATACTTTACTGGATTTTATATCCTTGCGTGTAATATAATTGGGGCGTTAAAAGAACCATCATCTTTCTCTGAAGCCGATGCTCTCTGTATACTTCATTTATGTAAGGAGTCAACTATGTACGTGGTGATGGCAGGATCGATATTTCAAGAACTCCTGACAAATAACTGCGTCCTGGCAAAGCGTCTCTCCACCAGTTTCCCATCCGATTCTCCGCACAGTCATCCCGTGATATGGACCGATAATCAACGATCGATAAGGGAGCGGGTGTGTCCCTGCATATGTAATTTTGTTTCTCAGATAGCTACTACATTGACGAGTCTCCGGGACTCTCCGCTCTCCGCTCGACCTACCTTCATGTTGACCGATATCTCACAAGGTAAGAGTTCTGTCAGCTCGAGCTACCTTCCCAAGTATCAGATTTAACGCGCAGCCCAAGTTTCGGATAGAAAGGGTGCGGAGTCGCCTAAGCCTCACCAATGCAGCAGATCGTGTTTCGAATTTGTTAGTCTCCAGTCAAACATCTATTTCAAGGAGGATGAAAAAGCGTTCATTCTCTATGAGGCTGATTCTGAAGTCTATGACTCGGGGAAGATGCTCGTCGTGGTCTACACGCTCAACAGGAATGAAGTGGATGCTACCGAAAATCGACTCTTGAACTGGGAAGACGAACGATGGGATGGCAAGGGGAATAAAATTATAAAGGCCCTCATGGATGCATTTCCGGACCCATCTTTATTCTATCCAACGGTAACACAAATCACGCTGGAAACAGTCAATGGGATTCTTACCTCTTCTGTGACGGAAGCCGTGAACGACATCATTCACTATCTGCCTATCCCTCCCAACCTTTCACATATCTCCACTGTGCCGATTGCCGAAGTCAGGAAGATGGACGAGCTTTCTATGAATGTCGACCAAGTAAAGTGGAACGGCCAGATCTTCGCCTTCAAAAGAACAGGAGTGTACCCTGAGGGAACTCTCACGGAGCTTTCGATCTTGGATAGGTTGCGCAATTCGCCAAATATCATCGACCTCGTGGCCATAGTAGTCAACCAGGACAGCACCATTCGCGGATTCTTGATGCATTTTATGTCTGCTGGCAATCTTGTGGATGCCTTTGAAGACGATGATAAGTTTATCCTTGATTGGTTGATTAAACTCACCTGGGCACGCCAAATCGCTCAGGGTGTTGTTGATTTACACTCGATTTCAGCATATAGTAACGGAGATTTGAAGATGGATAATGTCCTCATTGGACCGCAAGGACAGGCCATCCTCATCGACTTTCTTCCTATGGGCATCACCACCGAGTTCGCGGCGCCTGAGGTATTAGCGAAATGGGGAGATGATACCACAATTGAGTCTGTGCTAACTGGACCCGCAGACATATATTTGCTGGGTCAAATTCTTTATGCGTTGGCCCTGGAAGATTTTCGTGGAGTACGCGTTCCTGTGTCGGAAATCTGGAAAGTGCCTGATCAGGCTTGCGCCTTATTAGGGCACTTTTTCTCATGATCAGACGCCAAAATTGCCCTAATAGTGACGTAGTTACCATAATAGATATGGCCTGGACTGATCATGTCAGCAACAGCCTGTCAAGGCTGCATCAAGCTGATCAGGGAATAATAAGGAATTAATCGGCCTGATCAGGCCGTCGCTGCATGATCAGGCTGTTAGCCCGTCGCTGCAACTGGACCGAAAATGATTCGTTTCTCTCTCAAGTCCATTTTCCCACGAGTCTCAAGCAGTGCGCGCTGACTGTACGAAATGTGCAGCTCATGATATAACTGTATTCAAGGTTTATTTAGTTACTTATATGAGTCTATGCTTATTTATACATTTTCTTCTGTATTGCAGTTGAAATTATACTAATTTATAGCGGCGCAAACTAGAGGATGCGCAAGTGCTCAAGTTGCGCGTCTGAGCGCATGCCAACATAACTGCATCCTTTGTTAATGTTATATCACATATTAATTATTCCTATATGGTGTAATGGTTTATTGTGTAAGGTAGGTGTAGTGTTCGCCTATGCGTATTTCAGTGGTTGTCCGTTCGATTCCTGAAGTCGGTATATTTGTGAGTTTCTCTGTGTAATCATGTGATCTAGTTGACTAATGTATGTAAGTGACTGTAAACCGCGCGTAGGGATTGAACTGGATCGACAACAAGAACTGAGCTGAGCTGGATAGCGTGAGCCGCTCGAGCACGCGGTTTGAATTTATTATTGCATGACTTATATACTCTTCTAATCAGGCGCGGCCCACCTGTTCAGGCTGTCGGCATGCCTGATAAGGGCGACTTGTCGCCTGATCAGGCCTGATCAGGCGTTGCTGTCATGAACGGCCTGATCGGCCTGATCAGGCACTTTTTGAATTTCCGACATGTTTGGCGTGAAGGACCCAATGTACCAACTTGGTATAGAGATCTCGTAGAAAGGTGCCTACATCTGGACCCGTCAGCTAGGCCGACTGCCGTGGAGGTACTTTCAGTTTTGCAGGAGCCTAGGAGCGCGCCAGTTTGATCATTTCCCGACGGATGAACCTTGTTTGAAGTGTTGATACTTGAGTCTGTAGATTGTGTACTTAAGATGTCGATAAGAGCATTTTAATGCAGACTATTTGGATGTGGTACCTATTGGTATTCTGTACAGAGTCAAGGAGAAAAATTATAGGCGAACATGTTCTCGATTTCAGAGATGCGGAGTGTGCGTACTTTAATTCCACCAATGCCATCTGCAAAATCCGAGGGTCACCAGGTCGTGCTCTATAAGTGCCGGTCAATAAGCGGGAAAAAACGCTTGTGGGCGCACGATCTGAACCTGTTTCGTCCGACTACACTTCCTCACTCTTGACTAGCTCTTAGACTACCATGCTGACCGATATATTGCAATGTAAGTGTCATGGAGGATTGACATCTCCCTGCTGTTGAATCTGACATCCTCTTCAAGTCGTTGACAGAAATGAGGCAAATTCACCCGAACCTCCTGAATCTAGTCGCATAGAACTTATCTCGTACTAAACCCACACAATATTGAAGAACGTAGACAAGGCACGCTTCCTACCTTTCACATATTCCCACTGTCCCAATCACTGAGCTTCGAAGAGTGGATATCCTTCGAGGTTCCGATGTAGACCGCGTCAAGTGGAAAGGTCAGACCTTCGCCTTCAAGAACACGACCTGGGAGGGGCTCGAGGGAACTCTAAAGGAACTTGCGATCTTGGACGGGCTGCGCGACTCGCCGAGCATCATCGACCTCGAAGCCATAGTGGTCAATAAAGACAACACCATTCGCGGATTCTTGATGCCGTTCATGTATGCTGGAGAAATTGGGAAAGTCTTGAACAAAGTCCGTAAAGGTCTTGGAGTGTCGGAAGAAGATGATAAACTTGTCCTTGACTGGTCCATCAAACATACATGGGCGCGTCAAATCACACAAGGCGTCGTCGATCTACACTCGATCCAAGCATACAACGGAGATTTAAAGACAGAGAACATCCTGATTGGCCCGGAAGGTCAAGCCATTCTCATCGACTTCCTCCCTGCGGGCATCTCTGATGATTTCGCGGCGCCTGAGGTATTGGTGAAATGGGATGACGGCGAATCCACGCTTGCGGATGTGTTGACCGGACCTGCAGATGTGTTTTCGCTCGGGGTCATTCTTCAAATGGTGGCGCAGGAGGACACGCGTAGGGTGCACATACCGTCGTGGCACGAAGGTCCAGGAAGGGCTCCGAGCTGGTATAGAAACATTATGGAAAGGTGCCTTCAGCACGACCCGTCTGCCAGACCGACCGCTGCGGAGGTGCTATCAATTTTGTGACACGAATCTGGAAGAACTTCAATTCAACAACTAGACGCTGTGACCTTTCCGGAATGATTGACACAATGTCCTGAACAATAAATCAGACAGTACGGAGAACGTAGAAAGTAATTTTGTGGAAATACAAGATACAGCTTTACAAACGAGAGCTTAAATTCGAGCGCATCTTCAGTACTACGATGCCTTATGCAGTCGAAATATTCACGACAGCCCCCTTCGTCAAGGCGCGGCTGTAGGGACAGAACTGTCATATCGTCAGTATTTATTAAGCTCATATATTCGCGTTTTCTTGTTACTCACCTCATGTCCAGCCTTGAGGAGCTCCTCGTCAATACCCTTGACCTTGATATCCACTGCAAGTCCGAATCCCTTTAGGTCAGTGGGCTCCCCAAGGTGAACGCTGATGTTGACCACGGCGTTCTTCGCCATCTCTTCTTTGCCTAGTTTCTTGGACACTGCTTGGATAGCGCCGAGAAGACAGGCTGAAAGAGGTTCATCAGCGTTAATCAGATGGTAAGTTTGTTGATACGCACCAGAATATCCCATGGCGAACAGCTGCTCGGGATTTTCGCCCTTGCCGCTTCCTCCCAGCTCTTTGGGCAACGCGAGGTTGAGCTCCAGTCCATTTGACTTTGCTGTGCCATTACGACCTGCTCCTTGAGCAGTCGCGGTTGCGGTGTACTGCGAATTTTGAAGCAGTCAGTCGTAGATAACGCCGGAAGATGAACAAGCGTACGTACCTTGACATCTTTCAATGTGACGATGGTGCGCGTGCCGACGCGACTGAACGCGCTTCGAGAGGCCGTCGCAGAGCGCAACGAAGAAGCAAGAAGCGTACGCGTGGCAGGTGGGAACATGGTGGTTTGGGTGAAAGAGGGCGTTGTTCACGATGCGAACAGCGAAGAACAAGCGAGCGGACCGTGCTCAAAGCACCGCGTCATCGTCGGAAACATCCGTGGCGTCCGTTTTCGGACAACCATCTCCACTGCGAAGTTCGAACGTTGAAGACTGTCCAGACATGAAACGATGTAAGTATGGATATCTTACGCATATGGCGGATGCTTCAATCCAGGGGCGCTCATCAACCCTTCAGGCTGTGCGCAGGAACAGCGGCGTTGCTCTAACACGCCTTCTTCGCTTCTCTCTTCCTTGACGTTCGACGTCGACCATGGGCTCCAAGCCAAACCTCAGTATTTGGCTCTGGGTCCTCCTCGAAAGCCTATACATCCTTGCGTTGACCCTCAAACCTTCGCGGCTCCGATGGCGACGGCTTTGTTTCATTGTCATCCTTTCGATCGCCACCTACGCGCTTGTGTCCGGTAGGACCGACTTCCGCCACCTCGGACTAGGGGAGAGGGGGATGAGCGCACGACTGCCCATCTTGGTCTCATTTGCGTCGGCCAATATCCTGCTCTGTGAGCCGCACGAGGAGATACGACTCATTGGGCAGAAGACCAATATCTCGGAGGCACCGTTCGTTGAGCGCCTGAGGTGGGCGCTCTTGGTCTGGGCCAATCCGCGAGGGGCGAACTTCGTGCACGAGCCTACAGCGAATCTTCCGCCGCGTCCGAGACAGAAAACGCGCCTTGATTTCGTCCTAGCAACGTTGCGCTCGATTTTGGTTTACGGGCTGCTTTTGGACCTTGTGGGGACGATGAATTGCGCTAATCCGTATTATACGAAGGCCATCCTCGTGGTCAATGGGATGCAGAGATTGTGGTGGCTAGCGGGCTTTGGCTTTGGGGCGGCGATTTGGATTTTGATGTCGATTCAGTACATGTGCCTCTCCATCGTGCTCGTTCTTTTGGGCGTGTTGAGTCCGAGTGACTGTCCTCGTTATTTCGGGTCGCCCTTCCATGGATATACTGTTCGTCGGGTATGGAGGTGAGTTGGCGCATATATTCAATTTCTTTATGAACTCACGTCGTATCCTGCAGCAAATTCTGGCATCAAATGCTAAGAAGAGTACGTTCCATCTTCATACCCCAATTCTTCGAATTAAAATAAAATATACTCTTCCAGCCATGCGTAGCACACGCTGACTTCGCCGCAAAGACCCTCAAACTCGCACCGAAGAGCCAAACAGCTTTCATCGTCAAACTATCCACCGCCTTCCTCCTCTCCGGCATCATCCACTATATCAGCGAAGCAGTCCCTGCAGAAAGCCTCACCGAACCGCTCGGGTGTCTAGGCTTCTTCCTCCTCCAAATCCTCGCGATCATATTCGAAGAGGCCGTCATCAAGCTCGCTCGTGCGACAGGGTTCGCGAAATGTATTTGTGGGAATGGGAGCGTCACTTGGTGGATGAAGGGGATAGGGTACTTGTGGGTTCTGTTGTGGATTGATTTTAGTTTGCCATACTGGACAGCTGCGGGATTTCCGGCTGGGTGGACAGAGGAGATACCACAGTTTAGTATTGTTTTGGGGTTGTGGAAGGGTGATTGGATGCCGCTGAATAAACCAATGTTATAGGTGGGGTTGGGGGCCTAGATTTATTAAAAGTACAATAATGCACATACACATGTATAGATGTTCTGAGGCAAGTTAAAAGGTTGTGTGATCTTGGAGGTGATATTCACGTCTAAAGTGTGTTTTATCATCAGCTACTTTTTGGTAGAACCTTGGTAAGAAACATGTCAACATCAATGGATTTTTTGTTCCATGAAACCTCATGATAATATATACATCTAAAAATTTCTATTCACAAATTTTATGACGAGGATAAGGCGGATTGCACGTCGAGGTGTGATGCCGACGCTATCACGGGACGATGAGCACAGTGCCGAGCCGCAGTGCTTGAACGTCGATGAGCCTTCCCAATGTCCATCCAATTCCTCGAGATCACATCCCACACTGAACGAGGCATACATCATCAATGCAAGCAGTGAGTGACTATAACCTTCCCAAAAATGAGAAAATTGACTCACCATGTTGAACTACCCTAGGACCTCTTGAGGACCTCGTCGATGAAGGCGCCGCCCCAATCAAGCACCAGGATCCCCATTCGTCGAGTCCCGCTCTAGGAAGGGATGGCCGAATGACATGTGGACGGCCTTCACATTGGTCTCCGCATTGACTGCTGCTGGAACTGCTGGATCCCAATGTGAGTTCCCCTCAGGCAGATCAGCAGTGGGCTGCACCGGCATCATTCCCGGATAGTAGATGTTCGGAGGCGGGGACGGCTTCGAATGCGACGCATTCCCGTAGTCGGGCGAGGGTGCCAGCCTGAGTGCTGACGGTACCTGTCCTTGACTTCCGGTTGTAGGGTGGAACAGCGGATGAGATGATGGTGGGCGATACGGCATGTCCACCCCGCCGCTCGAGAAAATGGCAGTGGTCGCTATATTTGCCACTGGATGAGCGGCTGGTGGGATGGGGGCTAGGGAGGGAACAAACTGCGGTTCGAACGTGAAGTTCGCCAGTTGCATCAGTGCGGGTGCGCCCATCATGCGGTTTGCATCGCTCTCATTCAAAGTGACGCCGCTAACACAATAATCAGCCTCAGTTTTCAGGTAGACATCCGGGATCAGCTCGCCTCAATGAACCAGCAGTCGGCTGCGCCATGTTCGCGGCATAGGCTGTTGCGTTCGCCATCGCCATCTCCTGGTGTGGTGCCGCACCTGAAGTGGGATAGCCCATCCCATGGCGGTACGCATACGCAGGCTCCCTACATTACATCCCAAAAAATTAGTCTAATATTGGCATCTAGGACTGCGTGAAACCTACGTCGAGTTTGTCGACTGGTGACTACCGTCGGCCATGCTCCCGTTCCACGCCCTCGAATCGCCCAGACCTGCTAGCTGGGGGGATGGCATGCCTCCGCCAAGGTTCCTGTACACCCCATTAAAACTGGAGGTACCGCTAGCAGAACAGTCCGAAGGGTTGGGGAAGAATATACTTACATCTGAAGGTGCGCAGAGTCCTGTGAGGACCCTACGCTCTCGTGGAAGTCGGTGGTTGTCTTCCCACCATCACAGGCGCCTTCAGACGTATGAATTGTATTAAGTCTCTGCCGTTCGGTGCGATGCTCATGGCTGTGAACCAAGGGACCCGCTGTCAAAAGTTCTGAATCAATATGCAAACATTCTCGTCAGGACTGGATGCTTTCTGTTATACTTCGCGCAAGACTCACCTCGCTGTCTCCCTAAGTTCCTGAAGCTGGCATTGTTATGCTGTCCGTAAAGCGGCTTTGGCGGGCGCTGGATCGAATATCCGACTTGGATAGCTGGCGCACTATACGGCCCTCTGTTGCTGGCTCTGGGTATAGCTTCGTCGTCCATTCGTAAGCGCTTCCGGGGAGGTATGCCGTCGACCAGATCGCGGGTGGGTCCTCGGGCAGTCTTTCGGGCGAGTCCAAACAAACGGTCTTCGAGGTCCATGTTAGCCATCGCTCGTTACGCTCGTTAGTGAGACGGATAGTGTCCTAAAGATATGTGGAACGTGAGGGGAATTGGAGGGGTTGACTGGAGCGCTATTCCACCGACCGTCGCTTATAAAGTTGAACTTTTCTTGTTTGATTGCATCTTTTTGGACCCTTTTCATTTAGCGCTTGCTTTTGCAATCTGGTCGGTCTCCTTATCGATCTACAAGTTCTATTAGCGAAGTCCATTGAGACCCGGCAGTGTCGCCAACGATGTACCAGAATTTTGGGTGCGAAGTTCAGGTTCAATTTTCGTTTCTACTTTTTTGGTACAATCACTGCGACGGGCTGGAGTAGGTGTAGACATCAACCACTTTTTTCGGGTTTCTTTCCCCGCAGGGTTCTCGAAAACAGGATTTACACGGACTAGGTGCGCACAGTAACCGGCAAGCGCTATATCAACAACAAGCACCTTTCTGGTCGGTCACCGGTCATAGTGGGAGCACTTCGACCACTCTCCGGACTATAAGTACTACTGTAACTCAGTAGTCATTGACTTCAGCTTTACAGAAGTTTCCCAAAAAACACTGATGGAGCGACGATGGTGCGTTTCGAATCCATGATGTTTCCAGAGATGCAGTATGCATTTCTCGTCGTCATACCGAGTTTTTGCTTCGATAAATTAGCAGATAAAGTATGTACTCAAAATTCCCAAAATTCAATACGGTATAAAGCTCCGTTTGGGTGCGTCCTCCATATGTACCATTCTTGTTCCTCACTGGTTCTTCCACTGTAGCAGCACATCTTTTTTTTATTTTATGATGGCATTGTGGCAAGCGAAAGTCAAAGACTAACTTGAAGTTAGCTCAGAGGCATTGGATATGGGGCTGAATTATAAGCCAACTTTTGGAGTGATAGGCTTGTCAAGTAGACCTGTCTTTCTTAAAGCCGATATTAGGGGAGGTCAGAGTGGGTGATTCTGACGTGATTCTGGAAGCGATTCTGAGAGTGATTCTGCAGAATCGTTTTCTCCAGAATCGTGGGAAAACCCAGAATCAGAATCGCTGCAGTTGCGACTCCGGAGTCGCAACTGCACTCAGAATCGCGATTCTGGGAAAGCGATTCTGGCGTCCCTCCCCCATTTATTAGCTCTTGTAATTAGTATAGATAATTAACACTTGAGGTCCTGTTGTGCTCGTGCTGCTACAAACTGCTTAACACATCCCAGTATGGTCTAAAATGGTTATTAAAAATTTTCGAAGAGTTTGTAGCTATCAATCGAGGAGAGACCGCACAGAAGGGTAGGATAAGAAAAAATATTTTATAAAACACTGGTTGTCTATAGAGAATTATAAATCAATGAGGAAGAATCAGCAGCGCAGAATGGAGGTCGCCAGAATCACAGTTTTGAAGGTGAACAGATTGGGGGGGTCAGAGTCAGAATTGGATTCTGGAGTGATTCTGGCAAAAACCCAAACCAGAATCACTTTCAGAATCGCGTCAGAATCACTCCAGAATCACTCCAGAATCATCCACTCTGACCTCCCCTAATAATTCTAACACACTTTCGAGAAAACGTTGCCGATCTAGTACGCGATATCGGAGTCGAAGCTGAGTTTTAACTACACACTTTACTTACTTGGCACTTGCTGTGGCTCGGAATTCGACCCACAAACAATCTCTGCTCCCAAACCTCCACAGTAGCCGCTATCCATATCCCCACGGACTGATATGCCTATTTTTTGCCAACATTGCAAAGGCCCGCTCTGTACAAATGACAATGAGTATCTGTGCCGATCGACAGACCCAGACGCCTGCCAGCCATGTCGAAAAGTTGCTGAGCTAGACGACAGAATCCAGAGACTGTGGAAGGCAATTGTCGAGGCGGAAAAGGAGCGTCAGAAGTGGAAGGAGCATGTGAACGAGAAACACGATGCATTAGCCAACCGCATTCCCCCCGAAATCATGTCAGCGATCTTCGAATTCTGCCTTCCTGCGGACGTTTGGAACACTCGTATCGACCGCGAAACTTCGAGATACACATTGGCTGCACCACTGGTTTTATCGGCCGTCTCTCAGCGATGGAGGCATATAGCTCAATCGACGCCGCAACTCTGGTCCGATATCACTCTACGTCTCGCCGAACGGAATATAGACCCCCAGCTCACCCTTGCGAGAGAGTGGCTAGAGAGGTCTGGTCGATTCCCTCTGTCATTCAATATCTGCACTGGCAAGAACACCAACCCCAAATTAGCCCAGGAATTAATTAGGATGGTCTGTCAATACTCTTCTCGATGGAAGACTTTGAAATACGATGGTGACTCTACCAATCTATCGTACTTCTCAAGCGAGATAGACGGAGTTTTAACGCTCCAGACATTGCATTTAAATGCACGAACTCCTCGATCGGGCCGTCAAGGGTGCTTCAACCTCGGAAAATTCATTCTGCGACCAAAGCTTTTGGTGATCGAACGCCTTTTTTCTCTTACTGAGATCGAAATTGACTGGAATTACTTGACCGAGTTAGTGATAGACTCGCATGTAGTTGACGGAGGGCTATCCGGTTATGAATGCCTTGAAGCGCTTCGCCGAGTACCTCGTCTCACGAAATGTACACTCTGCCCATTCCGCAGTCAACGATCCACCTTCCGAAGTCCGCCTCGTGAACCCCTTCTCCATCCCAGCATTACGAACCTCACCTTACTCGGAGATAATTGTGATGTCATTTTCTCGCATCTACGTTGTCCCTCATTGGAGACATTTACACTTTCTGGGTTTCAGAGAGGTGCGCCTGTAGAGGTCATGGTCATATTTTTGCGGGAGTCCAAGTGCTCCATTACGAATTTGACTATCAGAAGTCTCTATCTTAGAGCACAAGGACAGGACCTCGATTTGCTCTGTCAAGTCATGCCTACGCTCCACCATCTGCATATTGAACAGCTTGGGCAGTCCCTAAATCAACTTAACGATACCTTTCTTTCACTTCTCGCTGATGTATCAGATCTGAGTGGCGAAATCAGACCTCGTTATCTACCAGAGCTGCGTTCATTGGCGATACACCAAAATAAACCCATGAACTTGGTCTTAGTCCCTTCGGTCTTCAGTCTTAACCCTGGAAAGCTAGCATGCCATAGAACAAAGCTTGAATCCGTTGACTTCATATTCACCGATGCTATGGCCAACTTGATTTACACGAGTATCGGAGCAGGATATCGGACGCTGAAAGAACTTGCATGGTTGAAGAAACAGGGTGTGAACTTGGAAATACACTTGGGGGAGGATAGAAAGGAGTTGGGTATCGACGATTGTAGTAACTCATCATGGTTCCAGGAATACTAGTCTTCCATCGCATAAATTTGAGCATAATGCCAGTGGTCCTTCAAGTCACTCCTGAGGCCTGAGTCCTTGTCCGACAGTTTGCCGACAGCTTAAAAGTTTCTTCTAAATTCTTGTATGCCTCTGTATCGCAACCCTCGCACACTGTCTTCTCTAACAACTTTTTTATGCTATCCCAATGATTACAGAATTCATTCGCAAACGCACCCTACGTGAGTGTAGAGGTATCAATTTGGTATCAATTGATGAGGTTCGGGATGGGTGCATCCTCAGGCTACAGTCGCGGACAACCAAACCCAACTAATCGGGTATCTCAGTAAATAATGGATATTTTGCCAATCTGACTTCAGATTCAGATCCAGAAAGCCAAAACGCGTCAAAAAACACACCTCCGAAGTTTTTCCCACGAGCCGTTGTGTTTGGCCAAATTTTTGAGCAAGATCACCGACACTTTGGATGATGTGTGCGCAAATTTTGGGGCCGCAACTTGATGGCCGCAAAATTTTGCTGCCATCTTTCGACCCAAATTGTAGAATATAGGTGAATATGGTGTTATCTGACCAAAGCATTCCGTATGGGGCGGCAAACTGTCACGCGACCTGATGACACAGCGAGGTCTTGCCATTTTTGGCCAAACTTGTTCATTTTTTTGCCCGGAAACGGCTCGTGAGAAGGTCTTTATTTTGCCCGCATCATAAGCCGTTTGTCAAAAGGAGTCGTTTGCGCTATTTTTCATGATTTTTGGATCAATTCCCACGCTTTGGCCAAAATTCCAGGGTGCTCATTCCATAAATGGCAATTTCTGAAGGAATGGCTCGATAGAATTGAATGAAAATGGTATGGCTAGAACCCCCTTGTCATTCTGCATCGATTCCGACCATTTTCGGAACTTATAATATACCTTGATATTATTAGTTGGGTTTGCTTGTCCGCGACTGTATATATGGGATACAATTCCTTCAGAATAAAACATGTCAAAACAACCGCTCGGATTTGATGTCCATTTAATGTTGAATTAAATACTCTCTGGTTCGTCTACGAAAAGCGTCGTTTCTCCTCAGTTCTTGCTCGTCGACACGCGCAGACAGTCTTAACTGATTGTTTACACCATACAACGATGCACTTGTACAATTTGACTCTCCAGCCACCCACGGCGACGACGCAAGCCATCGTCGGCAACTTCTCGGGCGCTAGACAACAAGAAATCATCGTCTCTCATGGAACAAGACTCGAGCTGCTCAGACCAGACGCGCAGACAGGGAAAGTCGCGACAGTAATCGCGACAGATGTCTTTGGGTCCATTCGCTCGCTCGCTGCTTTTCGTCTAACGGGCGGGACTAAGGGTGAGGTTTTCGTACGTATCCCATTCTAGTACTTGCTCATCTGTGCATCGAATCTTAGATTACGCCATAGTAGGGTCGGACTCAGGACGCATCGTTATCCTGGACTATGATCCCAAAACCAGCAGTTTCATCAAACTGCATCAGGAGACATATGGAAAGTCGGGGGCACGACGTATTGTTCCTGGGCAATATCTCGCGACGGATCCGAAGGGAAGGAGTGTGATGATAGCGTCGATGGAAAAAGCCAAGCTTGTCTACATTCTCAATCGGGACGCCGCTGCAAACCTCACTATTTCGTCGCCACTGGAAGCGCACAAAAACGCGGCCATTATTCACCATATTGTCGGTTTAGATGTCGGATTCGAGAATCCCATGTTCGCGGCGCTGGAGGTGGATTACACTGAGTCGGATCAGGATCCAACAGGCGAGGCGTTCAACAAAGCGGAGAAGGTGCGTCTTTTTTTACAATATCATGCGTTTCTAACTACGAACGCGCGTCATCCAGATGCTAACATACTATGAGCTCGACCTCGGTCTGAACCACGTCGTCCGAAAATGGAGCGAACCAACAGATCCCCGCGCCAACTTGCTCGTACAGGTGCCTGGAGGCCAACTCGCCTCCTCCGACCGGTTCGACGGCCCTTCTGGCGTTCTCGTGTGCTGCGAGGATCATATCATATATCGACACATGGACGCCTCTCAACACCGAGTTCCTATCCCTCGGCGGAAAAATCCACTAGAGGATTCAAATCGGGGACTGATTATTGTCGCGGCCGTCATGCACAAGATGAAGGTGTGTTGACGTGTATATGCATTATTCTTATATCTTTTAAAGATTGTATCTTCCAGGGTGCTTTCTTTTTCCTTCTTCAAAGCGAGGATGGCGACTTGTACAAAGTCACTATCGAACATGAAGAAGAGGAGGTCAGATCACTGAAAATCAAGTATTTCGACACTGTGCCAGTAGCAGCAAGTCTATGCATCCTAAAGTCTGGTTTCCTCTTTGTCGCAAGTGAATTCGGAAATCAGTAAGCTGCAATTTTTTTTTGTTTCGCTCTTTACTTATTTTCCCCTTTCAGCTACCTTTACCAATTCCAAAAACTAGGCGACGACGACAATGAACCCGAATTTAGCTCCACTTCGTATCCTTCCTTTGGTATGGCCGACCCTACCCTTCCTCTGCCACGAGCGTTTTTCCGACCGCGACCACTGGACAACTTGGTCATCGCCGACGAGTTGGAGTCGTTAGATCCTATCATCGACTCAAAAGTCCTCAATGTCCTCCCCAACTCCGATACTCCTCAAATTTTCGCTGCGTGCGGCCGCGGTGCTCGCAGTACATTGAGAACGCTGCGACATGGTTTGGAAGTGGAGGAGTCTGTCAGTTCCGACCTTCCTGGTATTCCTAACGCTGTTTGGACGACTAAGCGGTCGGAAGATGGTGCGTATCTAAATTTTGAATTAAAGGACCAGACCTTCATATTGTAATTTTTGTATAGATCCTTATGATTCTTACATTATCCTGTCCTTCGTAAATGGCACCCTCGTCCTATCCATCGGGGAAACCATTGAAGAAGTTCAAGACACTGGCTTCCTATCCGCCGCGCCAACGCTCGCAGTGCAGCAAATCGGCGCCGATGCGCTCCTACAAGTTCATCCCCAGGGCATCCGGCACGTCCTCGCTGACAGGCGCGTCAACGAGTGGAGAGTTCCTCAGGGCAAGACGATCGTCTGTGCCACGACCAACAAGCGTCAGGTTGTCGTGGCGCTGAGCTCAGCGGAGCTGGTGTATTTCGAGCTAGATTTGGATGGGCAGTTGAATGAGTACCAAGATAGGAAGGCTATGGGAAGCACGGTGCTTGCACTGAGTATTGCGGAGGTGCCTGAGGGTCGGCAGAGGACACCTTACCTGGTAAGCATATTCTTCTCTTTCTCTAGTAGTTCCATTAATTTATGATTTTAATTTTCTTCTTAGGCCGTAGGTTGTGAAGATCAAACCGTCCGCATCATCTCTCTGGATCCTGAAAGTACCCTCGATACGATCAGTCTGCAAGCATTGACAGCCCCTCCGTCGTCCATCTGTATCGCAGATATGCTGGACGCCAGTATCAACAAGGCGCAGCCGACAATGTTCGTCAACATTGGTCTACAGAACGGTGTTTTGCTGCGCACGGTGCTCGATCCTATCAATGGCCAGCTAACGGACACTCGAACTCGGTAAGCTTTGGTTCAGTTTATCTTTCGTCTTTTTGACTGAACCTTGTCATGTTCGTTGGTCAGATTCCTAGGAACGCGCCCTGTGAAACTCGTTAGGGTGCAAATTCACCGCAACCCTGCGATCCTTGCGCTGTCGTCACGCTCATGGCTGAACTATACCCATCAGAACCTCATGCATTTTACACCGCTCATTTACGACAACCTCGACTATGCGTGGAGTTTCTCTGCTGAGCTGAGCCCAGAAGGGCTGATCGGTATTGCAGGAAGTGTGCTTCGGTAGGTTTCATTGATCTTTTGCATCGAGAATACTCAAAAACTCATTTACTTGATTTCCAGGATATTCCAAGTACCAAAGTTAGGCACGAAGCTAAAACAAGACTCGATTCCGCTTTCATATACGCCGCGCAAATTTATCACCCATCCCGCTAATAATTATTTCTACATGATCGAAGGTGATCATCGTGTTCTAGGCGAAAGCGCGTCAGCAAAGAAGATCGCAGAATTGGTAAGTTTGCTTATCTGTTCATTGTCTTATAATCACTCATTTACCTCTCTAGCGTCGGCAAGGCAAACGCGTCGATGAAGAAGTCGTCAACCTGCCACCAGAGGTCTTCGGTCGTCCTAGAGCGCCTGCAGGCACATGGGGCTCCTGCATCCGAATCATTGATCCTATAGAAGCTAAGACAGTAAACGTGATTGAACTTGAGGACAACGAAGCCGCATTTTCACTCGCTATCGTGCCATTTTCCGCTCGCGGAGGCGAGCTACATTTAGTTGTAGGCACCGCCGCTGACACGCTCATCTCGCCGCGGTCGTGTACGAGTGGGTATTTGCGTACATACAAATTTACGGAGGATGGTGCGAACTTGGAGTTCCAACATAAGGTACAGTTTGGTTGTCAAATGCTACCCTACAATTTGATCCTAACTTTTTGAAAAATTTAGACTGAAGTTGACGACGTTCCTCTGGCTCTGTTGGCATTCCAAGGTCGTTTACTCGCTGGCGTTGGAAAATCTCTGAGGATCTATGACATTGGAAAGAAGAAACTTCTTCGCAAGGTCGAAAACAAGGTATATCTATTACACTGTTGCGCGTCAGTTCATGTTTGTTCATTTTGAGTCGCACTAGACTTCAACAACGGCCATCGTATCCCTCGCAACGCAAGGCTCGCGTATCATCGTTGGCGACATGCAAGAATCTGTCCAGTATGCGGTATACAAGGCGCCAGAAAACCGACTTCTCACTTTCGCCGATGACTCCCAGCCACGTTGGGTATCAGCCATGACGATGGTCGATTACAACACTGTCGTCGCCGGAGATCGTTTCGGAAACGTCTTTGTCAACAGGCTAGACCCAAAAATTTCAGACCAGGTCGATGAAGATCCTACTGGTGCCGGAATCTTGCATGAAAAAGGTATCCTCATGGGAGCACCTCACAAGACAAAAATGCTTGCGCACTTCCATGTTGGTGACCTTATCACATCGATACACAAAGTCTCGCTCGTCGCTGGCGGTCGAGAAGTGCTCCTATACACCGGCTTGCATGGAACTATTGGAATCTTGGTGCCATTCGTGTCGAAGGAAGATGTCGACTTCATATCTACTTTGGAACAACACATGCGGACGGAGCAACCTAGCCTGGTTGGACGAGACCAACTGAGCTGGCGCGGTTACTACGTGCCTGTTAAGGCCGTTGTTGATGGCGATCTCTGCGAGACATATGCACGTTTGCCTGGTACGAAACAACAATCCATCGCGGGCGAGCTGGACAGGACGGTGGGTGAAGTACTGAAGAAGTTGGAGCAATTGAGGGTGACGGCGAGCGGATTCTAAGTAGTATGTCCGATATTGATGTTCTTTGCGAGATTGACTGTGTATTGGTGTTTTGTAATTTGCTTGTGTGTCCTTTCTATTTTGTTGAATCTACATAGCGTTTCTCTTGTTCTCGGGATCAATCTAAGGCTAATTTGAGGTGCGCTATTCATGACGGAGAAGCGTGAAATTGAAACAAATCCATGTATTAAACAAAGTAAACATATTCAACAAAGCCACGGTGGTTAATATCCATCTGCGGCGCCGAATTTAGACTTCTTAGAGCCTCTTCCACGCTTACTGGTACCTCTTGTAGAACCGCCTCTTCCCCGCTTTCCTGAGGATGAACCTGAAGAATATGATTTCCTTCCATAGCTAGTTCTTCCACCAAGTTCCTCCGGACAATCTGGTCAATTTCATTAGGAAAAAATATGCATGACCTGAAGGGAGAAGCTTACTCGAACTCCAGTGGCCCGACCCACCACATTTGTAACACTCATTAGAGGTACCAGAGTTACCGAATGATTTAGACTTGCTGAATTTGGAGCCGCTCGAACTTGCACCGTTCGGACAAGCTGAGAAAATGGAATTACTTTTGCGAAAACAAAAGAATATGGCGGCAACATACATGAGCTGTAATGTCCAATTTGATGACATTTAAAACATTCGGCACTGGCAGCAGCAGTGTTTGCGTTGGCACCGAAACTTCGAGATCGTGAACCAGAATTACTCTGTCCTCCAGGACATGCTAAAATATGTGATTTAGTTCAAGGGCATCGCGGGTATAAGGCAGAAAAAAAAACTGACCATTTGCAAAATGACCTTCTTCGCCACACTGTCTCAATTCGTCAATGAATTATATAGCCGTAATAATTGTATAAATTACCTTGAAACATGCACCAGAAGGCGCACTGTTGTTGAACGACTGACCACGCGAGGGGCCAGTGCCACCATCTCGAGCGAGAGGCCCACCCGAGTTTCGAGGAGGTTCGTCGTCCCACTCGAAGAACCCACACGGCCCTTGGTCGACAGGCTTTCTGCACTTCCAAAATTTGCGTCCTTGGTTTGGGCCTTCTTTATACGTTGTAAGCATAATCCCATCTTCATTACAGCCGCACTGTCGCGCTTCTCCAGTGCCGCCGGATCCCCCGTCGTTTGCCTGATATGACACAATTTAATGCCAAAATAAAATAAGAAAGTAAATTAACACGCACCGAAGAATAAGGTCTTTTTGTTGGGACACTCATCCCTCCTGTACCACTGGTAACAATGCCCTCTTCAACCCATTGGAAAAACTCGCACTTGCGCGTCTCGCACGTCCAGAACTTCTTCCCTTTCGTCGCTTTTTCCCCTGTGACCGTCCTCTGACCGGCAGGCACATTACAGCGACACATGATCTCGTCGCCTCCAATCATAGCATTGGGTCTGTTATAATCATTACGGGCAGGAGGTGGCTTTGCCGAAGAAGTCGATGCGGCTGCGGGAGGAGGACCTGCCTGCCAGGTAGGGGTCATGTAGACAGGTGCAGTCTGCCACGAGTTAGAGGCTACGATTGTCGATGAAGTAGACAAAGGTTCAGGTTCAGGTCGAGTCGGCGGCACCGCCGCTGTCCGCGATGGGCCAGATTGCATAGCTGAAGCTGCTGCTGATGCACCACGTGGCGGGGGTGCATCGTCGTCTACGAGGGTCAGTCTAAGTCAAGGCCATAAAAATTGTATCCAACGGCTTACCATCGTCCGAATCAAGAAACAGAGGAGTAGCAGTGCCAGTCGCGCCTCCTCGTCCACGACCACGCGTCGCAGCACCACGTGTAGCTCTTGTAGTGCCCCGAGCACGAGCCGCTCCACGACCTCTCGCACCTGTACCTCCATCTCCACCTTCACCAGGATCTCCTCCTCCTCCGCCTCCTCCTCCTCCTCCTCCTCCGCCGCCGCCGCCGCCGCCGCCGCCGCCGCCGCCGCCTGCACCACCACCTGGCCCTTGACCATTCCCGTTCGGAGCCCCTCCCTCACCAGAAAGATACCGCGTTACGCTCTAATGATCGGAAACGATAAACTATAAGTGCAGATAATGAACATCAAATAACTTACCGAGGTGACTCTCTGGAAATCTCGTCTGACGATGACAAACATCTCCTTGTACTGGTTAAGCCCTTCCATAAGCATGTCGTTCTTGGTTACGGTACCCTCGCACACTTGCACCATCTTGCGCTCGGTCTTCAGACAAAAGCGATCAGAAATTAGCTGAAGACATTCTAAAGGAATACATACCTCGCGACGCAGCTGTGGCTTGCTGACATTTTTGGCCAGTCCGATTTGGTTATACCCTTCGATAAGACCGATTCCAAGCGTCGATGGTACCAGGTACTTCGTCGCACCCTCCATACGTTCAATCACATAATCACGATCTATGATGGTCTGGATATGCTGTGCGATGGTTGCATCCGTACCTTTGTTCAAAAAAAACGACGAGTTAGAGGAGTAACAAATTGAAAAACTACGACGTACCGATTCCATTCTTGTCCATCAGAGTGACGAGATCAGCTTCTGTCAGGTAATTAGGCCTCGAAGTTTCTCCTTGTCTGATCTCGCACACCGTCGGCTGGAACTCCTCGCCTTCCTGGAAATCAGGCACCGTATGCCCCAGCCACTTATCGTAGATATAAACGTTGAGATAATTCCGTTTCTTCACGACCAAGCCTACCAGGATCGTCAGTGTAATGTTACTCTTCGAAGCATGACAAACGTACCTGTCGCGTAGAACTCCTCGCCTCCACATACCACATCGACCGTCGTCTGCCAGCCCTCGGCATCCTTCGAACAACAGGCCAGGTATCTTCGAGTGATGTACTCATATACCCTCTTCTCATCTCCTGCTAAGTTTCCGGCATGCGCAGTGGGGTGGATTGGCGGATGCGCTTTATCGTTGTTTTTTCCCTTGCGTGGTGGATTGTAACCTCCTTGTTGCAATCTGACATTGAGAACATTAATAACGTGTATGAAAAGAGATGCCAAAATGCTGACGAAGTTGCGAACGCGCCCCAGTTCGGATCGACGGTCTGCTTGGCTATGAGGCCCATATGGTCAAAAGCTTTGTCGAACTCGTCGGTTTCCGTGCGTGGATATGACACGAATCCCTGTTGGTACAATTTTTCGGCGACCTGTTTCGTGGACTTCAAATGGTGTTTCCCTTTTGAACAAAAACTCACTTACATCCAGTACTTTCTTTGGTGCAAGTTTCAGCAATCGAGAGCCGGCTTTTTGAAGTTCGACAGTTGTGAGAGGCAATGGTTTCCTGAAGTTTTGACACAAACGATTAACGATCGATATCGTTTATTTTTATTGGGTTGCGCACCATTTCTTCGTCGTCTTGTTTGTGACTTTGGTTACAACGGCTAGCGAATTTCCCATTATTTGAAATAGATTCGCCACTACAATTTCGTCGAAGAGGTGGTTGCGTTTCCAGTTGAACTTGGTTTCTTCCTCGGTACCTTGCGAAGGCGAGGGTCGCCTCAAGGAGAGGTAGATATACCAGAAGGATTCTGGGACAAAATTCTTCACAAGGCCGTAGCGCTGAACGACGAAACCCAGAGTCGGAAATTGACACGGACCTAGAATTGCTGAGAAAAGGAAGTGGCAGGATACACAAAGGACGTACCGTAAGAGACAACACTCTTCTCATTCGCAATCTGTGGCACCTTTCCCTGTAGAATGAGCGTTTGTAATCGCGTAAATGCAGACCCCACTTTCAAATCGAGCATGATTCGAGCTTCGACTGCGTCTGCTTGGCGTTTATCGAGTTCAACAGGATTTTGGGCCGCGTTGTGAATCTGCCTGTTTCCTCCTTAGGCGAGTCATCAGGGGAGGTATTAAGGCGACTCACTGGGCAATGATAGCACTGAACTTCGCCCTCTTTATGCGAATAGTAGCGTTGGCCGTCCTGCAGACTTTCGCTACCTCCATCCCGATATGCTCCCCCTCTCTGTCACAATCCGTCCAGATCATCAGCACTTGCGCTCGCCGCGCTTGCGTCATGAGATTGCTCTCGATATCTTTGTTCTCTGGGGGCACCTTCGTTTCCACCGGAGCATCAAAAAGATCGAACGCATCGCATGCATTCCATTTGCGGTGGGTGTCATAGAAGTCCTGAGCTGTAAGATGCCCTGAAACGCAGGTTACGGTGAAAAACGATTGGGTCTGGGGGTAATCGAATTCATAGTTCTTTATGTATTTGTTTCGCGTGTTGGTCTACAAAAGGCGTCAAAATCGCGTGGTGGTAGACACAGCTGCACATACTGTTGTAAATTGGCCACCCGAAAGAATCTGCGAGATAGCTTTGGCGATTGAAGGCTTTTCTGCGACACATAGGACTCTCATGGATGGCTCCAAGAGACTGAAAAGTTGGATATAGTTTGTGTGCGTTAAAGAGAGAACAGAGAAAGGTTCCTTGAAGTCGTCGGACGCGACGTGACAAGCACGTGACATTCGCTACGCGATCGAGCTCTAGCAGTATCAAAAATTCAAGTTGCATTTTTTCGCGGGCTCTACAGCGAGCCAATTATCTTCATGAAGAATTTTCAATGCGACATGGAGCATTGAGAATATATACCAGCTTAATATTAAATAAATTCCCCTTTATCCCGCCCAACCTGTAAAATAAACTTGACCCCTTGTTCCTTCAACGCGATAAGTATCTTCCGCGTCTTTACGTCGATATCTTGACAAGCGGACTCGAATGTCGCTCCGGAGCCGCCATAGATGAATTCAAAAAACTGAAGTTTTTTCCTATGCCAACGCGGAGGCCCGTTCAAGACAGGGGTATAGAAGATAGAAGGTAGGAGGTCCCATTGCAAGAATGGATCCCCAAGCGTCAACGAGCGAAGCTCTGGCAAATATAGAGATTTGACCTCGCCACCTATGTTTGATATCTTGGCGAGGAGCGCAAAGAATAGAACATTTTGTTGTTCGAGTGTATTTTCTTCGAAGGAAAAATACAGGTCTAGACGCAGGCGGTGTAGTGTGGGCACGGCTCGACAAAGTAATCCAAGGTCTTCTCCTCGAAGCTCTCCGTCTTGAATATTCAAAGTCGTTAAAGAAGCGTTGGATCTCTGTAAAAAATCGATCATCCGTCTCATCACCGCCTCGTGTTGAAATCCTTTAACCGTTAATGTCTTCAATGCTGGGCACATCAGATATGGAAACATATTGACACAAACATTTCCATCGAGTGTGAGGTCCACCATGTTCTTTAGAAGGACTGGTGTTTTTGAAGTCCATCGCTGATGACAGATTTGGGAGATCGTACACGTCGTGAGATTGGGCACTTTCCGAAGCACCTCGAGAAAATCCAGACCAGCGCCCTTTGAGGCTACCACCAGTTCGATTACATAGTTCCAGTCAATGGTGATCGCGGAGAAATTACAGACTTTGTCAATCACCAAACGCTTTGGCCGCAGGATAAATTTCCCTAGGTCGAGCTTTCCTGCGCTACGCGATTTCGCGATCCACGTCTCCAGAGATAGCGTTTGAAGCATCGAAACTCCATCAATCTTGCTTGAGAAGTTGGACAATCCAGCAGACTCGCCAACGTATTTCAGATCTTTCCATCGAGAAGCGTGTTGGTTGAGCAATTTGATTAATTCCTGGGCAGGTTTAGAGTTCTTGGGCGTGAAGAAATTGATGGAGAGAGGCCGGTTGCCAGACCTTCCTATCCACTCTTTCGCAAGGACCGGCAGTGAGAACATATTCTTCTCCCCAACATGTATAGGAACATCGGACCAAAGTCGTGGAGTTGTATGTGCAATACGTCTCCATCTCTGGGAAACGGCTGATAGAACGAGCGGTGCGCCTAGCGTGTGTATTGATTTCTCGAATCGGATGTTCGTAATGGTAACGTCCTCAGGAAGGCAGAACTCGAATATCGTAGACGTTATTTCCGGAGGCATGTGGTAGTTCAGCCTATCATGGTTGATGTTTACTTTCGTCTTCCACTCCCGACGCTGAGTTTCCATCTTGAGGATCGCTACCCGCATCTCCCGAATTTTTTCGTCGAGATTGGCGACATTTCGACACGGCACGCAAGCTTCAGTATTTGTTGGCAAACATATGTAGCCATCGTCTTTAGCACGAGGGTATTTGCAGTACTGGCAGAGAGTGGACATGTCGGTTTCCTCCGAGTCAAGGTTATCTACAAGAGCGACTCTTTCCGCGTTCTGACTTTACATAAGCGGCAAGCACGGCGCCGTGAGTGCCGATGATGGACTTCGTCCTTGATACTAATAGGGTATTAGCACTCTACATACATATTATTTGTATGGGTGTACTTTCGAGGGAGGGGAGGTGCAAGGAAGGTTCAGAGAAATTTACTGATGTGACTATATATAGGACCAAATATTTTAAAGAGCAATTAAGCACTCAAGAAGAACGTAGGTATTTATTTATAGCCGAGTCCCCCCGTACGATGGAGTAAATTTCTTCGATGTAGAGAACATCAAAGCGTATAAATTAGAAAAGTTCTCTTTTGTCCTCCCCAATCTTTAAAATAAACTCCACCCCTTGTACCTTCAATAACCAAAGTTCTTGCTGCGCCACTATGTGAATATTCCGACAAATCAACTCGAATGAACGTCCAAGTTGAAAACCATCCAGTATAAGTTCAAGGGATTCCAATTTTGTTCGGTGCCGTCCTGAAGCTCCAGGGACGTTTGGGAAGTAGATATTGAAGATAGAGGGTATGTCTATCCAATTCCACGTATCTTCCTGGAGTATTGTCAATGAGCGTAGCTCGGTTAAATGTACGGGGACAACCTCGCCGGCTGCATTTCGCTCCGGCTGCACCATGGAGAGGAGCGAAAATAAGTGACTGTCCAGGCGTTCAATGCCTGAATGCGGGCGCAATTCTATATTCAAGATGTGTAGCGTATTTATGGCTCGAGCTCGACAGAGTAAATCGAGGTCTTCTTTTCGCAGTCGTAGGTCTCGAATAAACAATGTCGTCAATGAGCACTTTGATTTCTTCAAGAAATCAAACATATTTTCCACCGCTACCTCTTCGCGAAACCCTTTGACTGACAACGTCTTCAATGCGGGGCATAGTAGATGTGGGAAAATCGCAACACAGCCATTCCCGTCCAGTGTGATGTCCACGATATTGGGATGAGGAATGGGTTCTCCAGACGTCCACCGCTGGTACCAGCCTCGAGTGATTGTGCACTTGGTGAGATTAGGCGCTCTGCGAAACATCTCAAGGCAATCCTGACCGGTTAATGAACCATTCAAGGCCACCTCCAGCTCTTTTAAGCTGCTCCAATCAACGATGATCCCACTGAAATGAGAGAGGCGGAGGATGACCAAGCACTCTGGTTGTACAACGAGGTTTCCTAGGTCGAATCTCCCGACTCGGCGTGAATTCACCATCCACGTCTCCAGGGAAAGTCTATGGAGCTTCAAAGTACCATTGATTTTGCTGGAGAAGTGGGATAATGCGGCAGATTCACCTGCATATTTCAGAATCTTCCATCGAGGAGCAAATTGATTGAGCACCTTGATAACATCTTGGGCTGGTTTGGAGTTCCTTCCGGCGTAAAGATTAATTGAAAGTGGGCGTTGGCCTGACCTCTCTATCCATTCTCTCGCGAGTCCCGACAATATAACGTTCTTCTCTACAACACGCAGAGGTACATCGGACCAAAGGCGCGGTGTCGCATGGGCTATATTTCTCCACCGCTGGCAAACCGCCGAGAGAATCAATGGGGCGCCTAAAATGTACATTGATCTCTCGTATTGGAGGTCCGCACTCGAGACGTCCTCGGGCAGGCAGAACTGAAATATCATGGATGTGATCTCTGGAGGCATGCGGCGGGTAATCCTGTCGTGGCTAGCATTCAGATGCATCTTCCACTGCTGACGGTAGTGCTCCATTTCGATAACGTCCTCCCGCAATTTGTGGATTTTTGCGTCGAGATAGGCGACCGTGCGACATGGCGTACAAGCACGTCGATAGTTTGGAGGGCATATGAACCCATCGTTGGTGGTAGCCTGAGGATATTTGCAGTAGTCGCAAGGAGTGGTCATGAGTGCGATTCGGCGAGAGCGATTCTGATTTTCACAGCGTGTGTTAACTCAGTTTAAGCTCCGCGGCGTGTGCTACCTCATGTGAGCCCCATGGGAGGATTCTATTTTCCCCCTTTGTTCATGCTCTGCACATCATTTGCGCGCTTCGGCAGAGTTGTCATATAAGTGCATAAGAACGATTAGCAGAAATGCAGAAAAAATAGCGCGTTTAGAATTGATATAATGCTCTGATTAAACTGACCACTGCTCGTATTCTTATGGGCGCCTAAATCACGACGGCGAGAAAGCATACGACTGGAGGTCCAAACATCACAAATCCAAGGTTTTCATCGTCTTCGTGTCGTCTTAAAAAATAAATATCTACGAACTCTTCAGGGGATAGAGGCCAAGTGAGTATGGGCCATCTTAAAAGCGCTCCCACTATGACCGATTGATCCCTAACCAGAAATGGTGGTCGTTGTTAATCTAGCGCTTGGTCACATTGGCAGAAACTTAGGGGATTGCGCGTTGATTGCGCACCTATCTCTTGGAGGTTCCTATTTTGCAGAGGACCATGAGACAAGAGGTGATTATACTATGGTACATGGCATCAGTATATATACTGTAGGCCTGTGAACTTTGCATATAAAGTTCCAGTAGAGCGAGGGCACGAAGTGTGTCGACCTTGAAGCTTGAAGGCCGTTAGATTGTATATGCCCGACAAGTGTCCGAGACCATAGCTGCGATCTCGTCCACGGCCTAACTTCACCGACGCGATTGCGCATGGACTGGGAAGCTGTACGCCAAGGCCGCAGTGGAGGACTCGGCTAGTGCGTCTGTTAAAACGGTCGTCGGATATTCGATCCGCACAATCTAGTTTGTATGACAGCGTAACAATGCCATGATGACTGCCTAGAATAAGATAGCGACGATTAGTTGAGAACGAAATAAAAATCAAGTACCCTTCATAGAATCAGTCAAATTATGTTTGCTTAATCACTATGTATATGTCCACATCGCAGTCGTAAATTTAAATGTTGGGTACTAGTATATGTCACCTACCATCCGGTCCTCCCCAGACAAAATTAAACCATTCGGCAATTGGCAGAGCTTAATCACACTGACGCGCCCAGTTGGCCAGACTTTCGCGTGTCCAAATACCCATGCCGACTTTATCTTCATGTTCCGCCAACGTGTTGCGCGACAGTCCACCTTCAGGCCAGACCTCACCAAACTCAGTCAACTCAGTAGCATTCACCGAAGTAGCAGTACCCTCGCCATCCTCCAACTCTCTCGGATCGTCTCCATCGTCGGCGAATTGAGATTCAGGAACGTAAGACGACGCGGTGTCCATAAGTTCATCCAGGCCATAGGAGGGATTAGTCCACGCGTGATACAATGCCAGAATATTAAGGAGAAGTGGCGCGAGAGGGGTGCCGCAGTATATGTCGTCCACCTCATGTAGCCTATAGATCAATGAGCGCCCTAGCGCGAGGATAGCAAACTTGGGATGGATGTGGCTTCGGAGAACAGGGAAAGTGTCAAAAGGGTAGTTGTAGGCAAGAGATTCGGCGGCATTCGAAGCGGTGGCATCAGTTTGGCGGGTAATTTGAAGTCCTTCCAGCTTACAGAGGGGCATCAAGCGGTATTCGTAGACTCCGTCCTACAGTTATATCGAATAATTTTAGAACAGACATATGAAGACATATGAAGATCACACGGAGAAAGAACGCACAGGGAGTTGGGGAAAGGTCTCCCGGTGTGCGAATGGTATCTGGTTGAATTCGGAAGTCAAAGAAGAGCCGTACCGGGCGACAATCTCCGGAGGGGGGAGTAGCGCCCAGCAATGTTTTTCATAGAGAACGCGAAGAATTGGGCCGACTGTGCTTTGAATCAAAAAGTGGGCTTCAAAGTACAAAATATCAAACACATACCGCAGAACACATTACCGGGGGTGTTCATAGTCAACGACCCCCGTTTCATCTTCCAAAACCATTCGATACTTTCAATATTCATCTACAATGGTTCAGAAGGGTGCGTATACGCGACTTCTGAAGGAAAAAGTACTCACGTCTTCCATCTTCAACACATGACAAAATTCGACGCCGCTTTCTTTCGGCTTGTTCTCGACCAGACAGCGCAATCCATTCGGGTCCACTTCAGCTACGCATCTTTGCAACGCATCAGAAATAATAGTCCTTCGGGCGTCGTCTGGGTACAGGTTGTTCCATGCGTTTGTGTTCTGGTTCATGGTGGTGGTGGAGGAGACTGGTGAAGAGTGGCACAGGTTCAGCCTGGCATTGAACAAGTGAAAGTAGGGTTTCAGCATGTTGCCAAGGCCAGTCGGGAGTTGTTCTGTGTTTAGGTCGGCATTGTTGAATGAACAACGCAGTATAAATTGGAATTAAGGTTCGTTCCATAACCCGTTTATAGGATAATGACAGCCAGCGATAGTTAGAGAGAAAGCCTCAGGGTCCGGAGGTGATACGCCCGACCATATGTTGGGCGATGATATCTGGAATGTCAGATTTGCTCTTGGATCCCATACGGTCTTTATGCGCAAAAGAAAGGAGCTCCTTGTTTCTGCTCGATGGTGAGTAACAAGGACTGATCAGCATTGCACAGAATAATGTCCGTAACAAAGTGGAACAAGGACTATAGGGATGAGGAGAAAGTCATGGGCAGTCGTGCGCTCATCCCCCTCTCCCCTAGCCCGTGGCGGAAGTCAGTCATGTAGGACACGAGCGCGTAGGTGGCGATCGAAAGGATGGCGATGGAGAAAAGCCAGCGCCGTCGGTGCCGCGAAGATTTGAGGGTCAACGCAAGGACGTATAGGCTTTCGAGGAGGATCCAGAGCCAGATACTGAGGTTTGGAGCCCATGGTCGACGTGGAACAAAGAAAAGCGAAGAAGACGTGTTAGAGCTGCGCCGCTGTTCCTTCGCACAGCCTGAAGGGTTGATGAGCGCCCCTGGATTGAAGCATCCGCCTGTGTCATCTGTACTTACATCGTTTCATGTCTTCGCAGTGAATAGTAGGTAATTGTCCGAAAAAGGACGCCGCGGATGTTTCCGACGATGACCCGCTCGCCTAAAGTTATGATGACGCTGTTCGGATTATGTAGGAGCAAACAACTCCTCCCCTGAAGCCATGTCCTTGCCAGCCACGTACACTCTTTTCTTCTTCTTTGCACTCTGCAGCGGCCCCTCGAAGCGTGGTTAGTCGCGCACCATCGTCACATTGAAGGATGTCAAGGTGCGTCTTACGGCGTTATCGACGACTGACAGCAACCGCGACTGCTCAAGGAGCAGGGCGTAATGGCACAGTAAAGTCAAATGGGCTGGAGCTCAACCTCGCATTACCCAAAGAGCTCGGAGGACGTGGCAAAAGCGAAAACCCCGAGCAGCTATTTGCTACTATGGGATATTCTGGTGTGTATCGACCAACTTAACCGTCTAATTAATGCTGACGAACCTCCCCCAGCCTGTCTTCTCGGTGCTATCCAAGCCGTGTCCAAGAAACTAGGCAAAGAAGAGATGTCGAAGGATGCCGTGCTCAACATCAGCGTCCGCCTCGGGGAGCCAACTGAGCTAAAGTGGTTCGGACTTGCTGTGGATATCAAGGTCAAGGGCATTGACGAGGAGCTCCTCAAGGCTGGGCATGAAGTAAGTGATAGAAAAACGCGCATACAATGATACATGACTTAGATACCATGCTGACCACATGCCAGTTCTGCCCATATAGCCGAGCCTTGACGAAGGGGGCTGTCGTGAATATTTCGACTGCATAAGGCATCGTCCGGAGATACATTCGCTTTCAAGCTCTCGTTTGTAAACTTGTATTTTGTAATTTACGGCATTGCTTTCATGATCTTTGTACTGTCTGATTATTCGTTCAGGAAAAACACTACTTTCATGCGAAGTCACAGCCTCTCGTTGTTATTGTCACTAAACTGACGCGATATTATGCTCCTGCAGAATCGATAGCACTTCCGCAGCAGTTGGTCTAGCCGACGGGTCGAAATGAAGACACCTTTCTACGACATCCCTGTACCAGCCCGGAGCGCTTCCTGGACCGTCACGCCACGCCAGAATGCGTATACCGCGCGCGCATCCTCCCGCGCGACACTGTGAAGAATGACGCCAAGTGAAAATATGTCTGCAGGCCCTGTCAATAGAGGTTCGAGGTCGGATCCAGTACCCCATATCGCTAATACCTCAGGCGCTGCGAAATCATTGGTGACGCCCTCTGAAAGGAAGTCAATGAGGATTGCCTGTCCCTTTGGACCAAGGAGGATGTTCTCTATCTTCAAATCTCCATTATACGCTTGAATCGAGTGCAGATCTACCACACCTTGTGCGATTTGACGTGCCCAGGCGTGTTTGATAGACCAGTCGAGGACAAGTTTGTCGTCGTTTTCTGATACGCCTAACTCTTCACGGACTTTGTTCAAGACATCCCCAAGTTCTCCAGCGTACATAAACGGCATCAAGAATCCACGAATCTCGTTGTCCTGATTGACCACTATAGCTTCGAGGTCGATGATGCTTGGTGAGTTGCGCAGCCTATCCAAGATCGTGATTTCCGCGAGAGAACCCTCGAGTCGGTACTCCTCGGCTGGGTTCTTGAAGACGAATGTCTGGCCTTTCCACTTGACACAGTCCACATCCATGTCTATACAAGCCACCTTCCTAAGCTCTGCAATCGGTACAGTAGGTATATGGGACAGGTGAGGAGGAATAGGAAGGTAGTGGACAATGTCGTCTACAGCCTCCGATATGGATGAGGTGAAGACTCCGTTTATCGTTTTCAACGTGATGAGAGTCGCTGTTGGATAAAATAAGGCAGGGTCTGGAAATACTTCAGAGAGAGCATCCTGTATGAGATCGTCTTTATAGCCAGGGTTGCGGTTGAGAAGACGATTTTCAGTAGCATCTGGCTCTCTATCATTGCGTTCATAGAACACGACGAGCATCTTCCCAGAGTCGTATATTTCTGGAATGGACTCGTAACGGATGAGAGCCTTGTCTACGTCCTTCATTGATTCGCAATAGACAACATTGAGCCTGGGAACTTGGGGAGGTTCGGGCGACGTCGCCCCACTTCTGTCAATAACTTTTTTATTGAATGAATGAATCAGATTCATCAATGGCAATATGGAAGACGACGAGCGAGCATACTTACCTTGGGATATATCAGTCAGCATGGTAAGGTGAGAGAGTAAAGGGTCGCACAAAACAAAAGTAAATTGTTGCGCCCACAAGCGCACAGACTAAGACTAACACTTCAAACGGCGCGTAAATGGTTATGATAACCCTCTCCTGCCATGTATATGGATGTCAAATTCAATCCTGCAGGCAGAATAAATGTATTATAATACAATCCAGACCATATCCTTTGTATCCTGCCCAAACTGTATTCTTATGGACATTCCATGGTTCCCCAATGTCCGAAGTTCTTTCCATGCATGGACGTCAATGTGCTCAACGACGTCGGCCTCGGATTTCGCATTAACCATAGTGAATTTAAGTTCGGATTTGAGTTCTTTTCTATGTTGCATTGATTTCCTAATGGTATCGAAGGGCAGGTCGAATTTGAACATAGAAGGCAAGGCGGCCCAATTCATGTACTCGGATTTACGCTGATGTATTGTCAACAAGCGCAACTCCGGTAAGTATAGTGGTCTGGTCTCGCTGCCTGCATTGGATACCATTGCAAGGAGTGAAAAGAAATGCCCGTTGGGCTGCAGCTGCAGCTGTTGTGAGAACTTCAGCTCGGGCAAAAGGCGCAATTCTATTTCCAGATGGCGTATCGTAGGTATGGCTTGTAGGAGCAGATCGAGGTCTTGATTTTCAAGCTTCAAGCGTCATCTTTTGAATCAATAGAGTTGAAATGGAACACATGGATTTCTGCAAAAAATTGACCAGACGATCTGTCGGCGCGCTTTGGTGATATCCGATAATTGTCAATGTGTTCAAAGAAGGACAGAGTAGTAGATCCAGGAAGGAGGCGAGCCAATGATTTGCGCCTAGGGTGAGATCCACGATATTGTTACACTGAATGGATCCTGGAGGAGTAAATTCGATAGTGAATTCGCATGGGGAGAGGGTGCATTTTGTAAGATGAGGCGCTCTGCGAAGCGCCTCAAGACAATCATCGATGCACACCCCGCGTTCGATCACTAGTTCCACTAGATGATTCCACTTGATATTGATCTCGTCGAAATCTTGAAAGCGTTCAATAACCAGACGCTTTGGTTGTAGAATGAACTTTCCCAGGTCTAATTTCCCTGCGCGGCGTGAATGGGCAACGTCTGTACTCAGAGACAGCGCCTGAAGTTTCGAAACCCCTTCGACTCTATTTGTCGAGAAGTTATTCAAGGCGGCAGATTCGCCACCAAACTTCAGACTTGTCCATCGAGAGACGTATTTGTTTAGAACCTTGATCAATTCCTGAGCCGGCTTATAGTTTTTTTCGGTGTAGAGGTTGATCGAGAGAGGCCGCTTTCCGGACCTCCCAATCCATTCTTTCGCAAGGACCGGCAGTGAGAACATATTCTTCTCCCCAACACGTAGGGGAACATCGGACCAAAGTCGTGGAGTTGTATGTGCTATATGCCTCCATCTCTGGGAAACGGCTGATAGAACGAGCGGTGCGCCTAGCGTGTGTATTGATTTCTCGAATCGGATGTCCGCACTGGTAACGTCCTCAGGAAGGCAGAACTCGAATATCGTAGACGTTATTTCCGGAGGCATGTGGTAGTTCAACCTATCGTGGTTGATGTTTACTTTCGTCTTCCACTCCCGACGCTGAGTTTCCATCTTGAGGATCGCTGCCCGCATCTCCCGAATTTTTTCGTCAAGGTCGGCGACATTTCGACACGGCGCGCAAGCTTCAGTGTTTGTGGGAAGACAAATGCACCCGTCGTCGTCAGCGCGGTGATAGTGGCAGTAAAGACAAGGAACAGACATAAGTATCGGTTGATGTCGGTTGAGTTTTGGTTGAGTTCAGAAGATATCGCGTCCGCAGAATCTGCTTGGAATCTGCATCGGTAGATTCACGGCTCCTCACATGACCTCCCTTCCCTTCGCGTCATCGGCTTGGTTCCTCCACCTACCGCGTCGTTGTGTCACCAGTATATCGGGGAACACATGTAAATTGTCTCGCATTGAATTGGAAATATTCTATAAACGCTTTGTTCAGCGAAGAGAGTCTTCACTTCGTAAGATGTAATAAAACGCATCCCCTTGGCATTTTCTATTGGTATTTCTGCTCTGTTCGTTATCGATTCATCTATAACACGATGGCTTAGCTTAGTTAAATGTGTATACTTTATAGATCATACCGTGTAGTAACACCCCTAAAAAGGGGCGATTAGATAGCATATTCAAGTTAACAGAGCTTGCAAAAAAAGAAACTCGATGTCAGTATTTGATGCTGAAATTACCATTTAATGGAA
>QEYC01000128.1:0-146586 GCA_009935795.1 Pholiota adiposa
TCTTTCTTCTCTACACATTCTTCTTTCTGCACCTCTATGGCTCTTACAACCCGAAAATGTGCTGCTCAAACTGTAGAGGATGGTAATGCTGGCTCTGCTGCTAGTCGAGGTGGTCGTGGTCGCGGTTGCAGACGTGGTCGTGGCCGCGGCTAGTGATCTGCAGGGGTTTTCAAACCCGTGCGGGTTTGGGCCAGGGGTTTGGCGGGTGAGGGTGGGGGTTTGACTTTCCTCACCCGGCCTAACCCCTCACCCGCAGCCGCGGGTTTGCCGGGTGTGCGGCAGCCTCAGCAGCTGCTTGGCGTTTGCCGAATTGGCCATCAACCGTGTTTGCCACGGTTGATTGCTTGCCTTCTCACCACTACCACGACTGCCACCACGCCCGCCTCAGCCCTCCTTTACACCAGGATGCGGCTTCGCTCATGCGCGATGACAGAGACAGGGGAGGAGGACACCGAGGGCAGACCCAGGAAGTGGGAGAGCCGAGAAGTGCGTCATCCGCATCACCCGAAGTCCCCTGCTAACTGCGACCTCTCCCCACAGCGTCTATCCACCCGACCGCCACCTTCTAGGCTCCCCCTCGTTCACTCCGCTCTCTGTCCGTACCCCGTCCGCACCCTACCCTACACGCCCCTGCAGCGAACTTGCCACCTGCCGCATGTCGTGTCATTGCCACGTCACGACGCGACGACGCCGTGGGAGGCCCCGCCGCCAGCGCATGCAAAGCTGACGCAAATGTTGCTGCCCACCGCCTTCTACCTGCCATGTCGCGAACAGTCAGCAGGAGCGACCTTGGACATCTACGCCCCTCCCTTCTGCTACACCACCTCGCTGTGGACCTGCCACCACCAGCACACTGCCACGTCACCACAATGAGGTGGGAGTTTTACCGCCTCCCTCTCCCCTCTCCTTTCAGGGCGCGACCCTGTTGCCACGTCATCACCCGATGACGCCGCGGCTGTGCCCCGACAATGTTGTATCCGCGCCGCTGCTGTCCCCCCCCGGTTGATCAGCGTGTGCACTGTACATATCGTCTCTTCGAACATGCGGGCCGCGCTGCTCATGGCAGCGCAGTTTGCTGTTTGTCACTGCCCTCTCCCCCCCTTCCACACCCCATCTCTGGTGTAAGCCCCACACCGTCTGCATGAACCAAGAACACTGCAGTATTGCAGCGTCTGCAGCATGCAGACGCTTCTGGGCTTGCATCATGTCCGAGACCCGCACAGTACACCCGCGCGGGATTTTACCCGCCACACCCGTTACCCAAACCCTCCGAAACCTGGCACCCTTATGTGCGGGTGGAGGGTTTAGCGGGTGAGGGTGCGGGTCTGGTTGAAGATACCCACGGGATACCCGTGCCAATCACTAGCCGCGGCCAAGGCCATGGTTGTGGTCGGGGTAGCACCTCTGGCCCAGGACATCAAGAAGCTGAACCTTCTCTCTCCTTTGAAGATGAAGAAGAGGATGAGAATGAGGAAGAACTGGATAATAAACCTGAAAACCCAAGAAAGAGAAAAGGTGCTGCACTCTCTCAACTACGACAAACCAAGGCCAAGAAGACTGCAGATGAAATCTCAGAGGCAGACCAAAGAAGAATCTACAATGCGATGCAGAACAAAATCAAAGCTCAGAAGAAGGCCGCACTGGATGCTCAAGATAGAGGTGAGTAGAACGTGTCCACTAGAATATTTGCTAACTTCTGTTGTTCCAGATATTGCAGAAAGAAACTGACGTTTATTAGCAGCTAAAGCAGAACACTCTGGAGATGACCATGATATGGATCTTGACGAGGATGAGAATGAAATAAATCAGTCTCTAGGTTCTGTACGAGCAGCTTCCAAACCCGTTCATCATTCTCAGCCTCAAAAGCTCCTCCTCCAAGATCAAGAAGAAGAAGATGATGATGATGATGAAGATGAAGAAGAAGAAGAAGAAGGAGGAGGAGGCATTAATAATGATGGGAATGAAGAAGAGCCTCCTGCAGGTGACTGGGGTAATGAAGACTTTATGCAAGATGAAGATGGGCAAATTGGTGGTGGAGAAGGTACCGCAGATACTGCTTTCGCTGACAATGGGGTTTGCTTCAACATGTTCTTCTGTTTATCAGGTGCTGATATCAGATTGCTTTAGATGTCAGTTACAGAATCCAAGGGTCCAAGTAAACGTTCACCTTCTAAAACCCCTGGCCTATCTGGAAGGTCTTCCACTCCATCTTCCACAAGAATATCAAGAGATGTGACACCAGGCCCCAAAATAGGATCAGCCAAGGTGACTGAAGGTCAATTCACTCCCCGTACGCAATCATTGGCTGTAGCTTCTAAGTCTCAAGTGCGATACTTGATGATTTTTGGTGATGGAAGTGGCCTGGATATCAGTGGATCTGATGAAAGTTCTGATAACGCTAGCCCAATTAATCGCATAGAATTTGGTTGGAATGCTATTAGGCAAGCAGCTGCAAAGGCAAATAATTCACAGATAACAGAAGCTTTCCGAAGGTCCAGCAAGGATCCAACTACCAAAAAGTCACTGGTTACCTTTGTACATTCCTTATTCTTTCCTAGACTTAGTCTAATTTATATTCATTTGAACAGGCAATGTATGCTCGTTCCAATCTCTTGAGCTCATTGATTACTACTGTTCGAAACAAGATCAAAGGAAGCTTTGGACTGACTGGACCTCAGGATACTATTCGCTCTGACGTGGAATGGCTTCTTCAGGATGCCCATTTTATGTATGGGAAAATTAATATCAAGGTTTGTAAATATTGACACTTCGATATATTTCTAACAAACTCTACGTTACAGGAAAGGACTGTCAACCCTGCATCGCTATTTGCCTCTGACCTCATGATTGAAGTCATGCAATGCCAATGGCTAATGCCCTCATTGTCGCATTCAAAAGCAGATCAAGAAACTGCCTTCCAGGTCATCAAGGACAAGAAGATACCATTGACAATGATTATGCTTACTCTGGCAGCAGTACTAATTTATTTTTATTCTATTTCTACGAATCCTGATTAATTTTCCTAGATCGAACATGGACTCAATGAGTGGAAAGATGGAAGGAAGCCCAGAGCTTCTCATCCCTTTTGTGACGAGGTTATCAAAACCATGTAGGGCAATACTATCTGTCTTAATTTTGTTATCACTAATCCTTTTAAACCAATAGGATGAAACGCCATTACAAGAACTGGCAAAAAGTAGCCCAAAAGGCAGCAAAATGGGCGAACTATTGGCCTAAACAGCTCTACAAACTTGTGGTGTAAGTGCACGCTGAATTACTGAATACTCCTATTAACAAAAATTTCTCCATCTCTAGGACGGATGAGGGATCTCTTCTTCTCGCTGACAATCATGAAGGAGATCTTGATGATGTCAATTTTGAAGATCTTGAATGTATCGCTGTTGAGGAGGGTGAAAAGGACGATGATGACAACTAATGTGCTGCTGTTTCTGTTGACTTTTTTGATTTTGATTTTATTTTACAGTAATTGTTATATATGCTATTCCTACCCTATCTAGTACACAAATTATGGGTATTGATTTTTTTGATGCAGCCATTCTTTTACCACTTTTAGAGTGCTTTCAGAGATTCCCAAAGATTCCCAGAGACACCCAGAGACACCCAGGTATCTGGTCTAAGTGCTGCAACTTTCCAGCTTTGAAGTCTTTGGTGTGCTCTTGGAGATACCCAGAAAGTTTTATTTGCTCAATAATACCTATAGCTTCTTGAGTCTCTGGGAAACTCTCTGAAAAGGCCAGATGTATTGCAATCTTTTTCAAAGACTTGATGTTCCAGAGCAACCCCTAACTAGAAATGGGCTCTATGTGTCTTTCAAGGATTTCTCAAAGCCTCCCAGAGACATCCAGGTGAAGTAGTTGCATCGTAACATAGCTTTAGAAGTCTTTCTGTCTCAAACTCCCTGTAGTGCTCTCAGAGTCTCTCAGAGTCTCTAGGGGTTTTCTAAGTATCTCCTAGGCCCATATGGATTTTCCTGATATGATTGTTGATACCGCGTGCGGTGGCGAGTCGAACAAGCAAAGGTGGTAAATAGTTGGCACTGATCATGACCATGATCAAATCAAGGTTCGACGCGTCGTTGGCGTCGCGTTTAAATATTCCCACGCCCTAAAAGCGCATGACAATTCTTGAAGTCTTCCAACTTTACTCGACTTGATCATGAACTTACTTATGCAAAGCGTATATCTCCACCGGCAAAATGGAACTGCTCTTATCTGGCTGGACTTCGACATTGCCACGTAGCTATAATAGTGCAGCCTCAGCCCGGCAATATAGGACCCTCCGAAATGCACTCAGCGACGGTGTATTATTTCCGACTTCCAAATGACCAGGGCAGGTTCTGGAGCCTACATCACCACACCAGCTCAATGTACACTATTGCAAAAGCTTGAATCGCATATGGAGGGTCAGCCGACTCGACTGACACTAGTCAAAATTTTAGTGGCAAGTTCCGCACCTCGTCACTGGGATGAGTGAACTTGGAATGAATGGCCCACTCGGATGCATAGGACATTCCGTCAATATGGGGAGGATAGAATAATTCTTGGTGAGTAATTAGCACTTTCCTGCTAAGCATTTCCAACATCATTCCCACTCGTGCAGGAAAACTCTCAAGCTTATCTATAATTATGATTGCACCCTATCGTATCACCTTAGTCGGAACACTCACAAGTTCGGGCTTCAAGCTTCAAAACTAATGAGTATGGAAGAAGTTTTTCTCTTTGCCCTTGGGACGATCCTCCTCATACTCTGCCTTACCTACTCGATACGTCGCCTCGATAAGTCTGTGAGGCTTCCTCCTGGACCTCCAGGAGTACCATTCCTAGGAAACATATTCACCATCCTGAAGGAAAATGAATGGAAAGCATACCAACGCTGGAGTGCGGAATACAGTGAGTCAATATTCCTGATTGATGCCAGCATTCAATTCAATCGCATTCTGTAGAAATCGATATCATCTGCTTGAACATGGCTGGCACTCCAATGATCATCTTGAATTCAAAGAAGGCAGCCCATGATTTGTTAGAAAAATGATCCGCCATATATTCCGATCGGTAAGCAGGATGAAATCGGTCTTCTGCAACGTTAACATGCATCATTTATTGCTGAAATCAATTCAGGCCACGATATGTGATGCTTAATGAACTGTAAGTATTACGGGTCAAATGCGATGTGATAACACCTCCGTTTTCTCAACTTCCCCAGGAGTGGTTTTACCTGGGACTTCGGTTTTCAAGGGTATACGAAGGAGTGGAAGGATCGACGAAAGCTCTTCGCTCGGGAGCTCCAGCCGCCCAAATCGCTCCTGCATCGAGATCGCACAGCAAAGGCGATCAATCATTTCCTGCGTAAAATTATCAGGGATAGGAGGGGCAACGTTGTGGATTATCTGAGGCAGTACGTCTGAATCGTTCTCCCCTTGATTTCATGATTGCTATCTAATCAGAAGAACATTACTGAAGTATGGCGGGCGAGATCATCTTATCGACAGCTTATGGGCTCCAGGTCCTACCTGAAAACGATCCGTACATCAAACTCTCAAAGCTGGTCTTATCCCAATCATCAAATCCGCGAACTGGGGTAGCTATTTCATTGATTTTCTGCCGATACTCGTACACATTCCGTCATTGTTCCCGGGAATGGGGTTCAAGAGAGTGGCTAAACGGTGGAATACACTTTCTCGTAACATGGTTGAGAAACCATTCGAGTTTGTGGAACGGCAGATGGTGAGTTAAGTTTCTGGCTTGCTTTGTGAGGTTACAAACTGAGGGTAATCTGCAGGCTGCTGGTATTCCAAATACATTGATTGCGTCTTCGTCTTTGGAAGGAATGGAAAGTGGTGATGAGGAGTCGAAAACAATCCTTCGAGATACCCTCGGAGCTATGTACGAAGGTGAGTTATTGCAGTATCCTGCTTTTCAGATATTCTATAGCTCAGAGTCATGTTCTTAGCTGGAGCAGATACGGTAAGCCATGATACTTACATCGACTCGAACCCAATGATCCAACACTTATTCTTGGGCACGAAGACAGTGTCAGCGCTATCAACATTCTTCTTAGCCATGTTACTCTATCCCGAAGTTCAAAAACAAGGTCAAGAAGCAGTGCTTGACGTTATCAGCAACGAACGACCACCCGACTTCTCAGACATTCAATCAATTCCGTATGTCGACGCCATACTCAAAGAAGTGCTTAGATGGCGCCCCGTCACCCCTCTGGCTCTTCCCCACTGGCTCATTGCAGACGACGAATACAACGGCTATTTTCTACCAAGAGGTTCAGTCATCATTGGAAATACATGGTGAGCTATCAAAACGTCCACGACATGATCTGTCACGTTTAACTGGTCATTCAGGGCAATCCTCCATGACAAATCCACATATGGCGACGACGTCGATACCTTCCACCCCGAGCGTTTTCTGCAAAGGGATCAACTTGACCCAGATGTTCCCCATCCCGATGCCGCATTTGGCTTTGGACGGTGAGCTTGTCCGGGACAGGATATGGCGTGGTCGTCTATGTGGCTTACAATTGCGTCTGTGCTCTTCTTGTTTGATATCACGAAGCCTATGGATGATGATGGGGTGCCCATCGAACCTTCTGGGGAATATACTTCGGGCATGCAGATGTGAGTAGTTTTACCAACAAAAATGGGTGCTCATCCAACTTCGATGAATTACGTAGATATCCGAAGCCGTTCAGATGTGAAATCAAACTGCGCTCTCCTGAACTTGCGTCGTTGGTTCTGGTGGACGATTATGCACTCGACAAATTCTCTGACTCTTAATCCTAATGTTACACAATACTTATGTAGGAAAGTTGGGACGATGCTAATATTGAGCCCTTGGATAATCCGTGTATCCAGTGCTCCAATTAGTCTCACTCATATTCGTCTGGAGGTGAGGAACATCCGGGACATTATCAAATGGCTTTCCATGTAAGATACGCTCCACGACGTCGGGATGGGTGATGTAGTTGAACCCGATGAAAATCCCGTCAATCTTCCCCGTGGAGACGAGGGCTTCGCCCTCTTCAGGTGTGACGGCGGAGTTGAGGAAGAGTTTGGCATTCTTGATATAGGGTCTGTAGGATTCAAGGACGTCGTGTTGCGTAGCGCGGTAGACGCCTATTTCGTATGTTGTCAATGACAGTCATAGTGCGAAAGGAGGAATAGCTTACCATCGTATTCGACATCGTATTGCTTTGCATACCGCACAAGCTCGAAGAACGCAATGTCTAATTTATCCGCCTCGGATATGAGGTAGGAGAACGTGTCGAGGGTTTCTTGGAGTGGCATCCTACAAAAAAAAAAGAAATTTAGATTGTTTAGCCTCAGTCAAGCGTGAAGCGAATGGACGAATGTACCCCATATCATTGTACCCTCCCGCAGGACTGAGTTTAATAGCAACATCCCGCCCAAATACCTCTCGAACTGCTTTCAAGACCTCCAACGGGAATCGTGCCCGGTTTGCGGGACTCCCTCCCCATTGGTCTGTGCGCTTGTTCGAGTTGCTATCGAGGAACTGGCTGAAGATGTATCCATTCGCTGCATGCACTGCGAGCCACTTTTATTATTTTTGGAGGATGGAAATGGACTGAGGGGTGTACGCACATTGTATCCCATCAAACCCTGCTTTCTTCGCGTTGACGGCGGCCTCTTTGAATTGGTGGATGATAATCCAGGGATCATCGATCTCAGTTGGCTGAGAATTTTTTTTGGGTATGATGATTCATAGAAGGAGTCAAGGACAACGAACTCACCGTGACATAGCCCGGATTGCCTGGAATGTGGCGGAATTTGCCACCGCGAGCGCTTATTAATTATTGCTGATGGCGCATAGACGGGAACACCAGCCAGTTGCTCTGGAGCATCTGGATGGGCTACGCGGCCAACTGGAATTTCGTTTATAAGATATAATTTTGGCAGTCTAGATATTTGTGCTCTCACCGTGCCACAGCTGCAAGAATGACCATTAAGACAATTCACAGCAAGTGTAAACGAATGACTAACCTGTCCATACATCTTTCCACCGGCCTCATGAACTCCATCGATTATATTCTTCCATCCAGAAACTTGTTTATTGTCCCATATACCGGGTGCGTGAGGCCATTCCGTGCTATGCAATCGGATGCTCAAATATATCTGTTCAGATGATAAATGGAGCATACCCTAGTCGAGTGACTAAAATGGCCTCTGAGATTATCAGCCCGGCGCTGGCGCGTTGGATATAATACTGATTCATGAGCTCCGTGGGATAGGTGTTCTGTGCGTGATTGCGAGTGAGAGCAGCCATGCCGATGCGATTCTTTAGCATGATGTTCCCGACTTGAAGGGGTTTGAAGAGAGCCTTTCCTGACATTCTGGTTGGTTCTAGTGATCTGCAGGGGTTTTCAAACCCGTGCGGGTTTGGGCCAGGGGTTTGGCGGGTGAGGGTGGGGGTTTGACTTTCCTCACCCGGCCTAACCCCTCACCCGCAGCCGCGGGTTTGCCGGGTGTGCGGCAGCCTCAGCAGCTGCTTGGCGTTTGCCGAATTGGCCATCAACCGTGTTTGCCACGGTTGATTGCTTGCCTTCTCACCACTACCACGACTGCCACCACCCCCGCCTCAGCCCTCCTTTACACCAGGATGCGGCTTCGCTCATGCGCGACGACGGAGACAGGGGAGGAGGACACCAAGGGCAGACCCAGGAAGTGGGAGAGCCGAGAAGTGCGTCATCCGCATCACCCGAAGTCCCCTGCTAACTGCGACCTCTCCCCACAGCGTCTATCCACCCGACCACGCCTTCTAGGCTCCCCCTCGTTCACTCCGCTCTCTGTCCATACCCCGTCCGCACCCTACACGCCCCTGCAGCGAACTCGCCACCTGCCGCATGTCGTGTCATTGCCACGTCACGACGCGACGACGCCGTGGGAGGCCCCGCCGCCAGCGCATGCGAAGCTGTCGCAAATGTCGCTGCCCACCGCCTTCTACCTGCCATGTCGCGAACAGTCAGCAGGAGTGACCTTGGACATCTACGCCCCTCCCTTCTGCTACACCACCTCGCTGTGGACCTGCCACCACCAGCACACTGCCACGTCACCACGACGAGGTGGGAGTTTTACCGCCTCCCTCTCCCCTCTCCTTTCAGGGCGCGACCCTGTTGCCACGTCATCACCCGATGACGCCGCGGCTGTGCCCCGACAATGTTGTATCCGCGCCGCTGCTGTCCCCCCCCGGTTGATCAGCGTGTGCACTGTACATAACGTCTCTTCGAACATGCGGGCCGCGCTGCTCATGGCAGCGCAGTTTGCTGTTTGTCACTGCCCTCTCCCCCCCTTCCACACCCCATCTCTGGTGTAAGCCCCACACCGTCTGCATGAACCAAGAACACTGCAGTATTGCAGCGTCTGCGGCATGCAGACACTTCTGGGCTTGCATCATGTCCGAGACCCGCACAGTACACCCGCGCGGGATTTTACCCGCCACACCCGTTACCCAAACCCTCCGAAACCTGGCACCCTTATGTGCGGGTGGAGGGTTTAGCGGGTGAGGGTGCGGGTCTGGTTGAAGATACCCGCGGGATACCCGTGCCAATCACTAGTTGGTTCGAAGAGGGCGCTGCAGTGCAATGGATTGAGG
Organism: Pholiota adiposa; assembly: GCA_009935795.1. NCBI lineage: Eukaryota > Fungi > Basidiomycota > Agaricomycetes > Agaricales > Strophariaceae > Pholiota > Pholiota adiposa. Next base: position 9,639 of record QEYC01000128.1, read on the forward strand.
TGACGCTACCAGAGGTGTACTCGAGTAGACTGTTGGTGAGTAAAAAACTCACAAGGACCGCCCTCCCAAGGTGGCGTTTTATGTGAAAAAACACTACCATTGATTTGACCAGGGGGTGGGATATTTAACCCCTAGTTAGCTAGCCAGGCTGATATACATCATGGCGAAGTAATAGGGCACAGGGCATTTTCGAGCGCGGCCGTGTAGCCCTCAGGTACCTGGAGTGAAAATATGCGTCAATAAAGTTACGATACGCAGTGAGTAACTCAGACGACACGGATGAGTGTAACGGCTAATATTATACCTAAAGTTACGATACGCAGTGAGTAACTGTAGGAATAGATTTAGTTAAAGATAAGGTAATATTAGATGGATATTACTGACCTCAGACGACACGGATGAGTGTAACGGCTGAGGAGCAGAATATCCATCGATGGAAAATAAACCGCGTGCGGCAAGTGCCGCGCGCGATGGCTCGATAGCGAGTGGCGGGTAGGTGAGTAGGCGGGCCCGAGTGGGATAGCCGCCTGGGCGGCTATTCCCCTTGGCGTCTCAATGTAGTAAGTAAGAAAGAAAAGAAATAGAAAGTGAATACATGCGCCCCTCCATGGGCCATGCCTGGTTTCCCTCAACACTCCCCTAAGCAGGATGACCCATCTCTAATCCATCAAACGTAGCATGTAACATTGCGATTCGGTCGCTTCCCGGGATAGAGGTTTTGTGAGAATATCGGCTAGATTCTCCTTCGATGGGACGTGGACCACGGTAACGTCCCCATTACTGACTCGTTCGCGAATGTAGTGGTATCGAATATGAATGTGCTTCGCTTTCTTGTGACCCTTCTTGTTCTGCGCGAGAGCAATCGATCCGGTGTTGTCGTTGTAAAGGACTGCTGGGTTTTGTTGCTCGAGACCTGCTTCTCGCATGAACGAGAACATCCAGACGGCTTGCTGGCATGCTCGGCTGGTGGCCATGTACTCCGCCTCGGTAGTCGATAGCGCCACGGTATCCTGTCGTTTTGAGCTCCATGAGACAGGGCCTCCAGCCATGGTGAAAATATAGGCGCCAGTTGAGCGCCCGGTATCGAGAAGGTCTCCAGCGTAGTCAGCGTCGACGAAACCGTACGGCTTAAGCCCATCTTCCGTCCCTTTGAGGTAGGAAATCTTATAGTCCAGCGTAGCTTTGATATATGCCAGGACATGCATGAGCGCTCTCCAGTGTTCAGGGCCTGGGTTGAGCTGATATCGAGCGAGGAGGTTCACGGCAAAGGACAGGTCTGGTCGAGATGCGACCTGTGCCCACATTACACTGCCTAGGACCTCGCGGTATGGTTTATCTGCCATGAAACGGCGATCTTCGTCAGTTGATGCGCAGTCTTTGAGAGATATATCAAGGCCCGATGGAAGTGGGGTGTATTTGGGGTTGCAGTCGGCCATTCCGAATCGTTGTAGTAGTCGCTCGAGGTACGGGCGCTGCGATAGCGTAATCGTTCCCGTTTTTTTATCCTTCCGCATACTCATCCCGAGTATGAATCTCCCTTTCTCTTCATCATCCTCTATCCTCTTTATCTCGTATGCGCTCTCGAGCTCCCCTATTGCCTTGGTCTCTTCGGCAGTTGACGATGAACCTCCAACCACATCATCCGTATACGTGACGTTTAACGTGTATTGTCCATCGATTATTCGGTGCCGAACGCATGGGTCTGCCAGGGATTGATAATATCCAAGGGCGTCGTACGTGCCGGAGAGTTCGTCTTCCCAATCGTATGCGCCTGCCATCATGCCGTAGATAGTTCGATGCACGCGGTAGACCAGGTCTTCCTCCCCTCGCCGAATAAACCCTGGTGCCTGTTCAGTGTATGTCTCGTATTTGTTCAAGCTGTTGAGATAGGCGGCCACGAAATCGATCTGCCAGAGACTAAGGCCAAGGTGGGCGACAATAGCGAGGCACATTCGCATGGATTCCAGGCGTGCGACGGAGGCGTATGTTTGGTCAAAATCAACCCCAGGGATCTGGTTGAAGCCTTGCGCTACAAGGCGAGCCTTCCGTTTCGTGATATTCCCTCCACCGTCGAACTTATATCCATATACCCACTTCAACCCAATGACCTTCTTCCCGACCGGCCTCGGAACCTTGCTAAACACCCCCCTTCGTCCCATCATCTGCATCTCGATCTCCATGGGAGGGCGCCAGTCGTCCTCACTCTTCATCGCCTCGTTAAAGGTTTTCGGGAGATACATATCAGCGTCCGTGGCGGCCATTAGTGCGATGTACTCGTCTAGATCACTTTGGAAGTTCAACATATGTTGGCGTTGGAAATCTAATGTGTCGAGGTCCATATTGTACGCAACTGAAGCTTGAGGTTGAGCGTCATTTGCCCAATCTTCTCCCCTATCTCTCGCAGCCGCTTCACGGTCAACGGATTCAGCTGATTCGGTAGCTGCGGCAGTTGATTTGGTATGGCGCGAGGAGCGTCGAGGTGGAGGTGGAGGTGGAGGTGGAAATGGAGCGTATTGGACTTCGGGTGGATGCTGTAAGTTGAAAAGTTGAACATTTCGTGGACGTTGTTCACGTATTACGTCTGTAGGTCGATGTCTTGGGGCGACTGGGTATGGTTCGAGCACGGGCGCTGCGGGTCGTTCGTGTGCGGGGGCAATGGGCGCCGTTGTAGGCGCTATGCCCACATTAGGGTCAGGTACCGCCGGCGGCGCCTGCGGGTCGACGTCGTCGTTCATCTCTTCATCGGCGAAGATGGGCTCATCGCGAAGCGCATCCTGCTCGTGTATGGTTCGATGTCCTTGACCTTCTTCGAAAACGACATTTCTCGCCTTGACGATAATTCCCGTGTTGCGATCTAGTAATTTGTATGCGTCGCGGCCGTAGTATCCCAGCAAGGTGTACTTGATGGATGTCGTGTCGAGCTTCGAAGGGTTAACCTCCTTTGGAATTTTTGCGTAAGCAATTGACCCAACTGGCCTGAGGTGTGAGACGTCCTGACGTTTTCCGAACCATTTTTCGGCAGGTATCTGGCCTGGATGGCGTCGCGAGGGCAAAAGGTTCAAGACATAGATGACGGTGGCGAGGATATCTGCCCAGTACGTGGCAGGTAGACCTGCGTCGCATCTCACGCATCGCACTCCTTCCAAAACGGTTCGGTTCGTTCTCTCTGCCACGCCGTTCCCAGAGTGGGCATAAGGCGCAGGTGTCACGATCCTGATCCCAACTTCTTTGCACCACTTGTCGCAGGTTCGGTTTAGGAACTCCCTTCCCATGTCAAACCGGAAACACCTGACCTTTTTCCCAGTTGTGCGCTCTGCCTCTGCCACGTATTCCTTTACCGCATCCAACGTTGCGTCCGCTGATTTTTCTGACAAGAAATATCCCTTCCGGTACGACGATCCACCATCCGTCATAATGAGCGCGTATGCGGCTCCGCCGACTGAAAGAACTCGAGCTGGACCCCATAGATCCATGTGTATTCGCTCCAGGAGCTCAGTCTCAGGTATGACTTTCTCATCATATGGCCGATTTGTTTGCTTTCCATAGATACAATCCTCACACATCCCCGGTTCCTCCTTTCCTGGATTTATCTGTAGCCCATCGACCAAATCTTTGCTGACCATGTCGCGGATTGTACGTAGTCCGAAATGGCAAAACCGGCGGTGCCACTGCTCGATCGAGGTAGGTTTTTCGTGAGATTTGGCCGGCATTGCTTTTATTGATTCTTCTCGTGTTTCGTCGAAGACGTACATCCCATGGTCTCGTCGTACAACCAGCAATACATCACCACCCTTGTCGATGAATTTCCCTTGTCCATTTCCGAAAGCGACTGTCAGTCCTGCATGGTCAAACTGGCTGACTGAGATGAGGTTTGCGGCAAAATCGGGGGTGTGTAGTGCGTTTTCGAAGATAAATTTCACCCGCTTATTTTCTGATGTGTAGTGTTTGATCACCGTGCCCTTTCCGCAGATCTTGAATCGTGCTCCGCGGCTTGCAGCTTGTCCTTCTCTGGGTTCGTCAAACGCTTCGTAGGTGGAGAAATCTGATTTATTGGCGAAGCAGTGGTTGGTTGCTCCTGAGTCTGCATAGGTGACTGTAGCTACTGTGCTAACCCCTGCCATCATTGCTACAGCTTCCCCATCTTTCTCGGGAGCCCTCTCTGGGATCGCGGTGACGGTATATTTTGGATCGGGTGGTATGTGCACGGATAGATCGGGCGTACGAGGTACGTTCTTCCAAAAGAACTGCATGACGGCCTCGTTCTCATCAACCAGATCAGGCATGTCCACGTATTCGTCAACTTGCTCATTGTCGACGAGTATCTGTACGGATTGATCGTTCCTCATCTCCATATGGGCTGCGAGCGCTAGGACTTTCTCGACGATGGCTACATTTGCGACGGGTGTGGATGCGGTGGCGCCGGCCGGTGTGGTACTAGGTGATTTGTTCCAATTTCCTCGTTGACCAAAACCGGTAGGGAACTGACCCTCCATTCCTCCGCCTTTCCAGTAGCACTCCGTGATAAGATGCCCCTTTCGCTTGCAGATCGGGTTCGTGCAGACTTTACGGTTGTATGCGTCTGTCTTCGCGGAGACCTTGAGGGCGATTGCGGCAGTTCCAGGTGCGGCTACACGACCAGTCCGATTGATTCTGGACCAGTGCATCTCCAGTCTTATGATCGTGTCGACGGAGCTAGCGGACGTGTGTAGCGTGGCGATGATATGGTCCCACGATGCTGGAAGATGCCAAGATGATCGCGAAAGTCGGCGTCGTCGATCTTAGCGCCCACTGAGTTGCGCGGTTGTGTTTGGTGTGGAGATCTGCGAGGTGCGTCTGGAAGTTATCGCCATCGTTCATCCTCAATTCACGTAGCTCTCGCTGAGCGTAGACCCTGGCTAGGTCTGTTGTTGTTTTGTAACGATCTGCGAGCGACTTCCAGGCCTCTGCGGCTGTTCCGTCGTCTTCAACCCAAGGCCAACTGCGTTCTTGACGTTCTGCCTAATGGCGATCGCACCACGCATCGCGAGCATCCCATTCCTCCCACGAGGTGTAGTCGACGTCCACTTTGTGTCCGGCGCCTGTTGTGTAGTTGTGATCACCGTCGTCGTCTCCTCTTCCTCGTCGTCGTCAGTTGGCCTCGGAGTGGTGACTTACTGTGGGTGCGCCGGGATAAGGTCATCATCCCGGTGTAGGAGGTTTGCGGATAGTCCCCTCGAGGTAGCCTCGTGCGCCTCGGAGTCGGCATGCCATCAAGATGTATCGCACCATTCGAGATAGTTCGATCCATCAAACTTCTCCGTCTCCGGTAGGAGAGAGGTGACGAACTGGTGCCTTTGTTTGACATCGTATGTAGTTATTCAGTTGTATTTGCTGAGCCTGGCAATATATATCTGTGACTGGTTTTCTGAGTTTGGTATTTCACGCGGGCCCATAACCTAAAGTTACGATACGCAGTGAGTAACTCAGACGACACGGATGAGTGTAACGGCTAATATTATACCTAAAGTTACGATACGCAGTGAGTAACTGTAGGAATAGATTTAGTTAAAGATAAGGTAATATTAGATGGATATTACTGACCTCAGACGACACGGATGAGTGTAACGGCTGAGGAGCAGAATATCCATCGATGGAAAATAAACCGCGTGCGGCAAGTGCCGCGCGCGATGGCTCGATAGCGAGTGGCGGGTAGGTGAGTAGGCGGGCCCGAGTGGGATAGCCGCCTGGGCGGCTATTCCCCTTGGCGTCTCAATGTAGTAAGTAAGAAAGAAAAGAAATAGAAAGTGAATACATGCGCCCCTCCATGGGCCATGCCTGGTTTCCCTCAACAGTCAAATGTATGTTGGAGGAAAGTATCAGACGTGGATGGTCGTCTTGGCTGTTATCATTAAATCTATTTATAGGTTGTGGAAACGACCGCGTCGCGGTTGGCGCGCAAGTCCAATTTCTGTTCGACCATTTTAAACTTACTCTTGCTTGAGCGCTTTAGTATCTGTATAGAGGTAAAATAAAACGAGCCAGGGATTCGAATAAAGATAACTTAGTAGCGTCTGCGTACCGTCAAATCAAACCATAAATCATTGACTTGGACAATCACGTTGTGAGATTGCTTTGGGGTGCTCTATAAAAAGCATTGGTAGGTAATATTCAGCTCTAGGAATAAATAAGAGTGATCAACTGAAGTTGAAGTGGCGTATCATGATAGATGGAATAAAAGAACAGCATGATGATATGGGTTGGATTGTGTTGAGAGGCTTCACCGGGTTTGAGTATCATCATGACCACATTCCATTTCAGTACCGAATGACTATAGCATGTGCATCAAGTCAAGCATTGCAGTGTTGTTTTCAGCTATCGGAACATTGACACCAACTTGGACCTACATTTCATTTAGGCCTTGATACGCGGTGTTGTACGCGCAGGGGTTTCTGGAAGATCTTGTCTGAACATGTGGCGAGTCATATGGTTGGGGTCATAAGTAAAGGGTCCCGGTCCATGATTCAAAACCATGACCATTGCACGACAAAGAAAGAGCTCCAAATCCACGAGAAGTAGTAGGAAGGCGAGAAGTACGAGGATCCGAAAATCAGCTGCATCAATTACCAAAGTGAAAAAGGAGGGTATAAAATCTACGCGATAGGTGCTACGCGCGTCTATTTCATCGAGGTCGCAATCTGATCCAGCTCGCGAGCAATCATAGAATTCGGTGCCCTCTTCTTCAGCTCCCTAAGGAATTATTCAGCTCACTGCGAACAACAACTCCATGCTGATAAATGAGATGGAGATCACTTACTCGAGTTTCGCTTTATCGTTTCGATCCTTGCATTCCTTCCCCGCCATGCGCCAGTCCCCACAATCAACATACAACTCGGCTCGCTTAGGCGAATCGCATTTGGCAACATATGATATTGCTTCTTTCGGGAATCCTTTCTCGACGAGATGGCGCACGAAAGGCTCATATCCGATGGGGCTTCTCTTCGATTTTGAAAATGTATCGAGGGTCTCGAAATCGCGAGCTTCCGTAAGCGCGTATAATTTGATGTACCAGAATCTAAGAGCATGGGAACATAGCGATGGTCGTTTGCATCAGTACATAGTCGTTTTCAAATTAGAAACGAAGCAACTGACCGTTTGTCGGGGACCTTGAAATCCGATTTAATTTTATCGGCCCTCTTCGATAATCCGTTCAGTATGCAGAGTCTGATCGTCTCGTTTACACTGAGCCCAAAGAATTTGACCTTCCCATCAGTTTCGTGCTCGAGTTGCTGCTGGAATGTGAGGAGTCGCGCGCTCTCTTCCATCATCTATCAGCCCTGTCAACAGGATAACATAAACCAAACGGGTGCATTTCATACCTTAGCTTCGAAGGCGCGTTCTTTGTCCTCGGAGAAGAATTTCTGCGCAGTCTTGACTGCTGTTATCCTTGACGTTGGGTCCTGTTAATTCGCTTTGTAAGTGATATTAACCCAGCGGCGGAAATAAATGTCACTGACGGTCATACGTGAGGCTTCATCTAGAGATAGAACAGCGCTCTCCACTCGACGATCGTCAGAATAATAGAAGTCCCTCAGCATCTCGCGGTTCTGCTCCCGTGCATAGACCTCCAAAAGTTTACTAGCCGGGACAAGTGATTTACCGCCATCTTCCAATAGACGGAAAAAGGAACCCAAAGGTAATCGTTTGTGCAGGTGCAACAAAACGTGATATACTAAAGATGAGCAAATTGGAATAAACAAGCAACTCTTCCCTTGCTCGGAAAGACAAATAAAAGACATACCAAGATCAGTGTCCCCACTATCGACTGCTTTAATGAGGGCAAGCTTATCCTCCTTCATTGTGAGCAGCAGCGGTACTTGGTCGGATCCTTTCGGCTCATGATCCAGAAGCTAGAATATTACGGTACCACTGTCAGAACAAATGCAAAAGACAAAAACTGAAATTGAAATGAATCCGAGCACACGCACCTTCGTCGCAAGCCCGCCACGGCCAACTTCCCAGGCCTTCCGCGCGATATCCGCATAGCTCACCTCCGTGCCGCCCAATTCTTCCAATTTATCCACAATCAGCCGACACACCTCATCGTCGGCGCTGAGTTCGGCGTCCTTGCCGGTGCCTGTCGTCGTAGGTTTCGAGCGTAGGATTTTCGCAATGGCCCAGTGTTTGAGCACCGTATCGGGCTTCAGGCCAAGGAAGCCCGAGATGCGTAATGCGAGCAGATGCATATTTCGCGACGTAAGGCGTGTGATTAGACGCGTAGGGGACGCATAGTTGTATCTGCGTTCCAATGTCAAGTGGTGAGAAAAGATATAGAAGCTTAATACTTACTGAGAATAAGTAAGGGGGATACCAACTTCGTAGTATCTAACTGAATTCAAAACTTTCAGAGTTTGCCCCATGTGCACGAAATCGGTCGGATTGTGGAAATCTAGGAAGCCGCGGCCAAATTTAGCTGCCTATTCGTAAGATGAATATCAAGGTTTTTTCTGGAGAATTTATAACCGGATTAACGTACATTCAGAAGACGCCGTTGCCAATGGGGTTCCCATTCTTGCCCTGCAGCGTCAATGCACTCGTCAACGGCTTTAGCAAGTTCTGGGCGAATGCTCCGGATGCTCTCATCTGCCTTTGGAGATTTTCGAATGAAGCTCTCCCATGCGTCGTACAATATCGCCGCCGGGGACGTTGAACCGGGTCTGAATATTGACAAAGTCGAACCTAGGAATATTATTTATCAGTAACTAACCAAAGGGTTATCTTAGAAGAAAAATGGAAGGAGATTAATCAGACTTTAAAGGCATGAATACTTACTCGGTACCTTCTGAACCAGATCGCACACATCTTCGCTCATAATACGCACGCCATCCATTTCGGTAATCGCAAATGTAGTTCCTGCATATGGATAACTAGAAGATAACGTTGTAGTGAAGGTGGGTACAATATGATTACAAAACTCACTATAAGATGTCCCCGAAGGGCCCGACGAGGACAACGAGAGAGTTCCAAGTGACGAGGATTGCGTCATTGCCACACCACTCGACCTGCCGCACAGGGCCTTCCGCTCCGGCGACGGACGAAGTATCAAATTCCGCCATACTGCGTTGGAAATCGGTAGATACGACCCAAAGAGTCCCATTGAATGTAAGCAAGGCGAGAGATTTTCCATTAGGGGAGGGGGAAACGTGTGTAAAAGGGCCACGGGAGAGACGCTGGTCAACGCTTTCAAGGTTGTCGACTGTGTATATTGTAGCATCGACCGATAGAAGGACTTCTACATGACGCGATATGTTCAAGTCTGGAGGTATTACTGCCCAAGCATGCGGTGGCTCGCTCAGAGCTTCGAGGGACCGTTAGCAAGATAACAGGCATGAAAATGGATGGTCCACATACTAGGATTTGCAAGCGCCAGCGGTCTGCCACCTTCCCATCCCTTCACCTCAAGTAGCGTCAATGAGCTAGTGAATGCCACCAACCCATTGTCGTGGATGCGCGCGTCAATGACCCCAAGCTCGGCAGCTTCAGCTCCCAGAGAGTACTGTTGATAGTCACCCTGCAAGTCGTACAGACGATACACGCCCTCCTCGTTCAGAACAGCAAGTTTCTCGTCAATTGTCCACCCGAAGCGAATGATTTTGCCTTGGTCCCACTGTCATAAGAATAATCAGTCAAAACATGTATGCAAGCATGTTGATATTGAGGATCCACACTAAAAACGAGTAGCCCTTCCCCAGCCGGAGAGTAAATTTGGATCTGGCTCTTCGTTAATGCTGGTGTTGAGCGCCCCAAAGCCAGCAACTTCGTATGGTCGCGCATTATGGCTACATGACTCGGATTGAGATACAAAGATTACAGATAGAGTACAAGCGTACCGATAGGACCTCCATATCTACATCCAGCAACGATATAGTCTCCCAGATTGGGCAGCTTTCCAGGCATCGAATAACATTGTTGCCGCCTGTAGAACACATTGCCTTCGGGCATAGCTTGCCATGACGTGGTCGGATGATCCATGTCTGCTTAGAATATAGTAGAAGTAGAAGGCTATTCCAAGTACTTGAGCGTCCTCAAGACGTCGTGAGCAAGTCGTGAGTTGACATGCGGATGAGTCGGCGTCGACGTTCGGCTTTTCCCGGTCCGGACCTTCCGGTGGTGGAGCGAGGCAAGTTGAACTTGGCGTTGACTTCGCTCAACGAGATTTTTCGACTTAGAAGTCCTAGAGAAATAGGCGCTCTGTTGCGAAGTCGCTAGTTGTATTCATTTAGCTGGTCGCGCGCGGCGCGAAGGGCACTGCCTACAAATACTGTCTATGTGTAGGGTCTGTGTGTGGGGGGGTCTGGCATTATCACTGCCGACCGCCCAAAAATATAAGCAAGGAAGTTGAACGAAAATCGAAGAGCGAATAATGTAAAGCGAAGAGTGAAAGCAAAAGAGAAACGACGACCAAAAGGTAGGTCGCCGAAACGAAATGTGGTAGTACAGGGAATGCGTGGAATGATAAGCGATAACATTTAGGACAATAATGATATATGTATGCAAGTGTCGATGAGTAAATTATGTCCCAGTAAAATGCAATGAGAAGGGAGGGAGCAAAGGATAGAAAAATATCTAGAATATCCGTATGGGAATGCGAGCACGGAAGTCCTCAATTCCTACAAGGACAGATACATCCAGGTAGTACTAGAAACAAAACGTCAATGAACATGTCCCGTGCCCAGTAGAAAATGCGTACCTTGACACTAATACCTCCCCAGTCAATACAGGGAAGCATATCCTTACTCAGCGGGATGCGCGTCTTGTGCAGGCCATCCGGCAGTGCCGCAATCATCTCCAGCGATGGGTGGCTTTTGTTATCACACAGCTGGCGCGGTCTTTTCGGAAATCCAACGCATATATCCCGCTTGATCGTCCGCGTATCTGAGAACGACTTCGAGACGGGTATCTGGGGCAACGGTTTTTCGCGAGCCACGCTCGTGATGCCGCCGTCGGATGTCCGTCGCACACGCGAAAGCCTTGGCTGGGAGCGCGCGACCCGACGCAGGAGTTTGGGGCGTGGGGTAGATAATAAGGGTGAAGGAATGTCGGACTCCTCGCTGGAGGGTGTGAGTGGAGGAGAGGGGGGAAGGGAAGGCGCCTGTTCCGCGACGATAATTTGACGGATCAACGACACTGAGATAGTCGCGTCGGCGGCGATCTCCTTCGCCATCTCGACAGACCGTGGTGTCGTTGTAAAAACAACAAAGTACGGTATCGACGAGGAACGTGAGAAGTTCACCGAAGTCGGTAAAGTGATCTATTTTACCACCTCAGTCTTCGAGGAAGACATGATATTAATATAAAAAATACTCACTGCACATCGCACGGGAATCGGTCTATCTGGTCTTAATGGCATTTCGAGCCAAGAGTCGGGCGTTGTGCCAGAAGCGTCGATGCATTGAAAGTCAGCATCTGGTTGAAGGATGAAAGGAACTTCAAGCCTATGACATGCGAAGGTCAGCATGACTATGTACAAAGGTATATCCAAATCTTTGCACAAGACATACCGTGATGGCATCTCAGACGGATCACTGGGTTCCCAGTCAGCGACGACCTTGTATATCACCTCGAAGTAATCCGGAGACGAGTCGTCCTTGGACGAATTAAATGTTGGGGGCATCTCTTCGCCAGGGCGGACACTTTGTGGCAGAGAGAAGGTAAAAGGGTGGGTCCTCTCAGAGCTCGAAGCCGTGAAAGAAATCCCAGTGATGCTCGGCCGCCGTCTGATAAACGCGTCCCGAAACACCGACCTCGACAACGAGCCCTCCGAATTCGACAGCGCGATGGTCGTTGTTGAATGAAGGAAGACATGTTTGATAGCTTCCGCCGGTAACGAGGTTTCGCCTTCGTTCAAGCTCACTGGCGGCCGATACAATAAGTAACCTTCCACCTGCGCGCCTAGTTAGTACAACCTTCCTCGCAAGAACATATAACGACAACACACCGATATCGACAACCTTCCAGTATTTCCGCAACTAGGGTCCAAGGTCACCTTTCCCCCTACTTGGTCGTGGTTGCCAAACACGGCCATGGGTCCATGTCCGTCCTCCGAGTAGACCTTGAGAGAGGGGCTGTAGAGCTGAAGCTCAATTTTTGAAGAGCTACACGACATTGAGAATGCGAAGAGTACAAGTCGCGAAAGCACATACCGATACGTGGATACATGAGAATAGATGGACACGGGCACGAATTTTGAGGCGAGTCGAGGGGCTTCAGTTGACGTATTGGTGTTTGCCCGCCGCCGCATTGGGTCAGACGGATGCAATGTTTCTACCGAAGTGGTAAACGGGACAGGGGAGTCAGACAGCCAAGCCTGGCCTTGAAAACTGGACTCCATGGTGGGCGTTGGGTACATATACGTACGACCGCAGGAAGAAGTTCAGATATTTTAGGCGAAACCTCAGCAGCAACTCAGCAGGTACATGGGGCCTATAGCCGTAAAGGAGCGCAAAACCTAAAGAGATATTATAAGTTCCAGAATATAACGCCCAAATTTGGAGATCATACGCACAGCGACCATGGGTCCAAAGGAACGGGACCTCGCGTATTTGTCAAACCCTGAAACAAATCGAAGATTTGAGCGGGATGGATTTCGAACGTCATAAAATCTTTTCGCACACAGTTCGACAGATCCAGTACCCCATTGCAGCTGGCTTCCAATGGAAACGGAGCAACGCCTATGAGATTTTCCACGGCGGTCTTCGCGATGTCATTGGTACCAGATTAAGAAGGTTCATCAGATATAAAATTGGACATATTACTAGTAGCCAACATATTCCCGGCGCTTTGTCGATTTTATAAATTCTTCGTGTCGATGACTTCAAACTTCAAAGAGAATCAATGAACAAACTTGATGAAGTATAGGAAGAGACTGATGCATGGAAGTGCTTAGTGTTTTGACTGGAAGTATGGATGGCCAGGCTGCCAGCACAGGAATACGATTGGGAGGACCCCGAAATATGCTCAAATCTCAATCTCACATTTCAAAGGATTTTGCTCTGATTGAGAACATAACGCTAAAAACGTAGTGACTTTGACTGAAATGATGCTCACAGAGGCTCATGAAGGCTCATGAATTGCCCCACTGGCATAGCATTCATTCGCAAAGTTGGTCCCGGGCCCCAGCCTTCAATGGCTTTCAACCAGCTTTACTTATTTTCTAAGTCTGGCTTCCCAGTCGTCCAGTGTAAGCCCAAAATCATCGAATTTCATCCCAAAAATTTCCCTTGGAATCTTGCGGGGTCCTCGTGTACATACGCCCTATATCGAGGTCGAGGATTTCGAAGACAAATCGAATATCGGCCACACATATCATATCTGATCGTCTGCGAGATAGAATTACCAAATATGGATGATAGCACGTGTATTACATGACCCTGATTTGTGATCGTGATGCACTCTCCAGCCGAGTGCAGCGTCTGTAAGTTAGGTCAGTTGTCGTGAAAATCCCATAAGTAACAACAGCAGATCTCCATCTCTAAGCGGCATTCCATGGACATAAGACAAGCTTTCTATAGCATCTAGCGCCTCTGAAGATTCAAAGGGCGCCCAACAAACCGTTGGGCAGGGGGGACAGAGAAGATGATTTTGTATGTTGGCTAAGATGGCTTCCCCACAACGTTTACCCATTGGTCCAGGGACTCCAGGCATGGAAACCTACTCCTATTGATTCGGGCTCGCGGTGTATATTTTGATGAGGATTATCAACACTTGATATTGTAGGGGAGCGCTTTTGGCGGATTTATGATGCGACCGAGATCTGACAAAGAAGTTCGGGGAAACTTGCCAGTGCGCGATCCATTCTTTTGGGTTGAGGGAATCATCAGCGACACAAAGTCAAAAAGAAGTGCTCAAGTGACTATCCTCTTGATTCTGTACAATGCATGGGATTTACCAGCCATTGACGGGATAAGAAGTTGAGTTGAAAGGTGTAGCGCAACGGCAATGGCCTTTTGCCTATGAATCAAAAATCAAGTACCTATTCCTCAGGGGACGTCGATACTCCACACCATCGACAGAATCACTCTGTGTAAGGTTATATCAACGCGAACTCCGGCAAATTAATAACATTGCAAGCTCTGCGTTGTCTAGAGAATGTGTACTTAGCTTACTCGAGTATGTAAGTGGTGCCGAACGAAGGAGCCACCGGACCCATTCTTGCACTGACCAAGAACCCTGATATTCGGCATGAAACATCCCAGAGAGCGATGGTAACTTTATGGAGGTTTGGAGGCTCCAGCGCAGTAGCAATTCAATTGAATGGTATCCGCAGATACGGCAGTGGAATACTTAGTTCGCTGAAGCCTGGGTACGAGAACGATTCCAGGTGTGGCTCCCGCGCTAGGTAGAACCGCGATCTGAAATAAATGAGCTCAGGATGTCATAAGTATCGTAAGAGCAGGTAAAGCAATACATACCCACCCAACTGGCAGAATATATCTTCCCTCGTATTTCAGTTAGTTATGCTCAGGAATCGATGGAATCTGCTTTGACGACGTCAATCATATTTTCGTAGTTGTGGGACTTCAAGTGTCATAGAACCATGGCGGGTTTAGAGTTTCCCGATCCGGTGTACATGAACTGGCTGCTGGGTAGGCGGGACGGAGAAAAAGAGCTGATTCCGTGCAGTGCGCTATGACTTGAATAGTTATATTACGACCGAAGAAGCCTCTGAAGCAGAGACGTGGACACATGTCAAGCCTCCTACCATATGACGGAACCGAGACCTAAAGTGAATAATTAAGTGAGCTCGGAATGCGGTGGGACGAAGCCATCCCGAAGAGTATGGGGTTAGAAATGAAATACCAAGGCGGAATTCGGATTTGAACCCGTTCCCAAGGTCAAGGGGCTTCTTTTCCGCGTATTTGAAGGCCAATAGAGACCTATTAAGAGTCGATGGGAATGTTAGAGTGAGCAGACAAAAAGAAAGGTAAGTTAGTTTCGGAGAACTAGAGCTACAATTGACAAAGAGTCAGCTGCGACAACCCCGTGTTCACAATTCGTCGATAAACGGGGATTCGGAAAGAAGGCCATGCTATCGAGGCTGTTTTAATTTCGGAGCAGTGGCAAACATTGGTTGGATGGAGTTACTTACTTAAATTTTTTTGGAGACACCCAGAGTCAATTAAACCAGCGTTCAACTTCTACAGTCATATGCCCAAGTTTTTGAGCGTAGTTTCATCTCAGATAAGTGTTTTTCTTGGCCTGTTGGGCTTTGGGGAGATGTATCGAGAGATCCAGGCGTGCGTTCGTGAAGATAACGCGCAGACATAGATAACTTGCCGAGTCCTGAATCAATTAAATCGTTAAACTCGTCGTAAACATCCGTCAGAAGAGTCTCTTTGAATACACATTGACATACCACATAAACCCGAGGCCATTCCCCTTGCAATGGGCGCGCCGCCACAAACCAGAGGGCGGGTGAGATGCGTAAAACATCCGCAGACGACCAAACGTCAAATTTTTGAACAGCTGGTCGTAAATCTGAAATGCTGTCCATAACGGTCGACGCTGTGAGCTCACGGTTCCACGCTGCACCTCCCGAAGCGATGCGGAACCTGAAGGTCGTTCGTCAGTGGTGATGGCGAGTGAAAAGAGTGTCTCTCGACGTGCTTGATAAAGAATAGTGTACAAATCGAGACAGTAGAAGAAAGTATCAACCATGTGAACACATATCGCAATGGAGGAACAGTCCACGTCGGAGGCTTTTGTACTGTACGTGGGACTCGGGGATTTTCCAAATAGCAAAAGAATCCAGCAGGAGCTCCGAGATGCCAGATAACCTCAGGGCGTTCAGATGAGTTGCAGCAGGGATTGAAAAGTCCTCGCGAATGGACTTGGGCGGGAAAGGGGTGGAGGTGGACTTGGAAAGAGCTGCCACGATGCCGTTTTCTGGAAACTCAAGTTCCCATGGTGAACCCCGGGGATTGCCGAATCTCTCTCTCGATTAGATAATATCTCTTATAACGACATGAACGCCTCTCTCACCAGTTCCTCCATCCGAAGATGAAAGTTGCCATTACAGGTGTGTTGATCGCGCCCTTTAATTCGCCGATTTAGATAACACTTTCGCGTGCAGGAGCATCAGGTCTCCTTGGATCAGCCGTGTTGAAGGCGTTCCAAGCGAAGGATGGCGTCGAAGTTGTCGGTCTCGCAAACTCTCGCGCTGGCGCCGGACTACGGAAACTTGATTTGACCAACAAGGAAGACATGGAAGCCTTCTTCACCGAATTCAAACCCAAGTGTAAATCAAGTCCTTGACGTGAAATCCGTTGCAAGCTCGACTCATTTGCATAAATTGTCACAGGGGTGATTCATTGCGCCGCGGAGAGACGTCCAGACGTAGCAGAAAAGGTTATTGATTTTGGTTCGCCTCATCTCACGCCAGTCTCATATATACATTTTTTCAGGATCCTGCAGCGGCACAACGGGTACGAGCCATTCAATTCGAGCGATTTCGCGTATTAATAGGCGCATTTCTAGCTCAATGCAGACGTTCCTGGTTTCCTTGCCTCCTTGTCTAAAACTTTAAAGTTCAAACTGGTTTACATCTCAACTGGTGCGCTTATTTCTCTCTCGCGAGAAATATTCACAGCTCCTAACCAAATACCGTCGTCTGTAGACTATGTTTTTGATGGTACATCACCCCCGTACACACCCTCGTCTCCGACAAATCCGCTACAATTCTACGGAAAGTCTAAACGAGACGGGGAGCTGTCTGTGTTAGGTGTTGACGGAGCCCAAGTTGTTGTTCTTAGGGTACCTGTATTGTGAGTAGTCGGTTCAGACTCGGCGTGTTGCAATATCTCTGGCACCTAACTCCCTCCAGATATGGTCCGGCTCCCAAGAATTCTGACTCTGCTATCAATATCCTTCTTGACGTGGTTCAAGACCAATCTGGAAAAACTTACAAGATGGATCACTATGCTACTCGATACCCAACAAACGTGGTCGATATTGCAAACTTCTTGGTGCGTCTTACAGGTAAACTCTTTCCCCCTGCCTTCCTTTCCTTCTATTGACCGAAACTATCATTCATAGAGCTCAAAGAACCTATTCCGCCAATTCTTCATTACTCTGGCGACGAACCGTACACGAAATACGAAATCTCCTTGACCTTCGCAAAAATACTTGGTCTCCCGCACAAGCACATCATCCCTGACTCTGAGCCACCCACAGGAGCCGGAGCCACGACTCGTCCGCGAGATTGTCGACTCTATACCAAAGAAACTGAAGACCTAGTCGAAGGCGGCCTAGGGCTGTCTCTTTTTGAAGAATGGTGGACTGAAGCATTGAAGAAGTGATCACAGATGAATAACGAAAGTTTTTACAAAAAATATCATGACATGTATGTACTATTACTGGAACATTTCCTCAAAACGCAGATGTAATGCCATTGATGTAGCCAGAATGGACGCTATACGTCGAGCACTACACACTCTGTCTAGGTCAAGAGTCAAAGACACATTGTACTTTATATTTAGATTTGCGCCCCTGCCGATCATCAAACTGTACGTCACTTACCACGTCCTTTACATCTCCTCGACACTCCTCTCGCTTCATTCATTTAGATCCCTAAACATCGTCTCCGCTGCAAATTATCCGTGAACACAAGAACGGCCACGTTTTCTGCTTGGGACTTGAGCGGGCTTTATTCTTCGGGGCGTACGGAGGCGCCGGGAATACACATCTTGGTGGCACATCTCGGTGCTTTTGCATTGATGGTATATTAGACCTAAATGAAGTTTGTGGTAAGTCGGAGATTTGGCGGTTTGAAATTAACCTTTGAATGTCGTAGACTTCAAATTGCCAGAAAAATACACCTTGGACTTCGAGCCTTGCAGGAAGCTTCGACGAGGCGCTGGCAATTGGAATCGTCCTCGTGATAATTCATGGGGTCACCAGCCATATTTTTGTTGCCTTGAAGTTCTGCTCCTGCATCTCTAGAGGCTATTTTGAACGCTCGGTCGCTCGCCGTACCCGGACTTTATAATCGCCCCACATCCAGAAATCCGGTCACTTTCAATGCAATTGAGCTCTCGGTACCGTCGATGATCTGTGCATTGTTCTACTCAGGAAGAACAAGGTCGCTCTCTTGCCTGGGATCATGTTGCCGGATATCTATGTGTCTGTTCTCAGGTTCTGCCATCGAGACAACGCCAGTCCAGTTACTTTGAGGTCCTTGGCCTTGGCTCTCGCATAGATGTGTGCACTTTGATTACTTGGGTCTGAATCTCGGGACTCTGTCGGCGCGTCGAAGACCAAGATTATTCATATGCGGATGGAGGTTAAATTGAAAGTCTGAGAATATGCGATCTTACGAGGAGGAATCCGTATGCTGATACACAAAAACATACCTTAGAATAGCCTGACTGGGTATGCCCTGTGTGCGACCTCATGGAGACAGAACTAATGAGGTCAATCGGCATGGAGACCTTGCGACCTTGCCGTCGCCCTCATTCGCTACTCATTTCCATTGCAGTCGTTGATCATTGTGCTCTCTGCGGTGTAGAAATTTGTTTTTGATCATGGGGTCAACCTAAGGATTACCGACACGCGCACGACGGTAGATACACATATTCGAAGCTGCCACTGTGACGCCTCCAAACCGCCTCGTGCATGACGCTCTTACTTAATTCGCACCGTAAGGTTCCAGGATTCTATTCGTTGGTCCTGGGTTTCCATTGTCACTCGAGTCTGCTTTGGAATCCCAGATGGTAGGATTTGTCGTGTGCGGCTCCGGAGCCACGCTAGATTGTAGATTCTGGTGAGTACTTACGAGGAGATTCCGAGGCTTTAGACTGTGGGTGTGCGGGATCTGCGGCTGTTGGTGCGATGCCTTTGAGAATTGACCGGAGGGGAGATTCAGTTATTCTGGACCAGGAGATAGGTTCAGCCTGCTGGAGCTTTCGACGTCGAGGAAATTTCCCTAGAAGAATTATCTTTCCTCTTTCGTCGCTAGTCCACTTGGCGCTTCTAGATGCCTTCCGCTATGGACTAATGAGCGCCTTTCCTCCATGGGAAGAATACTTCATATAGTGAAATTACCGTCCTGATAGACCAATCTCGGCATCCGCAAGAGAGAGTTTACGCCACACTTTCTTCATGGAAAATGAATTCCGAGAAAAAAGGCGCCTGACTGACAATGATAGTCACTTGTGCACTTAACGATATCGACGAGGATTAATTTGAAGCCTAAGCGCTGACACCCCCACCACCTAGCAATAAATTACTTACCCTTCCTACGGACATCAATAATGGCGCTGCCGTGGCACTTTATCGCACGCGCAAATTGAAATGAGTGCCGCGACGCGCTTCATGTGATGTGAAATTGGCGATAAGATTAGATCATTTCCCCGCATCATCTCTTTCTTGATTCAAATTGTGGCACGCTCAAGTCAGGGATGAAAATTGTTGATTGTACCGCCTCGATGGATAGACTAGGACCCCAGCAGACCCCAGCCTCCTTTATTAGAGCGGTGATCTTCTAACGGGAAACTACGTCAGAAAGTAGGCTTCAATTTGATCTTTCTTGTCAATACGGTCATTCTGACCACTATAAGCGCTCGCTCCTGGCAGATATGCCCGCCCTTTCTGTTGAACAGCGGCAGTGCGTACGGGCGGATTATTAAATTCTACGACATGTAACACTGATAGCCTGTCCCATGCATGATGTTTGTGCAATTTTGAATTAACTGATTGATAAAATCGCTCGGTCGTTTGGCAAAATTCCCCAGACGGCGCCAATCTCTCCAATTCAACCTCAAACCATTCAGACTGCTCTTATGATTTAATTATCAACTCCTCGTATACGTGGATAATTGACTGTCTTCTTTCACCGATGGCCTGAAATTTCGCTGTGTCTGAATACTTGATACGTATGCATGGCCAATGATGACCAAAGTCTGTCAAGTTCAGATGTATTACTCGCGTCCTCTCCTCCAGTCATGCTTGGATCTGATACAAGCTTTTTACCCACACGCCGCTGCTGATTCACCGTCCGTTCTTCACCTTCCGTGCAAGTTGACCGCCGTAAGTCAATGGCCCGTTGAACGCGCCTAACCTCCGAACGCAATGATATCTGAATTTCCAGCCCCACCTGAGCTTCTAGCTTCATAGACTATGCGCCGATATCATTATTTTTCTGAACTTGCTCATAGCAGATAACGGCGAAGGTATCTGATATCTGATGAGCAAGATTCATGAAATGCACCCATGTCGGTGACGAGATGATGTGCACGCAGTGCGCACACAGGTTCTCCAACATCCCGTCTTTCGTTTCTAGCGGACATTAACCAGAGGGGTATTTTGTGCAAATCGATTTACCGTCGTATAATTAGCCCTTGGAATTGACCGGCGGCAGATGATCAGCCTGCTGGGCGCCACCATCACCCAGTTTGAATCGCTTTCCTTCCATAGCACCTGTACATGTTGACATTCGCGTTCGCGATTATCAGCCCGCTTCCTGGCTTCTTGATGCGGTATTTTGCTCTTCTCAGTGGTCTCGATATAGTTACTTACTCAGTATGTGTATACTTAAATTTGGCATCTTCTGAAGGACGTGCCGAGCATCGTGTGGGTTGGACTACGCGATGTGGATATGTGTTGCGTAAATCTGGCTTCTTCTGAATCTCAGAGACCATTGAGACTAGGTGGATGAGCGGGGAGCGCGCAGTTACGCTTCGCAGGGACTTACGTTGCAGCGGGCTTTTCCGAGGGCGATATACGTACGTCTACTGAGTAGGTCTGTATGAGATGTGTGCCGAGTGTAGACGAGCTGTTAACGAACGCGCGCATGGACAAATGCTAATGCTGCCGACGCTGCGAGTCTCCATGAAAGTTAACAAGCTACATAATCAATTTATCTCCAGTAAGATTCATCCAAGGTTTGTCCTTCAGCGCTGTTCACGACGGATTATTATGAAGCCTACATACGAGGCCCCAAAGCGCACTGCAGAGTCCCGAATTAGCCACCATTATTCCCATTTCCAGCCTTCCCAAACTAGCTAATTGTTGACGCTCCTCCTCAGCATGATGTCACTACTCCCAATGACCGCGAAAACGTTCTCCTTTGTCTTACCCGTTCACCACCGCAAAAATAGTAAACATGCAGACGGGTTTGGAAAGGGGCCTGATGTCATTACCCTAAATTAGTCTGAACTCCACGCCTGACCATAACCGCCGAAGAGCAACTATCCCCTCCAAACGATAAACACTCACACACCTAGACAACGGCTTACTGCATGCTAGCAGCTATCATGGCCTCCTCTGCATACGACCAACAGCACCAATCTAAAAGCCAAGGCCAAAGCTCAAAAGAGACGCCAAAGTCTCAGCAGAATCAGGAGATGCAGAGCGAGGCGGATGAAGAGCGTGCGCGGCTGTGTGCGGCGCAGAAGGTGTTCGGGACGAACTCGCCCCCGCTCGAGGCGACGGGCTCCGCGCGGCCCATGGGCATGGCGAGCGTCGACGGGGATATCGAGGCGGGCTATGTGCCGGATTCGGAGCAGCGTAGAGGTGGGTTTTGGCATAGGTGCGCGGGGTTAGCATGCCATCCCTGCTATGTTGTCTTTCTAGGCCTCGCGTGATGCCGTCTTTTGGTGTGAATGATAATGGACGCTGACCTGTGACCTTTTTCTCCTGCTTGTAGCTTACTTTAGGACGACGGGAGTTGAAGAGACCAAAGAAGACAAAATGGGTAGGGAAAAGGCTGAGGTGGAGAGGGGACGCCAGATGAGGAAGGTTGGACAGGATATCGCAGCGCAGGTGGATGAGAGAAATTGAAGACGGCGGCGGAGCACTAGACTTTGGGTTATATTTTTGCGGTTTGTACGATTAACGTAATTTAGTTGGGATGTTTCTAACGGTCTTATCTCTTTTTGTGAGTACAATTGCGGCACTGATGTCAAAAAAAATAAAATACTCAAGCAATAGCACAAGTCATGGAAGCCAGTGGGTCTTCTTTTTGCGCGTAGTGGACACTTGCAACGATCGAGACACGGAAGACAGGCATGACGAAGAAAGACGCGGTTGATATTTTTGGGAGCTCGCATATATACATCGATGGCGCATTGTGTATATCAGAGCGCCTGAAGTGGATCCAAAATTCCATCCGTTATAATCCTTTCCCTCCCAGGCAGCTCGGGGACGAACGAGCGAGCGAGCAACAAGTTTTTGGTGGTGACGTCAATTTGAGGGATAAATAGAAGAGTTAGAAACATCAACGCGCCCGACACGGCGTCCTGCGAATTAGGATCGAAGACAGAAAGATAGGGCGAAGATGGACGCAAGATGGGGTGGCTGTTCGTCGCCATACTCCGTCAGGACAGCGAAAATGAAAGAAATATGGGCGTGTCTATGTCGTTTTCTATCTCGTGAGCGCGATGAGGATCATCCGTAGCGGATGGGTGGGATCGGCTCGGCGCGGATGGTTGCGAGATCAACGGATTTGTCGATCTCTTCGTCGAGCTCGCCGACAAGGCATCTGCAAAGAGTCGCCACAGATGAGTACTAGAAACGAGCGCACTTTTGGCGGGACGCACATCATCTCGCCCTTGACGAGGTAGAGACCGAGCGGGATCTCCTCAACGCCCTCGTCGCTGCTATAGACGCGTTCCTTGGAGTCGGCGAGGACGATGTTGGATTTTTGGTCGAAGCCGGCGAGGACGCCCTGTGGGTTACGAACGCGGGTGAGCGGGGCTGGGAGACGGGAGGTGGTTTCGACTGACCACGATGGCGCGCCCATCTTGGAGGACGAGGAGGACGCGGCGGTCGACGTAGCCCTGCAGGCTGGACATGGGTGGAGAGCGGAGGGAGGGGACGGCGCTGGCGGGGTCCGTGCATGCACGTGCTGGTAAATTAAAAATGAATATTATGTATTCTGTCATTCTTGTTCGCTGTTCGCCACATCCTCCACACTCCTTCCTCTCTTTCTTCGCAACCACCATCATGCCCGCAACATACCACGAGCCTGAGAAACCCGAGGAGGAGCAGGAGATGCTGCAGGTCAAGCTCCCCTCCGACACCTCCGACATGGACCTCCCCTCTCCCGTCAACGCCCAGCCTCCAAAGGCGCCCTCCACCGCCGCCAAATACGGGCTCTCGTCCGCCGTCATCATCCCATCTGGATTCGTCCTCAGCTCCTCCGTCATCATCTACAACAATTACCTCTATAATACCCTCAATTTCAAGTACCCCGTCTTCCTCGTGACCTGGCACCTGGGCTTCGCCGCTATCGGTACGCGCATTCTGCAGCGAACAACGCACCTTTTGGATGGTGTAAAGGACGTGCATATGACCAAGGAGATGTTTGTGCGGTCCATTCTTCCCATTGGTATCCTCTTCTCTGGCAGCCTCATCCTTAGCAACACGGCCTACCTCTATCTCAGTGTGTCGTACATTCAAATGCTCAAGGTGCGTCAATCTTCCCGCCATAGT
Organism: Pholiota adiposa; assembly: GCA_009935795.1. Lineage (NCBI taxonomy): Eukaryota > Fungi > Basidiomycota > Agaricomycetes > Agaricales > Strophariaceae > Pholiota > Pholiota adiposa. The sequence continues at coordinate 33,105 of QEYC01000128.1, forward strand.
GCCCCGCCCAGTGTGCGGCGGGGAGCAGGCGTTATCTGCCGTTAGGCGGGATGCTTGGTTACATGATTAGAGTCTAACCATTTTGGTCTTTGCATTGTTTATGTCTAGGCATTCACTCCCGTCGCGATTCTGCTCATCTCATGGGCCTCGCGCCTGCAGGACCCAAGCAAGAAGCTTGGAGTTATTGTGCTCATGATCTCAACTGGCGTCGCGCTCGCCTCCCATGGCGAGATGCACTTTAACCTATTCGGGTTCCTCACGCAAGGCGCGGCTGTCATGGTAAGTCTTCGCAGTCCACTCCACTCCACTTCCTCCCTAGCCCCGCCTAGTATATGGATGCGGCGGCGTGCTTTGAATTGCAGACTGCGCGTCATCGAGCTTGACCGGGTTATAATTGCTGCTGAATTATGACACCTGGTGCTATTCATAGCAAGGTGATAGACGCGCCTGCCGAACTTGCTGTCACTTGTCTATCTGCCTCATGCCATGCCGTATATCAAATTTAAAACTGTATTCACTAATATCCTTTCCATTAGTTCGAAGCCTCCCGACTGGTAATGATCCAAATCCTGCTACACAACCTCAAGATGGATCCCTTGGTCTCGCTGCACTACTACGCCCCAGTCTGCGCTGTTATCAATCTGTTGTTCCTGCCCTTCACCGAGGGTCTAGCGCCATTTTACGAGCTGATGAACGTGGGTGTTGGCGTCCTGCTGACCAACGCGGCTGTGGCGTTCCTGTTGAATGTGGCTGCTGTGTTTTTGGTGGGTGTTGGAAGTGGATTGGTGTTGACCCTTGCTGGAGTGTTCAAGGTGAGTGTTTGGGTTTCCTTTTCGTGTTTTTCGAATTTCTTTCTTTTTTGTTGTTTTCTGCTTGTGCCCTTTGCATTTTCGTTTTATCTACGTCCATTTTGTTTGCCCTTTCTCGCCCTTCATATTTCGTATATATGCGCGGTTGTGCCCATTTTGGAATGGAGGCAAACCAGCTTGCTTGCACGTTTGCTTTCTTCGTCCATGCACGGTGCTGGCTCGCTATTGCACGTTCGTTCATGCCTCGGTTCCATCTTTCCATTCTCAAGTCTCCCTTCCCTGCCTGCTTTATGTTTCTTATTTTCCCTGTCATCGACATTCGGTTTTCGGTTTCTTGCTGGACGCAGATAATGCCGAGGGGATATCGGGTAGGGTAAATCCTATTCGTCTGAGCTGCGCTGCAGATACGATACTTCGGTCTGCTACTAGCCCCATCTTACCACTCATCAAAATGGATGTGGTTCTTCTCTTCCTTTTCGTTCTTGGATTTTTTTTTCTTGGTTGGGCAGAAGAATTCTGATGAGGGCATTCACCCGTTCGCATATGATGAGGATCTGGTGCGACCAGAGCGAGACGCGTATATGATTTTTGCGTTTCTGTTTATTTCCCTTGTCATTCAAGGTTATGCTTGCGCTTCTGTTTCCTGGAAGCGCGAGCTCCTCTTTCATTTTCATTGGCTTAGCTTGGCCTGTATTTCTTTCTTTCGCATCGGCGGTCGTGTCTGTGGCCAAGAGACGTCCTCTGAGCTCTATATTTTCGCTTCCGAGCGTGAAGGGAAAGTTTTGCTCAGGGTGAATTGGGTGCTGCCAGCCTGCTTGGGGAACTTGGTCTCATTTGGAGCTCTCCCAGCTTGAGCTGTGTTAGGGTGTGGAATACTGAATTTGCGTCATTTGTGGCGTTGTTGGAAGAGTTCTTTTGGGGCTCGCGGTTATTTTACTCTTCTTATCTGGATGATGCGCAGTGACTATCCCCCGTGGTCATGGTCATCGTCGGATGTTATACACTGGTACGGGATGCGACGCTTTACGTGCTCCGCGCATATTGGGACTGAATTTGAATGGCCGGCTTTTTTGCTGGGCAGAATTCAGAACGCTGTGCCTTTATTTTTTTGTCGTGGTTGATCAGCGTGAGTGGCGCTGGGCTCGCACGCACGCACGCATGCGAGCGCAGCTGTTGTTCTTTCAGCTTTCCTTTTTCGGCGAGAAGGCTTGCGCTGGTGGCGGTGGATAGCTGGATGCTCCCCACTAGGGCACGCGCGCTTGTGTGCCTGTCCCCGCCGTGCATCGTCACCCTCTTTTTTTTCTGCGTCTTCCTTTTCTTTTTGTTGTTATTTTTGGGTCTGGCGGAACGGGAGTGTTTATTCCTCGCTGTGCGTGGTGTTATTCACGTTCTCGTGGCTATTGGGTACTTCGCTCTTTCCCCGCCGGTTCGTTCCAGTCGGGATATGTGTTTGTTTGCACAGCCAAAATAGATCTTGGGAGGGCGGGCGAGGCCTCTCCTTGTTTTCGCACGTAATGTTTGTTGGTCGGCTGCGTTTTGCGCGCCATCTTTGGCTTGTATTCTGCCCTTGGGAGGTTGAGCCTCGTACCACGTGTGCTGTGCAGGTCCCGTCTGAGACGGGCGAGACCGACGTCGCTGTCATGAGTGTCGAGCCCCGGATGCGAGATCCCGTCATGACATTCGCTTGCGTGGGCGCGCCTGTGCTTGTCAATATCTGTCGCTCTTCGTTCTTTCAGGCCTTGGGCAACAGGAATTTTCACGTCCGACCCCCTCGTCCACCTACCCCGCTTCGCGCTCGGGGTCTGTGTAGGCGTCAGCCAACTTCTTGCGCTTGATTTTTTGATTCCCTTTTTTTCGCATGTCGCGGTGCTTGTTTAAATCATAGGTTCTTTTTTTGATGCATTTTCCTCTTTCGATGATTTGTATTGCTTGAGTTTCTTCGACGCCTTCTGATTCTTTGATTCCGTTGCGAGTAATTTTTGATTGTTACATTTTTTGCCCGGATTCTACACTTTTATTCATTTTCTATCTCGTTGCTTGGTTCATTTTGCTCACTGTTTTGTTACTATCTTTCCCCCCTTCTCTATATGTCTTTCCTCGGCCTTACATTGCGCGCTCCCTGAACGACTTGGTCATTATGACGATTGCAACTGCCCGACAAATCTATCGCCCCACACGATATCACTTCCCTGCCGTGCGTGTATTTTTACCCCGGTTGTCTGCGTGGTGTTATTTTCGGACCTGCACGCGACTCGCATGTCCCAAAAACGCTTGCATCTCCCATAAACATGGCATCTCCCACTGCAACACAACATGCGCGCTTGTCATCTGACTCGGTTGATGCCTCGAATAATGGACCCATTGGCTATGTTGTCATCGGTGTTTTTTAAACGCGGATAACCGATAACCCTCTCCGACGTCGATATTCCACGCACGGACGTGTGCGAATACGGAAACCTCAAATGAAATGCCCTGCTTGCTCGACCGGAATTGCCATACTGATTTACTTGACGATAAATCAACTGGGCACGCTGATCACGTATTGGCGCATCGGGTAATATTCGGCTTTGGCTGGGACTGGGTTTTTTCTTTGCGGTTTTTGCCTACACGCTCTGCAGGATATCCTCCTGATCACTGGGTCTGTGCTTATCTTTGGAAATCAAGTTACACCACTGCAAATCTTTGGTGAGTTTTGGCCTTCCTTCATCTCTTTTGGATCCCCCTTTCGTGATTTGAATTCCTTCCCCATTTTGGGCAGTTTTTTCGTTCCTAATGTTTCCTTCCCCTTGGCCCTTGACCTTCTTCCCCTTTGGTCGTGGAGCTGACATCTGCAGAGGCATTGCTCCTTCTGTTGAGACATGTCTGGAGACTTTTTCTTGCGCTGTGGCTTTTTCTGGCTTATGCTTTCTCACTGCGCAACTTCTTTCTTCCCTATTTTGAATCGCAACCCCTCTTTTTGTTTCTTCCTTTCTGCTCTCTATTTTAGCACCTCCCGTATACTTTTTTGTCTTCCCCAGTCGTCGTGCTGGGGTAGGTTAATTAATTTGCGGGGGTTGTCATGTCTCCCCATCCTCGCTTGCCGAGAAGATTTGGGACTTGGATTTCATTTTGCGTGCATGAGATGGAGATCTAAGGATTTCAATGTGTCTTCCTTTTTTTTTTTGGCGAGGTCGACTTTCGTATCCAGCTTTTCGTTGAATTCAATTAGAACAGTTGTTCCGTGTTCTTTTCTCTATAACCTTTTCTTTGATGTCTCCTCGCTACTGGTTCTTCCTTTAATTTGTCCTGCTTTCACATGAGGTGGACTTTGCCTTTTTTTCACTTTTTTTGTATTTGCTTCTTTCCATGGTGTCAACCATCCTTTTGACTTTGTCTCCATGTCGTTGTTTTTTATGGAGATCTGACCACTTGATGATTTCAATAGGTTATTCCATCGCTCTGGGTGGTCTTATCTTGTACAAGACCGCCTCATCGAAGTAAACTGCTTCTGTATCGTCAGGCGACTCGACTGTATTTCACCAAGCACCATTCCCATCCATCACGCGCACCTATCCATTCGCATCTTCCCCCACCAACAAGAAGACTTCGATCATGTCTCTCCCCATTGATCCATGTATCATATCATGATTGACGCTTGCCCTGCGTTTGGGTCTCCCAGTTTCTGTCACCGGACTTTATAGACTATCAGTAACAATATACAGATAATACTCCATATTCGAACGTTTCCTTGCCCGCTTAGATCACCAGACAGTCTTTTCTTCCTTGTTATACATAATTCATCATTTTGTGGGTAGCGGACATCTCCCACAGTCATTCCTTACCCTCTTCCTGTCCCTGTCCATCCATTTCCCCTTTCTCCGCGAGTGACGCTAGGCCTCCCTCTCAATTTGCGTAACAATAACTGCCTGTTGCCTCGGTCACTCTTGTAATATCACCGCCGCAGACATAGAAGTGTTGTTGCCATTATTCTCAAGAGCCCTATTTCTTCGCATCTATTCAATTGGTTTACGCTCACGCGAAACTCGTAGAACTTGTCCTTTCGGAGGCCTGCTGTTATACTGGGATCGACCTCGGTATCTGATTATCATCCATTGTTCCTACCTCGCAGCGCGGAGAATTGGTAACCCGTTTGCAATCGAAAGCCCGAATAACTGCTAGAGTGGGATATCTCATTGGAGTTAGTCTCTGATTTCTACCAATTACAACAGGAGAGTGCAATGGAGACTGGTTGCTGTACTATGTTGTCTTTGAGGTAATTCTTAGCAGGCTCGCTCTCTCAATTCCCAGCATCTGACAGTTGGTGGGAGCTCTCCGCAAAGTTCGCATTTGCGAATTGCAGCCTTTTTCAAAATTGCACTGCATTCAACACCCCGACGTCTTGCGGAGGGCTTGGCTCTCGCCTTCGTGGGATGCATTTTCAGTGTCTTCTACTCGACGTCGATTCGTATCAGAGATTTTCACGAACAGCTGACGCTGCAACTCCATTTTTTTGCAGGGCAGCATCGGAGATTTATATGAATGATGAGCGATTTCCTTCACTAAGGGCAATAGCGCCAAGATTCGAACGCTCAAGTGGGTACTGGGATTAAATTTTGACATCTCAATTTGATTTCAATTACGAAATTGAAGACCGCCGGCGCCTCTCTCTGATTTCGCAGTGGGATATAAAAGAGGATGAGAAGGCCTGTATTGCCTTCGCAGTTCGCTGAATCATTCTGAAACAAACTCGACTGAAGCCAAATTCAAGATGATGAAATTCGCTGTAACCTTCTTTCTGGTCGCTTTTGTTGCTAAATCTGCGTATGCAGACATACCTGTTGGAGGCCTTTCTGCGTCGCAGATTCTATTTCCTCTGGTGAGTATAAACACTGACTGACGCGCTTGTAAACGTAGGCTCTGGTATTGCAGGACCTCTTCCGACACCTTGTGAGTTGTTTGAATAATAAGAATGCAAACGACATCGCATGCTAACACTGGCCCGGGGGCTTTCGACTGCAAGGTGCCTCTGGCAGTATCTGCTGTGTTGTAGGCCCTGATAGGTCTTTGTAAGTTCGATTTTCAAATGAGAAGCTCGGAGTCCAGCTCATTTTAATTATAGGTGTGCCGCAGTCAGCACCTGCCCCGACCATTTCATCCCCATTGGCGGTTTATGTACGTGCGTTCATCGTATAACTGCTCCCTTTTGCTCAATTTCTTTGCATGAATAAAGGCTCTGGAATTGCTGGCCCAAGCCCGGTAAGACACCTTCCATCCCTCCTTGTATTCAATGCTTCTGATACATAGCCAATACTGTTCTAGTTCCCTTGTATGCATTCATTTTAGGCGCCTGTCGCAGACGTACATACTGATAACATTTGTCTAGGCTTCCCTGGTACTACCTGCTGCTATTCCAGCCCAGACAATTCGATGTAAGCGTTCCTTTGAACTATGATGAACGGACATGTACACTTAACTGTGGACGATTATAGATGCAAAGTCGCTTGCTGAGCGCTTAGTCCAGTTGCCTCCTTCACCTCCGATTAGCAAGCTATTGATGGAGCATGCATGATGATGTTCATGTACTTGTAATTATATGTTAAGTAAATAACGATTCCAGCAAGTATTCGGCCATGGCAATGTTTTGAATTACTCGGATTGCTGGGCGCAGTAATTCAATGTGGCCTCCAGAATGGGCGACATTTCATCGAGTCCCACCCTGTCCCACCAGGTCTCCACCTCATGGGTCCATTGCCCGTTTCCAGAAACTAGGAAGAATGCTGAGGTAAAGTATACTGTATATCAGGGCCGTAGTACATATGGTAATGTAAGATGCATAAGGTTACGTAGCAGTCGACTTCGGGGACATTCATCAACCGATGCAGCGGCGAGTGTTTTCAGAGTGTTTCTGTAGCGATATGGTCAGCGACGACGACGAAGGCGGTTAATGATCGACATCAATGATGATCGATGAAGAAAGATGGAACAGGAGCTTTGCACTATTGGAGGCTAAGCGTCCATCTGTAACACCCGGTTGTTTGGCCATATTAGGCGGGAACTTGATGGGTTTGTTCCCGCCTAATTAGATCAAAGACGTGTTTTCACCAGCTTAGGGCAATAGCGACCAATAGCTCGTGGACTTGCTCTAAGTCAATAACGCTCCCAGACCCCTCTCTCGGTAACCACGGGGCGGGACCATTCCCACAGTCCGTCCCGTTGCCCTTTCCGGTATCCCGCCGTGGGCGCATTGCCTATTTGGGATACAATCAGTGCTACTTGATCATCCCGCCCTCCGGGGTGGTAGGGCACGTACCGAGCTCTAGCACAGTCGGTTGTTCCTCCCCCCTTTCGCAAATTGGTACCCATATAGATATAATGTATAGTAGTATGTATGTACAATTATAATAGAGGTATATAGCATTAACCTTCCAAAAAGCGGTCTCTTATAGAGGGGGAGGGGAGAGCTGCCAGGGATAGGCCCAAAACACACAAAGGAGCTTACAACAGTAAGAGAGGAACTTGATTTATGATAGTATATGAGCTAGTATACCAACCTATAGCCTCCCAAATAGAGAAACAAGTGACCCTTGGGGTGATCTATAGGGAGGGTGTGATAGGGCATGAAATCAACATGTTCTAGGGTTCTCAGTAGCTGTATAGTCATTATACTATGTGTAATACACCTATTTAATACCTAATATGCAGTCAGAAGTGCTCTAAGTACAGTATATCTTCCCTAAAGCAGTCAAATGCCTGGAGACATATAGGCAGGTATCTCAACATTGGAGAGGGCTATCTCCTTAATCTCTTCTGATTAGAGCTCTCCCAGCTTGTATCTACCCATCCATGCTTGTTAAAGTAGAGTAGGATGCCCTGAATGTATAGATATGCACACCTGAGCTACCTGTACATGGTACCCCTGGATTCTATGGCCTGCAATTTTTTCTGTGCATATATATAAGGTAGGAAAGCTATTATATAGTATATACAATAATTCTACAGCATTTAAACTATACTATGCACCATTAAATGGAGTAGGAGGAGGTTAATAAGGTCAAACATGCATCAAACACGTATTCTGCTCGTGAAATTTTAAGGAAGCGGTCGAAATTCACGCGCTTCGGAGGATATGTAGTACTCATTAATACCTACAGAATGAGATAGGCCGGAAAGAATTTGAATAGGAACTCAGGGAGATATGTTTGAAACAGTGGTCAGAACATCGGACGAGATCAGGGCCACCAGAGTCACGGTTATACGCCTATATTTGGATCTCATTAGAATGATGTCTATTAGAATGTTTCAACCATATCTCCCTGAGTTCCTATTCAAATTCTTTCCGGCCTATCTCATTCTGTAGGTATTAATGAGTACTACATATCCTCCGAAGCGCGTGAATTTCGACCGCTTCCTTAAAATTTCACGAGCAGAATACGTGTTTGATGCATGTTTGACCTTATTAACCTCCTCCTACTCCATTTAATGGTGCATAGTATAGTTTAAATGCTGTAGAATCATTGTATATACTATATAATAGCTTTCCTACCTTATATATATGCACAGAAAAAATTGCAGGCCATAGAATCCAGGGGTACCATGTATAGGCAGCTCAGGTGTGCATATCTATACATTCAGGGCATCCTACTCTACTTTAACAAGCATGGATGGGTAGATACAAGCTGGGAGAGCTCTAATCAGAAGAGATTAAGGAGATAGCCCTCTCCAATGTTGAGATACCTGCCTATATGTCTCCAGGCATTTGACTGCTTTAGGGAAGATATACTGTACTTAGAGCACTTCTGACTGCATATTAGGTATTAAATAGGTGTATTACACATAGTATAATGACTATACAGCTACTGAGAACCCTAGAACATGTTGATTTCATGCCCTATCACACCCTCCCTATAGATCACCCCAAGGGTCACTTGTTTCTCTATTTGGGAGGCTATATTGGTATACTAGCTCATATACTATCATAAATCAAGTTCCTCTCTTACTGTTGTAAGCTCCTTTGTGTGTTTTGGGCCTATCCCTGGCAGCTCTCCCCCTCCCCCTCTATAAGAGACCGCTTTTTGGAAGGTTAATGCTATATATACCTCTATTATAATTGTACATACATACTACTATACATTATATCTATATGGGTACCAATTTGCGAAAGGGGGGAGGAACAACTGACTGTGCTAGAGCTCGGTACGTGCCCTACCACCCCGGAGGGCGGGATGATCAAGTAGCACTGATTGTATCCCAAATAGGCAATGCGCCCACGGCGGGATACCGGAAAGGGCAACGGGACGGACTGTGGGAATGGTCCCGCCCCGTGGTTACCGAGAGAGGGGTCTGGGAGCGTTATTGACTTAGAGCAAGTCCACGAGCTATTGGTCGCTATTGCCCTAAGCTGGTGAAAACACGTCTTTGATCTAATTAGGCGGGAACAAACCCATCAAGTTCCCGCCTAATATGGCCAAACAACCGGGTGTTACAGGTGTAAGCGTCAATCTTATCGGAATATCTGTGCCCGACGGGAACTAAACGAGTCATAGTTCGATTGTTCTTTTAAGATCCCATCACAACGACCCTAAGTGCCCCGAAAAGGAACTCCCGCCGAGACTCTGGTGATGTCGGCGTTCTGAGCATAATAATAACAGTAAATATAGGGTAAAATGTGGTATTCCCTCAATAGACCTTGCAGGAAGTGCTAAATATGCGGCAGCTCTACCGAATGTATGCTTACTTTGGGAAATATGTCCAAAATTGGACACACCGAGCGCGTCACTATGCAAAATCAACTAATTCATTCACCACTCATGCTGGAAAACTGAAGTTAATGCATGCATCCCTTCCTGGGAGACCAATCCCATGTATACATTCTTTAACTATAACCAAACATTCTAAGGGAGCTCCCTCCAACAGGAACACTGATTAAAAAATATATTCTGTAGCTCTACAAGTGCCTAAAAAGGATTATCGGAGTACTCGTCCGGGCGCATCAAGCGGCACGGGCGGCAAGGGCGGCACATGCTCGGATCAACAGTTGGCGGGCTTTTTTGTCCCAAATTCGAAAATTTTGATGGGATCTCAAAAGAACAATCGAACGATCCCTCGGAACTAAACTATCTGAAGACTGATAGTGCAACTTTTGGTGCACCCGATACCTCCTATAGAAGATGGCAGTTGTCGTTCACGGCGGAGTTCACATCGGCTCGCAGTAAGTACTCCTCAGCGCTCGACTTAGCGAACGGGTTTCATCATTTCAGATTGGAATTTCCGATGGCGATCTGAAGGATTTTCACGGTGGTGCAACGGCGGTGTTCCAAGGACTTTCAAGTCCCAATCAGTGATGTTTGAGGCTGACATGATGGTGTACCGCCACCTCCGTCCTGGGCCCAAGCTTGGTTAATCGCCAATTGTTTCGAGGGTAGGACCTTCCATTTGATAAGTTCCGTGTATACAGGTATAATAATACACGTAGATCGTTACGACTCGGGACTAACAACCTACCTATTCAGCAAAAACCATCACAATGTCCTCTCCAGCCTTCACTGCACTTGCGACATGCGACAAAGCGTCAGTACTCGCGGCGATCAAGGCCAATAATACCTGGCAAACCGTCGACCAACTAGGAGACGCTTTCGTTGATCTTGCCAACGACAAACCATACGATGCCGATAAGATTGCGGCCGTTCTCGCAGAACTAGAAAACGATCCCGAAGTCCCTCTAATCAAGACTCTGGACTTCAACCGACAGCCCATCGAGAAGCCATTCAAGGAGATTGTAAACTCAGTCATCTTCGACTTAATCAAGAGGGTATTCTCGGACGAAATCCCCGCGATCGAGCCCACCAATCCATTCCTCGTCTCTGCGCTCATCTCCGGCGCATGCGTTCGCACCGGCCTCTGCAATTCCAGCACGCAATCCGGGATGATCACCCTCGGTCTGCGGTTCGAAGGAACGCAATGGAGGGAGATGATCTCGGATGACCTAGCGCAGGTTTGGGCTATCCACGCAGCGCTGCACCTCCTTGCTGGAGGATCCAGGATCTTTCGTGAGGAGCAGATTGGGGATCGTCAAGATGAGGTTTTACCTGCGCTTAAGGCTGTCGCTGAGCAGAACGTCATCGCTAATCCTGAAGGGAAAGAGTTATTGCAGGTACTTTATTTACGACAATCGCTTTTGCGTATGCTGAAGTTTCCCTCCAGACCGCCATTATAGAAGCTGAAGGTGGATTCCAACGAAATCTTCCTCTTGCCGATATCTGGAAAATTCTTTTCCCTTGATCTGTGTATTTGTAGATATGATAAATCTTATTCGCCTTGCCATGTAAACGGTGTCTTCGATAAAATCCATTGTATCAATCCGTTCGTCTCCTGCACGCGATGATTCATAAAAAATTGCGTCTTGTACATGCTGCCGCCCGGCGACTCTCGTATTCTGCTTTTCTGTACGTATGAGTTGCTCGGTTTCCCGACAGAAACGGGCTGTAGGCATTACAACCAGGCTATCCCACTGGTATCATGATGTACTCTATGTATCTTCGCTGCTAAATGGAGGTGACCCCTGATAAGTTATTTCCTAGTTTCATGTTCCTACTCATTCTCAGTGCTCACTCTTCGGTGAGCTTCAGCTGAAACGATTAGAGAATAATATAAAACAATGCTCGAAGTTTTTCATGATGTAATTTTGTGGATATAAGTTGACGTCGTCCTGCCCGAAAGGCTGTGATGAACTATGAGATTGATGGATGATTCGGATCAGCCTTAGCGTTACATAGCATGTTACTATGTATAATTTAAATTACGATAGATTTGCACATGGACCACCATGAGATGCACAGCAAATCTCCTCTCCGCACGGAATGCCCAGTCCACCCAATAACGAATTAGCATTCTGTTTCGCTGCCCTGAGCCACCGGGTCGACGAGGCTATAAAGGCCCGACGCGTCGTTGGATTTCCCTCAAGCTGGCCTTCATCCCCACCTACAACCGAGCTGTGCTTGGTTCATTCACTCGTCGCCAACAAACATGTATCCCCGTCTCTTTCTTGCCATTCTTCCTGCGCTCTTGAGCGTCGTAGTTCCATCACTTGCCATCCCGGTTCAAACGTCCGAGTCACTGTCTGTTGAGGCTCGTTCTTTCGACTTGTCTTCTGACTCCCAGGCCATCCTAGCACGGGATGTCGCTGATGAGTCTCTCTTCGAGCGTGGCTCTGAGGACGTAGAAGCCGACATACTCGCCCGCGCGGTTGACGAAGACATCTTCCCGCGTGCGAAGACGCCGAAGCTCTCTGCATCGGCCGCTAAAGCTCGCAAGGATAACGTGCGAGCCAGCGTCGCGCACAACCAGGCGCACAACGCCGCGAAGAAGACACATTTGAAGGCGGAGGCCGCTAAGCTTACGTACGTGAATTATTTCCACTTTCTTTGCTAGCGATGCTAACTTGAGGTGCAGAAAACCATACGGCAAGCCTCGCAAGCCCAAATACGTCAAGGCAACGACCGCCAAGGGCAAAGAGCACATCGTCAGCGGTTACCGTGCAGAGGCCCGTGCAAAGGGCCACCGTCTCGCCAAACAGCCGAAGACGCCCAAAGCCAACTTCGCGAAGGGCGAGCACAAGACAAACGCTAAGGCCGTTGCGTCTCAGGCTGCTGCATCTGCTCGCAGGGCGGCTCGCAAGTCTGCTGGTCGCGCTAAATTTGGCGACGCCAAAAAGACCCACGAGCAGACTCTCAAGCACGGAAACATGCCTGCCCGCAAGGATGAATACCATGTTCCCAACCACGGTATGTTTTCATTTTGATAAGTATTTGTTTCAAAGGTTTTCTGATCGCATCGCTTTAGGTGTCCTCAAGGGCAAGCAGGTTCGTCAAGGAGCTTTCAATCTTGCACTCCACAACGGAAAAGGCGGAAAATACGTTCGTAATTCACTCTCGATATATTACATCCTTTATTGAATAAACCTTCTTTAGCCTGTTAACTTCCGCAATGACGAGCAAGGTCCAGCCACTAACCGTCACAAGCCCCTTCCCCACATGGTCGGCCACGGACACGAATATCCCATTCAAAAGGGTGGCTACCACCCCGGCGATGCTCACCTCGGACCCGTTCGTGGAATCTACCAGGCGAACCCCGTGGGCGCTGATGGAAAGCACAGTATGTCTCTTCTACTTACCTTGAATTTGTTTGCAACTTCTGACCTTTTATTCCAGAGGGATACAACGTCCAGGGAGTCATTTCACATGATGTAACTCGCGATAAGAGCCACCCTGGTTATAACGACCACATCGCTGTTCCCCGCACCCCGGCACCCCCAAAGCCTAAGGCCTGAGAGGACTGGCGGATTTGTTCATCTAATTCATTATTCAATATACCATACCATACCTCCAGCTGTTTGGTATCACGTAGTATTGTAGAGTACATTTCAAAAATAATCATGGCATGAGAAGAACGGTTTACGGTAGATTTAGAATGAGCGACGTACCCTCGGGCCTTGAAGAGTCAAAGACAAATTTAAGAACTGTAGAACGTTACTATACGAGTTCGGAAGCCTGGGGACTGAGTCCAAACTAAGTCTGGGAGATGCAGTGGGTTTTGGGTGAAGGAAAGGCGGCTGCATAGAATCGGTACATGATAGGTGCGCCCCAATATCAATGGAGGTTAGAAGCAAAACGAAAAAATGAAGACCAAGCCGACTTGTCGGACTTAGCCGTTCAAGCGCTCAAGCTCGACAAATTGAGGCGCACTGGCATCTAATCTGATCTGATCAAGCAGCATCCTCTTGGCGTCTTTGATCCGAATGAATTTAATGAATAATTTTAAGAATTATGAGCGCGTTCATCAGTAAAATACGGAGGAACCGGCAATCATCAACAATGCCTTACAACGCATGCATAATCGGTACAATACAACATCATGGCAATAATTCATAAATAATGTTACAACAACGGATATAAGGACGTTATAGCGCCATCTGTCTTTGGTAATTGCTATAATCGTGGTATAATCTCGTCATGTCGTTATGCTTTTAGTGGAACTCCGATACCTAATCATCGAGACCCACGCGCTATTTTAGGTGTGGTCGCCCATCATCAGGATGGCTGGCGCTTATCGTTCGAATGACGGGTATTCAGGCTACTGTCACCCGCTAAAATATTGGTGGCGGTTCACAAGACCCACGCGCTATTTTAGGTGTGGTCGCCCATCATCAGGATGGCTGGCGCTTATCGTTCGAACGTCGGGTATTCAGGCTACTGTCACCCGCTAAAATATTGGTGGCGGTTCACAAGACCCACGCGCTATTTTAGGTGTGGTCGCCCATCATCAGGATGGCTGGCGCTTGTCATTCGAACGACGGGTATTCAGGCTACTGTCACCCGCTAAAATATTGGTGGCAGTTCACAAGACCCACGCGCTATTTTAGGTGTGGTCGCCCATCATCAGGATGGCTGGCGCTTATCGTTCGAACGTCGGGTATTCAGGCTACTGTCACCCGCTAAAATATTGGTGGCGGTTCACAAGACCCACGCGCTATTTTAGGTGTGGTCGCCCATCATCAGGATGGCTGGCGCTTGTCATTCGAACGACGGGTATTCAGGCTACTGTCATCCGCTAAAATATTGGTGGCGGTTCACAAGACCCACGCGCTATTTTAGGTGTGGTCGCCCATCATCAGGATGACTGGCGCTTATCGTTCGAACGACGGGTATTCAGGCTATTGTCATGGTAGATAATCTCAACAGCAGCATTATCATTTTTCTCGACCTTCACACATGCAAAAATAGACAAACAATGACGTAGGTATCAATTCTGCAATGCTTCTAACAATATGAAATGGTCTATCAGGATATACGTATTCAAACAGGTACATTAAGCGGATAGATTGTTTTCTCGAGCTGCCCTTTGTGCAGCTAGCTTGTTTCGAGATTGGCGCGTACTGATGCGTGTACCTTTATGGTGAGGAAAAATCTGCCTGTTGTCACGGTCGGATGTAAATTAATGACTCGGAATGATGGAATGAGGGAGATTACTCACGCGCTCCACCATTTGAGCAAACCTTCCGACCTTTTTTTTGCCGCAGGACCAGATGGTGCCTCGAAGAAATCAACAATAAATGCGTATAATGCGCGGTAATCAAAATGATTGTAAACGTCCATCCAGTGGCTAGCATCCGTTAGATTGAAAGCCAGCTAAGAAAAACAAGCATGAGCAGACATTGTTAGAGTTGGAATAATTATGTTCAACGTACTAGAACAGCAGCATATGCAATCGAGCGTGCAGTAACTTGACCTTCCATACCAAGAATGGTTGCGACATTAGACTTTGTGGCCTTCTTCTGTGAAACTGCATTGACACGTTGCTTTTTTCGGGCTGTACCGTTTTCATCTTCTTCATCAAATGACTCGGACGATGAAGGCGATATAAAGATGCTCGAGTACGTCTAAGCAATGTATATAAGTAGATCAAGAGCTCCGAGCTTTGGAACAACAAAACAAACCTTAATAAGTAACCCACTCCGGAGAAATCCTTTCTCGACATCATTGGGGTCGCCTTTTCCACGAGGATAGAAACACCGAAGGAAATAATCGTCAGATATATTGATGGTACCAGCGCGGATGCCACGACGGATCCTGCACGTAAAGACTGAGAGCTTTGAATGCATTCAACGCAATAACCAATGTGGGGCTTACTCTTCATTATTCCAATCATATTCAATTGGGCACAGAAGCCGAGCTGTGAGATCATTATGCATTCCACGATCGCTTCGACACTTCACATCCAGGGGAGGGTTTGGAGCGTACGCTGTATTCAGCCACAGTGCGACTTCTTCTTTGATTCTACGAACGTCGTCGCTGCGAGCATCATTTGCGCCTTTCTGCAACTTGAAACAGAGGGGTATATCAAGACAACGACGAGTGAACAAAAGTTGAGTCATACCTGCGCTAGATAGCTATCGATATCCGTATCAGGATCGTCGAGTGCCTTTCCAACCGAAGGAAGCGTCTGTATGAGAACCTTGAAAGCAGCGAATCGACTTTGAGACCTATAATTTTTTTTGAGGATAGGCCAATTGGGATACTGAAGTATGCACTCACTCTTGTCTCTTCTCCAGCGCCTCCTCATCGAGTGGTTCGCCATTTCCCTCGACTTCGTCATCGTTTTGATCATCAGCGGCTTGAATAAGGTCATCGAGGGAATCATATAAAGCAACTAAGCGGCGAATTCCGCGTCCCATTGTAACGATGGTCCTAGAGATACATAAATAAGACAACAACAGAAGAACTAAAACATGGACAGACGGTGTTTTTTTTAATTTTCCTTGTAACAGTTCCTTGACTTCTTCTTGGGATGCAGCAAGGCGCCGTTTAAGGCGGGCAACCTCGGCTGAATCAGTTCGTGCCTCAGGCTGAGGAGATTGTGAAGACTCGGAAAACATTGGAAGGGCGATTAGAGGACGGAATTGGCTCGGGAAATCTTGCCTCGCCTTATATTTACATAATTTGAGCGCGCCACATCTGCCTTCGGCGGTATGAGGACCCCGACTTGGGTGAGTCAAAACCGAAGTACGTCGCCACTGGATACCGCAAGCGACTATTGACTTCGGCTTGAGAGTCCCGACTGACTCAACGCTGCCGATGACATGACTTCCTTTTTTTTCGAGTTACCAAGTCATATCTTGAGCCAGATATGACTTGGACAGAGGGGAAACAAAATCACCAATAATTAGTTCCATGTATCCAAGCAGTGACTTGCATGATGAATCGGCGGTGGATGCATGAATCAGGGCGGTAATCCGGCAGTGAGGAGACAGACAGTGTTGCCGCATGAAGTGCACAGTTCGTGTCGGACTATCGCAGTGCAATGTGATGACCTGTAATGCATAAGAAGCAAGGGGAAAAAATTGGGAAGCATGATTTTCAAGCTAGAAGTTATTCTGTAGCTGCTTAAATATGAATTAGATTGGTAGGAAGAATCGGAGAACTTGAAGGCTGTACTATAGTAGGAAATTGTTTGCATTGGATCTTTCAACCGAGGACATTGTGCGCACACCGAAGATCGTCAATTCCAAGAGCATGATAGGCCGGTGAAATAGAAGGCGGAATAGACGTACTGAAAGGTAGTGCGCCGAGGAAATGATGACAACCCTTGATAGCGTAGTAGAGGGTTAAACGATGGCATACGATCGATTTGAGCAGAATATCATGCAAAATCTAGGACGAATTGAGATGCTACTCAAGAAATGTGATTTAAAAGAAGCCCCCGGGCCTCGTTACCGATGAGGTGGAAGGAGCTAGCAATTACAGGCTTTGTTTACCAAGGCACATGCTCACCATATCCCAATTTTTCATCTTGAGCATGGAACGGACATCACGGATATCCTGGACATAAATAAGTTGGGTAGGTAAGTGAGAAACGCAGAAGGGGCTTTGGATGGAGCGGACATACAGGTGCCAGAAGCAATCGACACGCCAAGATATCGTAGGGCGTGGTCAACGGACAATACGTATGTGATTTGTTAGTGAAAAGAGAGAGGTCTAAACAGAAGTCGATGAGCATTTGGGGATTGTGCTGGAGGGGTAAAACAGTGGCGTGCCCAACGATGAAGCAATTGGCGCACGTAGATATCGTAGAGGGTGGTCCATGAACATTCCCACTTTGACTTATTGCGAAATGAGAGAGGTCTCAGAAGAAATGGTCGAAAGTTTGTTGATGAAGCTGGAGAGGGACAACAGCGGCACACCCAACAGTGGAGGCACCAGACGTTGTGCTTAAATATCGAAGATGATGGTCAATCAAGAGCCCCAATTTGGTTGGAGGGCGAAACGAAAGACATCTGAAAAAAATTGGATGAGAATTTGTTCATTATGCTGCAGAGAGAAGACTGAGGCATACCTGATGATGAAGCAATCGTCGCGCTTAGATATCGTAGCACACAGTCAACGAATATTCCCACTTTGATTTGAGGGCGAAACAAGAGACATCTGAGAAAAATCGGATGAGGATTTGTGGATAGTGCGACAAGGAGAGAAAAACAGGCATACCAGCCGATCATGGTGCCAGTAGTAACCGCCGCCCTTAGATATCGTAGCACACAGTCAACGAATATTCCCACTTTGATTTGAGGGCGAAACAAGAGACATCTGAGAAAAATCGGATGAGGATTTGTGGATAGTGCAACAAGGAGAGAAAAACAGGCATACCAGTCGATCATGGTGCCAGAAGTAATCGCCGTGTATAGATATTGTCGGCGATGGTCAACCAACAGTCGCTATTTGATTTGAGGGCAAAACGAGAGACATCTGAGAACAATCGGATGGGCATTTGTTGATTATGCTGGAGAGGGTCTACTGTGGCGCACCCAGTAGTAATCGGCCCTTAGATATCGTAGCACACAGTCAACGAATATTCCCACTTTGATTTGAGGGCGAAACAAGAGACATCTGAGAAAAATCGGATGAGGATTTGTGGATAGTGCGACAAGGAGAGAAAAACAGGCATACCAGCCGATCATGGTGCCAGTAGTAATCGCCGCCCTTAGATATCGTAGCACACAGTCAACGAATATTCCCACTTTGATTTGAGGGCGAAACAAGAGACATCTGAGAAAAATCGGATGAGGATTTGTTCATTATGCTGCAGAGAGAATACTGAGGCATACCCGTTGATGAAGCAATCGTCGCGCTTAGATATCGTAGAGCGTGTTCGGAGGACCTTTCCACTTTGATTTAAAAGCGAAACAACAGAGGTCTGGGAAGAATCTCATAAGCATTTGAGGATTGTGCTGGAGGGAATGAATAGTGGCGCACCAGCGCCATATATCTTCTTTGGGCTCAGGTACTGCAGCGAGTGGTCAATGAACAATCGCCCTTGGATGTGAGAGCAAATGACCAATGTCTGCAAAAACATTGAAGGATAATGTTACAACTTTGATGTTCCATTACAGCCGCCCCAAAGGTAATCAACGCATATAGATATGGTCCGGCGTGGTTGTTGGTGTCTGCCTTTGATTGACACGTCATATGTAAGGTCAACGAAATCGAAATATCAAACTGACACATACCCGTGACCGATGGGGAAGATATTGAACAGCAGGAAGCAGGGGTTACTAAAGTGCTAGACGCAAACTCTCGGAGGTAAAATTGAGTCCCGATAGGTCTTCAGAACACCTGGATTGGCGAGGTCATCCTAATTCGGGCGTCGAGTTTTTTTAAAAAAAGAGCACACACTAGCGTAAGAATTTATTGCTCCCCAAGGACTTCAAAAGTTCCGCTTTCTGCTTGTTCGTCTGACATACCCACCAAGTTTGTTCCAAATTGGGGAGCTTTGGTGAGATTTGGCTTGATATCTAGATCTAGCTATGGAAGAATCATCGAGACGCCTGTCCTGTAAAAGTGCAATCAGCTCCTGTAACTCAAATGTGTAAAAGTCAAGCGTATACCTTGGTCATTGAATCCTTTGTATGAACAACCTTTCACAGATATACTTGTTCAAACATTTTTTCATGCCGTTGCCAATGAGATCCGGATAATGCCACTAATGCGTCAGTAGCTAAAGATATACGCACAGGGTGTGTCATGTCCAAGAGAATGCTGTAGAAATGGGATTAGCGATGTCGAAATCGCATCGAACACATTGCCATTTGCGGGTTGATGATTTCCGCCGTGCTCCTCCATCGTTCTTCCCATCCCAAGACCGCCGTCAAGTGGGTGGCGTGTATGGCCGTCGAAGCATCTTCGACTCAGAACACGAACGTCACGATATTGGAAACACGATTGAGTACTTCCGTGACAATACACCTATCCCACAGTCTGGGGTCGCAAAGATGTGTGAGGAAAAGTCCAATAGCAGCAAAAGATTCTAATAAGATAAATGCACCTCTATTTCGCTTCAGCTCCAAATCGCAGCGGTGCTTTCATAAATTGTGAGTCGCGTTCTGCTTTTGCTGAGTTCTACACGGCGACGGACGCCAAAAATGGAAGTGCACATGAAGGATGGGCGAATAGCTTCTTGGTTTAGGCAATTGTATAGGCTTTTTGCCTTCTTTTCGAGCGACAACAGCCTGAGGGAAGGAAAAAGACAAATGCCAGTGGTCGCTGCGACCGTGACATCCAAATGTGTTTGCTCACCGCTGACTGTATGACGAACCCCTTCTGGTCGAAGTTCAGTATACGCTATCTGCCGCTTTGTTTCAAATTTCAGCCAGTTCGTAGAGAAATCAGAAAGATTCAAAGAACCCAAAAAACGGGGATTGGTGGATACCTTCTACATTTTTTACCATAGCGGCAAAATTCGAAATTCGAATCCGATTCAAGTTTGAATCCGATGACACAAAACCGGTTAAGGCACGTGACATTTCGGTGCCGTCGATGCTCAGGCTAACAACTTCAAGAAGTTGGCGACTAGTACAACTGCGTCCTCCATCCTTCATTTTCAAGTTCACTGCAGGAAATTACAATAATCCAATCTTGTTTCAGTTGCTTTTCTATGTTTTTTCAATGCAACTTTGGAAAGCGCCCTCAATTTTGGCTTTTGTATTGCTGATTCTCAACCTTATGGCGCCTCTCTCCTGTGTCGCGGGCTGCAACCGTACCTTCACAGAAAGTCGAAATCTTTCGAAGCATAAAAAAACCTGCCTGCATGTCCAACGCCTTCGCCAAACTTCTAAGGAGGCCCGTATCGCAACAGGGCATATGCACGAGTTGCTTGGCCGTCTCCCCCCGCCTCCGGACCGAAAGCAACGATTGCGGGTCAGTACTCTATACAGTTCGCTTTCCTACACCAGCTGAACTAGAATACAAGGCAGCTTTAGCTTCGACTACCAAGTTGTCTGCAGTCGCGACGGGCGTTGACAACATTGGTGACCCGCCCGCAACAAGGCAAGATGATACGCAATCCCAGCACAATGAAGGAGATCAAATGGTTGTTGATAATGCACAGCAAGCGGAAACTGTGGATATGAATAATCTTCCTGCAGCAATTGTACCAACAGTCCCGAGCCTCACCAGAACAGGATGCCCGCGACGCAATTACCGACTCCCGCGGCGCTTTCACGACTTTATTCCCGAATCAGTGTTGCTTGAAGAGTCTCCTCCTACCGAACCAGAGCCAGCAACAGGGGCAATCAGACGGCTTGTTCTTATTTTTCGGGATCGCTTAATCACAGCAGTCAACACTTTCGGAGTCTGGAGGGACTATCCGCGAAGACCTACTCGAGATCCTGACGCATCACTTTCGCTCAGCGATTTGGCGGCAAACCCCTCGCAAACTGTTCAACCTCTTCATTCTGTTCTACACAATTCAGCCAATCAACCATACTGGCCTTTTGCCAATGCGACTATCCACCGTGCAATGCAATGGTTGAACAACGGAAATACGGCTAAATCTGAAGCTCAAATGAACGAGTTTGTACACAAGGTTATACTTTCTCCAGATTTTGCACAGGAACATCTCGTAGGTTTCGACGCTCATCGTGAAAACCTTCGCCTCGATGATGCTCTGGCTAAATCTTCCTTATATTCCCAGTTCGTGGAGAGCGCAGTCGATATCAAAGTCCCATCGGGAGCACCTGGGGTACCTGCCAAAAATTTTACAGTACCTGGACTACTTCACCGCAAACTCACAACAATTATCTCAGATGCTTTCAGTGATTCATTATCGCACCTTCTTCATTTCTCGCCCTTCAAGTCGTATCATCACTCTCACATTACAAATAAAGAAGAGCGTATATTTGGTGAAATCTATAACTCCGACGCCTTCCTGGATGAGCATGAGAAGGTCCAGCGGTGTTCTCCACTTCCTCCAGATGACCCAGAATGTAAACGAGAGAAGGTCGTCGCGGCCTTGATGTTTTCGTCGGATGCTACGCATCTTACAAACTTTGGAAGCGCAAAGGCTTGGCCGATATATCTCATGCTGGGAAACCTCTCAAAGTACATCCGGGCCCAGCCTACTTCAGGCGCTATGCACCATTTGGCCTACATTCCATCAGTAAGCAAAAATATCTACATGACTGATGATTTCACTGGTTTGATATACTGAACTTGATTCTCTCAAGTTACCAGAATCATTTGAAGATTTTGCTTCAAACTTCCACTGCAAATGGCGAACTCAAAAGTCGGACATCTTGACCCATTGTCGACGCGAGCTCATGCAAGGCGTATGGAACATCCTTCTCGATGAGGATTTCATCCACGCGTGTACCTATGGGATGGTCGTTCAGTGTATTGATGGAATCGAGCGACGAGTCTATCCAAGAATATTTACTTATTCGGCGGATTATCCTGAAAAGTTTGTGCAATCAGTGTCCGTAAATCTTCTGTGTCTGATTCATATATTAGAGTTCTTTTAGCTACTATTCGAGATAATGGCCTGTTTCCATGTCATAGATGTCTCGTTCCGAAGTCGGATCTACATAAACTTGGTTCTCCCGATGACATTGATATCCGCATGCAACAAGGTCGGATCGTATTCACCAATAGGGTCGCCAGTGCCAGGAAATTAATCTACGACAAAGGGCATCGAATCAAGAGTGATGATGTTGAAAGTTTTCTCAAGGAAGTCTCTGCTGTCCCAACTACAGTAGGTGTCAATCCAATTGTGATTCTGCTGTTATTAATATTCTTGAAGAATGCATTCGTCGAGCGATTAGGACATGATTTTAATCCATCAAGAATGTTGGTTGTTGACATCCTGCATGAATTTGAGATTGGTGTATGGAAGACTCTCTTTACACACCTTATCCGTCTGCTACACGCCGCCGGGAAGGGGTCGGATAGCCTTGTAGCGAAACTTGATGCAAGGTATATATATATATATTGCCCCTAAGAGCTTTATTCACTTCGCCTTCTTGTAGATATCGCCAAATCTCAACCTTTGGTTCCGGGACAATTCGGACGTTTTCTCAAAATTCATCAGAAATGAAGAAACTTGCAGCTCGAGACTTTGAAGATTTACTTCAGGTAAGATTTATGATTTGACTCATGATCATATTCATAAAATCTATTGGTACTTACCAATGCATGATTATAGTGTGCAATCCCAGTGTTCGAAGGACTCCTTGATGAGCCACACAATGGTCGTCTTTTGAAGTTGCTTTATCGGACGGCTGAATGGCATGGTCTTGCCAAACTTCGAATGCATACTGAATCTTCGCTCTCTCTGCTTGAATCTTTGACTACAGAATTTGGTATGCTCATGAGGCAGTTTGAAGATTTGACTTGCTCAGCATTCGCAACTGTGGAACTTTCTCGGGAGACTGCTGCTCGAAATCGTCGCGAAATGAAGGCCAATGCACGTCTCTTGGAGAAGACTAATGCACAGCCTGCAGTAACTGTTCAACCACTGTCAGGATCTACCAATCAAATAACCGCAGTTGCTACAAGTTCAAAGCGTAGGTGTTGGACTTATATAATTGGGTCTATGCTGATTGTTGAATATGTTAACTGTAGAAGCAGTTCCCCGTTCTTCTAGTGGACAAAAGCCCAAATCGCAAAACTTTGCAACTATCAAATTTCACTTTCTTGGTGACTACGTTCCACAAATCCGCCTCTGGGGTACATCAGACTCGTATTCATCACAACTGGTGTGTATTTTCCCTCCTTACAGCAAAGAAAGCACCCTTACCTAGCGTCAATAGGGTGAATTAGCTCATCGTCTTGTGAAACGATTATATGGTCTAACAAACAAAAAGAATGCGGTCCGACAAATTGGCAAAAAATACAGTAGAAAGCAGGTCCTTCAACCGGCAGAACTACAGGAAATTGATGAAGCTAGCCAAGGCCGCCTGGAGGAGCATCATCACATATCAAAGTCCCGAAATAATCCTGTCAACATTTATACCTTCGTGCTTACTAATGCAGATGACCCGGCCAAAAAGGTAGGTGCTAATAGCTATCATTGCATTATTTTTCTAAATATATTCGACACAGAATTTCATTGACTCATTGAAAGACCACCTTCTAGGACGTCTCCTCGGCCGTGGCTTTAATGGAGATACCGAAGAGTTGTTTTCACCAGAAGATCGCCTCACAGTTCGCCTGCAGAATGAGACAATCTATCGAGTCTGTACTGCGAGAATCAATTACACCACTTACGATATGCGGCGGGCATACAACACCATCAATCCCCGTACACATCCCTTCGTTATGGTAGCATCTCCCGAAGACCAGCCCGGCTCTCATCCCTTTTGGTATGCCGCCGTTATTGGCATATTTCATGCAAATGTACAGCATATAGGCAAGGACTCTCGAGACTACCGGCCACAGCGGATGGAATTTCTTTGGGTGCGATGGTTGGGCAGGGTTCCTGATTATTCTTTTGGTCGACAAGAAGCACGCCTCCCAAAGATCAGCTTCGTTCCCGACTCTGATGAATTTTCCTTTGGCTTTCTCGATCCTTCGCTTGTTCTACGAGGTTGCCATCTTCTGCCTTCTTTTGTTGATGGCAGAACAACAGCGCTACTTAATGTGCCAGGTGCTATCACTGAAGCAAGACCATCTGGTGAACAAGATGACTGGATGTGTTATTATGTAGGAATGTATGTGTTGGTTATTTTTCCTTGAGCTTGATTCTTACCTCTGCCTGCTAGATTCGTCGATCGTGATATGTTGATGCGATTCTTGGGCTACGGGATTGGTCACAAGGGTCAAACAAATCATGTTGTTCCTCCGAATAAACAACATGATGAGGACGATGAGATGGACTTGGAATCCCACGACATGGTGCAAGATCACAGTGGGCCTCCATTGGTCTTAGACAATGCAGAAATTGCGGACAATGACAATGCTCTGAATTCACGCGGTGACTCTAATATGGACTTGAATACAGAGCTTGACAATGATGGCGTCGCCAACGACAATGACGACGATGACAACAACAACAACGATGATGACGACGACAACAATGATGACGACGACGATGACGACGACGATGACGATGACGACGACGACGACGACGACGATGATGATTTGGATGGTCACTTTTAATTCTGACAGAGTCAATTTATTCTTCCTTTAGTATTTTAGAAAGAAAGAAAAACATAAAATCAATTGTATTCTATGGAGTTGTAGCGACAAGCAACAATAGCAAAGCAAAAAGTACACAACATTGGTATAAGATTTCCTGATTCAAAAGAAGACAGTCCTCAAGATTGAAGCGGTATATAACTAACTGTTTTGACATAGACCTGCTGCCCAGTTCATAATCCAACTTCATAATCCAACTTCATAATGACTATCGACGACCTCGACGACCCTGGGTTGCAGGCTGATGAATGGACTGATGAGCTTGATTGGCGGCCTGGTCACCAGTCTGACTTTGATCAGCCACTTGCGCTTGAGGAGCTTGAACAGCAATCTGAGGAGCGCGACTGGGACCTGCCTGAGCCTGCTGAGCAATTTGGCGTTGAGGTGCAGGGTTGGCCGGAGGAACAGCAGCCTGAGTGTGTTGACGAGGGACTGAATCAGTGGCTGGAGCAGTTTTCTTAGGAAGATCAGGAACACCCATGATACAGTTCAAACAGGTGAGTAGAATTGCCGTCGTCGCTTCGTCGAGAGGGCTTTCAGACTCAAATCGCAATCGGAGTTGATCGAGGTCGAGCAAACGATGTGCAGATGCGTTTCCGGCGTCGCGGATAGGCGAGTCACGAGTCGATAATGCGCGTACAGCATCATCCGATTTTAGGAGCTCCGCAACTGCCAACTGAGCTTCATTCAAATGGGCTGCCTTTATACGATTGCCGCGCTCGTTTGAGAGGTACGCGATGAGATGTGCCCTTAATTTATTTGTCCTACGATTTTCCTCTTCCGATTTTTGTCCATCGTTGGGATGCAAAGGCAGCTGGCAGCCGTCGTGGAGAAACTCCCTCAACTTAAGAGAGCCATTTGAAAGATCGTCCTTCACACCCTCCAATGTCACGGCCGCTAATATACCCATAAGTCTGTCGAGAATTGATCGAGATTGGACCTCTGCAAATGCCTTCGCATCCTATCAAAAGTTTCATGATTGGTTGGACAACAGAAAATGGACGGAAAAACTCACATTGGGCGTTAATAAACGCTTCCTCACTGAACTCAGTTCGCTAATTGTGGTAGCCAGTTGGTTCTTCACGCCAATATGGTCGACCTCGAGCTCCCTATGGGCGGCGGTCATCTGCGTTAACTGATTGTCCGATTCCTTGAGCTTCTTGTTCGTTTTCTCGAGTTTTTTGTCCAA
This sequence comes from Pholiota adiposa, assembly GCA_009935795.1. Classification (NCBI taxonomy): domain Eukaryota; kingdom Fungi; phylum Basidiomycota; class Agaricomycetes; order Agaricales; family Strophariaceae; genus Pholiota; species Pholiota adiposa. The sequence goes on from QEYC01000128.1 coordinate 59,099, forward strand.
TTCCTCGAGCTTCGTGTTCATTTTCATGAGTTCATTGTTTGTCTTCTTGAGCTCGTCGTTTGTGTCCTTGAGTTCCTGGGTCAATTTCTTATGCTCTGTGTCGAATTCTTTCTGCGAGGTGGCGAATTCTTCGTGCTCCTTTTCTAGAGTACTGGTGGCAGTTTCGTACTGTATGGTCATTTTATCAAGCTTGACATTGAGATCGGCTACTTGTGACCTGAGGCCTTGAACTTCTGCTCGAACTTCTGCTCGAAATTCGTTTGACGCCTGCTCAGATGCTTCCTTTACGCCCCGTATTATAGCCATCAGGTCTTGGAAGTCCATCCTGGGCATTGAGGAAGGCCCTGCATCCTCAGATTGTGGAGACTGTCCCGTATGCTCGCCTGAGCCAGCCATTGATGACAACTGTGGACTGGGCGGCACTATAGGGGTAGGTTGGGAATCTGAAGCGGCGGTATATGGTGGGGGTTCAAAGGAACTCGAGCCGTCGAAGCCAGGCGCAGAAGATAGAGAATGGGATGGCGGCTGAGACTGAGTCGATGGATGTGGCTCGGAGTGAGAGATGCCAGCAGGTGTGGGTCCCGGACTCGGAGTGCCGGCCTCGGATTTAGCCACTTGGGTAGGCGTGGCAATGTTGTTGTCCATCACTGGCTGGGTTTTCCACTGATCGATGGTGCTAGCGGATTCGGAGGCTGAAGAGGCAAATGCCGGGAAAACTGGACGAGGTGTAACAGACCCAGATGCAGGAACAGGAGTGAGCTTTCGATCCGGAATGGATGTCGATTTATCCTCCGCATCTGACTCAGCCAATACGGACTCGGACACCCCCGATCCTGTACTACAAGTAGATGCCGTCGACGATGAGGATGATTCTAAATCAATATCATGTTCGTAGTCGAAGCCCTCCTTCAACTTGACATTGTAAATAGAATCGGAATCCGAGTCTACACCTTCCGTTAAATCTTCACTTTTGAGCACAGAGGCTGGGATCTTGAAGGGACTCTGAGAGCCAACAGTCGAGGTGATTGCCGATTGCGCCCTTGACTTAGTAGAGGCCAGAATTTCGGGTGTAGTAGGTCGTTGCGACATGGACAATGCGATAGTCTACAAAGATCGAAGGACAGATTGGATGGTGCGAGCTGGTGCGAGTGGTACAGTACAAAGTGATGGCGGTCCTACGGTCACTGTTCGTGTCAGATTTGGACTAAGTTTAGATACGAGTTGGCAGCCAGGCCCACCGTAAGTTCGTCTGACCAGCCGTTCGGAGAATACAATGGAGACATTATGCCGACAGGTAGTGGAAGTTCTCTCAGCCTCAATATCAAGTTGGCAACTCAGTTTGAATATTGATATTTGGTGCTCATAGTATTAGAGTAATACATGATGATGGGATGACTTCAAGTTGAGGTTTCTCGTCCCAAAACTTAATGATCTGCAAGCACATGATCTCTAGACTGAGACTCAGGATCGGATCCAACGCGGTGTACGTTGGCTCACCCTACATCATTTTGACATCAAAACAGAGTATCTATAAGGTATGTGACTCTTAACAAAATGATAGCTTAACGCCTCTGCTTAAATTCACAGAGCAGTTCCCTCATAATAAGTGTAAGTGCATCCCTATCCTCCCGTACTTCTCTGATGAGCTTCTCGATGCTTATTACAATCCGACCGAACTCGTCGTGCTCCTTGATGCGATTTGTTTCGTTATTGTTCATGAAGCGCGTCCTTTTGGGTGTCCTGAGAGTGGTAAGAGGAGGGGACTCCAATCTATGTCGCTATGATTTTACATTAGCACCGTGAACTCTCAGCAACAGGAACGACCTCACCTTATTGCCTCTCGCATGGTTTACACCCTGCGCCTTTTCATCTTCTCGTGCAGAGGGCGTCTTCGAATGCTGGTGGTCTCGTGGCTGCGCAGACGGGGGTGGGACGTTTTGATCATCGCAAGCTATCATGATGCGGTTGCTGCTTTGGCGCTGGAAAGATGTCTGACCAGTCTTGCGTGCTTTTTGTTGTTCGACGTCGGTGGAGGACTTGGAGTCGCTTTCTGCAATTCTAGGGGCGGGAAAGAAAAAGATGTCGTCGTCTTGGCTATTTTTCGACTGAGGTTGGGTACAGTAAAGGGGATTCATGTAGGTGCGAGACATTTTCCGGCCACTTTAATTTGCTTTGTTGAGCACTCCTTATACCCGCGACCAGGAAAGGGTGGCTTACAACCTGACTCTGCCGATCGACTCATACTTTCCGATTCATGACTCAATTGCACCATCAGCTTGAAGTCACTACGGATGTAACGTTATACGCGGGCCCGATAATATTTACATCCAGTTGCCATTTCGGTGTCATTCTTATGTGTCATTCGACAAGGTTCAACTTGAATAGTCGTTCTTGAAGTCGTTGAAATTGCATTCCTTCTCCCCCACCATCAGGCTATGTTTTCGCTCCGTACGGCGTACTGGAGCTGCTTTCGTATGTCTTGACGATCTCAGAATGCTACTAACAGCGTCATAAGTCGGCAGTGGGCTATGTTGCATACACGCTTTTTGCCATGAATGATGTAGTAATTGGTTCGTATCTCTCGCCGTCAACCAGTGTAAAAAGTCACGATACTGATATAGGGATGAAGTGTTTCGAGGGATTTGCTGCATGCGAAGGCGTCTGGCCTGGCGACAATTCGTTACGTTGAACATCCAACTAATGAACAACAACCCCACCGACACCGAGCCTACCGACAAATACTATACTGTCGTTGTCAGCACAAGTTCAGGCGTTTATCTAGGTAGGCAATTTAGTGAAATCGCGTTGGGCCGCATCAGATTGCTCAATACTTTAATGCGACAACACTGGCAGATAGGCGAATGAACTATTTGTTGCGTACAAGCGTCGCGAAGTTATCCGTCTTGAAGAGTTAATGCGACAATATGGACAAGGTATCCCACACGGGTGAATCTAATTTGTTACACTTCGGTTTCTTACTTTTGAGGTTCGTTATACGTCCGTTATATCTTCTTTCAATGTTTGTAATTGCTGGGCTGTAGCCTCATCCGTGCAGGCTTCAAAATCTATTGTGTATAGGAGAAAAATATACTAAATTTTATATTGAGTCTTGTCCACTATTCGTAACAACGGAATCTAGCATCGCACTCCAGATATTTCCCTCGCATCCATCGCGTATCTGACGCAGGATTATATGACTCGACTGTAGGCATCAATATATAAAAGACAGGTCTCAACAACTGCGTAAGACTGCACCCCTTCATCCCACCGCTACTAGTAACCGAAATACCCTGCTAGCCATGTACAGAAATCACTGTTATGAAAATTTCTACCCACTTATTATGGATAACAGCACCAGGTGGATGACATATGATGAAAAAGTCGCGTATCGCACAAAGCACGGCATCCCAAGCACCATCGACGAGTGGATTGCGATTGGGAAGACACATACCGAGGCGCCGACTGCCAACCCACACAGCCCTGACGCGTCCCAGAAATATCTACTGTCCCAGGATAATGTCGAGTGTATCTTAAACATTATATGCAAGGAGGTAAGTTAAATGTGAATTAGCTGGTCACAAGCTTACCATTGGTCAGGACATTATCAAAGGTGCCACTCCATCCCCCAACATATTCACATTGACACTCCGCGTTCGTGTCCCTCCGACCACCGGTTTTTTAATGCACTACTGGCACGCTCCCACCATAGTCATCGACCAATTTACCGAAGAGTCTCATGGCAAATCCGCACCTGATTGGCTCACAACCGCACAAACGGAGTGCCGGTTTTGGCAGAATCGCATACTCATGCTAGAGATGATGCTGTACTTCGTGCGGAATAACCCCCATAATTCCGGGATATCCAGGCGAGTTGCGTCCTGGTGTAGCGCTATGTCAGTGAGTGGCATGCCCTGAGCAAGGAGGGTTAATCACTTACTCGGCCATTCGAAGGTACCCATATCTGATGGTCTATTGGCATACTATCCATCCTCGTCCTTACTTCGATCCCATCTCGCTGAGCAGTATGCACATATGGTGGATTGCTCTGACGTCGCGTCGGTTAGGAAACGGTCTCAATGTGGGATCACTTGCATTGAAAGGTCCGGAAAGCGGAGAAATCTAAAAGAGAGGTCAGTACGGAGAAGGAAGTAGATCCACGTATTGCCAGTGTATTTATAATTCAATGGGAACGCTTTGAGTCGTTATATAAGTTGCTGCTAGACTTCAACAAAATGGCCAACTGACAACAGATAGGTATATGGTGCTTAGCAGCATGAGAGGCGCTGGAAGATAGACTGAAATGTGACAGCCAGAAAAAGTCTCCCAAGGTAGGCTGCTAAAGGCGATGGCGACGAGAATTGGGAATTGGGAGCTGAAGAAGAAGGGCGGGCCGCAAGCGTTACCTTGGCGTGACCGTGACCCCAGTACTACCGTGACTAGCGGCACCCGATTTCCAACGATTCGTGTTTCTTCTCCGAGTCAGTCACGGTCTCGCTCATCCGCCGAGTCTCTCACTCCATGCAACAACTTCATCATCCCAACGCGGCTGTATTTGTTTAAAAAAAACCAACAACTCCCAAACGAATTCACAGTACGGGCAGAGTCCTGGTGGGGCGATAAAGTCATGATATCCTCTCAGTTTCAATGGAATTTACTGTACGGACTCGGAGGGGTTGAAGTTCATTCGTAATTCGAGACGTGGTGCAGGGAACGTTTCAACTGTTTCAGGCTTTGAACTAATTAGATAGGTGTTATCCAGATTATCGTTGAGCTTCACACTCCAATCTCTCAGCAAACGCCTCGGATTGGCGGTTGAGGATAATGATCCGTGAAGACCAAAGGATGAGGCAGGGCCTGTAGCTAACAGCTACATCTCATTTCTTCCCTCAAAAATGGACAGTCTGCAGCGAAGTTAGAAGCTTATCGTTAAATCGCCGTGAGTACTCGTCGAAGTTCCGTGGATGGCAAGCCTAGTGATTCTCCTTATATTCTAGGACTATCAACTCAATTGATTGAGTGCTGATGCTCAGATGTCCCTCGTTTCGCCCTCAAATAAAATAGGGACTGTTGATTGACCATCGCCGACAATATCGAAACACGACGATTACTGCTGGCACCACGATCGACTGGTATGCCTGTTTTTCTCTCCTTGTCGCACTATTCACAAATACTCATCCGATTGTTCTCAGCTGTCTCTCGATTCGCTCTCAAATCAAAATGGGAATATTCGTTGACTGTGTGCTACGATATCTAAACGCGACGGTTACTGCTGGCGCCTCCACCGTCGGGTACGGCACAGTAGACCCTCTCCAGCACTATCCGCAAATCCTCATCCGATTGTTCTCAGCTGTCTCTCGATTCGCTCTCAAATCAAAATGGGAATATTCGTTGACTGTGTGCTACGATATCTAAACGCGACGGTCACTGCTGGCACCACGATCGACTGGTATGCCTGTTTTTCTCTCCTTAAAGTACTATCCACAAATACTCATCCGATTGTTCTCAGATGTCTCTCGATTCGCTCTCAAATCAAAGTGGGAATATTCGTTGACTGTGTGCTACGATATCTAAACGCGACGGTTACTGCTGGCGCCTCCACCGTCGGGTACGGCACAGTAGACCCTCTCCAGCACTATCCGCAAATCCTCATCTGATTGTTCTCAGCTGTCTCTCGATTCGCTCTCAAATCAAAATGGGAATATTCGTTGACTGTGTGCTACGATATCTAAGCGCAACGATTACTGCTGGCACCACGATCGACTGGTATGCCTGTTTTTCTCTCCTTGTCGCACTATTCACAAATACTCATCCGATTGTTCTCAGCTGTCTCTCGATTCGCTCTCAAATCAAAATGGGAATATTTGTTGACTGTGTGCTACGATATCTAAACGCGACGGTCACTGCTGGCACCACGATTGACTGGTATGCCTGTTTTTCTCTCCTTAAAGTACTATCCACAAATACTCATCCGATTGTTCTCAGATGTCTCTCGATTCGCTCTCACATCAAAGTGGGAATATTCGTTGACTGTGTGCTACGATATCTAAACGCGACGGTTACTGCTGGCGCGTCCACCGTTGGGTACGGCACAGTAGACCCTCTCCAGCACTATCCGCAAATCCTCATCCGATTGTTCTCAGATGTCTCTCGATTCGCTCTCAAATCAAAGTGGGAATATTCGTTGACTGTGTGCTACGATATCTAAACGCGACGGTTACTGCTGGCGCGTCCACCGTTGGGTACGGCACAGTAGACCCTCTCCAGCACTATCCGCAAATCCTCATCCGATTGTTCTCAGCTGTCTCTCGATTCGCTCTCAAATCAAAATGGGAATATTCGTTGACTGTGTGCTACGATATCTAAACGCGACGGTCACTGCTGGCACCACGATCGACTGGTATGCCTGTTTTTCTCTCCTTGTCGCACTATTCACAAATACTCATCCGATTGTTCTCAGATGTCTCTCGATTCGCTCTCAAATCAAAGTGGGAATATTCGTTGACTGTGTGCTACGATGTCTAAACGCGACGGTTACTGCTGGCGCCTCCACCGTCGGGTACGGCACAGTAGACCCTCTCCAGCACTATCCGCAAATCCTCATCCGATTGTTCTCAGCTGTCTCTCGATTCGCTCTCAAATCAAAATGGGAATATTCGTTGACTGTGTGCTACGATATCTAAGCGCAACGATTACTGCTGGCATCACGATCGACTGGTATGCCTGTTTTTCTCTCCTTGTCGCACTATTCACAAATACTCATCCGATTGTTCTCAGCTGTCTCTCGATTCGCTCTCAAATCAAAATGGGAATATTCGTTGACTGTGTGCTACGATATCTAAACGCGACGGTCACTGCTGGCACCACAATCGACTGGTATGCCTGTTTTTCTCTCCTTGTCGCACTATTCACAAATACTCATCCGATTGTTCTCAGATGTCTCTCGATTCGCTCTCAAATCAAAGTGGGAATATTCGTTGACTGTGTGCTACGATATCTAAACGCGACGGTTACTGCTGGCGCCTCCACCGTCGGGTACGGCACAGTAGACCCTCTCCAGCACTATCCGCAAATCCTCATCCGATTGTTCTCAGCTGTCTCTCGATTCGCTCTCAAATCAAAATGGGAATATTCGTTGACTGTGTGCTACGATATCTAAGCGCAACAATTACTGCTGGCACCACGATCGACTGGTATGCCTGTTTTTCTCTCCTTGTCGCACTATTCACAAATACTCATCCGATTGTTCTCAGCTGTCTCTCGATTCGCTCTCAAATCAAAATGGGAATATTCGTTGACTGTGTGCTACGATATCTAAACGCGACGGTTACTGCTGGCGCCTCCACCGTCGGGTACGGCACAGTAGACCCTCTCCAGCACTATCCGCAAATCCTCATCCGATTGTTCTCAGCTGTCTCTCGATTCGCTCTCAAATCAAAATGGGAATATTCGTTGACTGTGTGCTACGATATCTAAACGCGACGGTCACTGCTGGCACCACGATCGACTGGTATGCCTGTTTTTCTCTCCTTAAAGTACTATCCACAAATACTCATCCGATTGTTCTCAGATGTCTCTCGATTCGCTCTCAAATCAAAATGGGAATATTCGTTGACTGTGTGCTACGATATCTAAACGCGACGGTCACTGCTGGCACCACGATCGACTGGTATGCCTGTTTTTCTCTCCTTAAAGTACTATCCACAAATACTCATCCGATTGTTCTCAGATGTCTCTCGATTCGCTCTCAATCAAAGTGGGAATATTCGTTGACTGTGTGCTACGATATCTAAATGCGACGGTTACTGCTGGCGCCTCCACCGTCGGGTACGGCACAGTAGACCCTCTCCAGCACTATCCGCAATCCTCATCCGATTGTTCTCAGCTGTCTCTCGATTCGCTCTCAAATCAAAATGGGAATATTCGTTGACTGTGTGCTACGATATCTAAGCGCAACCAATTACTGCTGGCACCACGATCGACTGTATGCCTGTTTTCTCTCCTTAAAGTACTAATCCACAAATACTCATCCGATTTGTTCTCAGATGTCTCTCGATTCGCTCTCAAATCAAAGTGGGAATATTCGTTGACTGTGTGCTACGATATCTAAACGCGACGGTTACTGCTGGCGCCTCCACCGTCGGGTACGGCACAGTAGACCCTCTCCAGCACTATCCGCAAATCCTCATCCGATTGTTCTCAGCTGTCTCTCGATTCGCTCTCAAATCAAAATGGGAATATTCGTTGACTGTGTGCTACGATATCTAAGCGCAACAATTACTGCTGGCACCACGATCGACTGGTATGCCTGTTTTTCTCTCCTTGTCGCACTATTCACAAATACTCATCCGATTGTTCTCAGCTGTCTCTCGATTCGCTCTCAAATCAAAATGGGAATATTCGTTGACTGTGTGCTACGATATCTAAACGCGACGGTCACTGCTGGCACCACAATCGACTGGTATGCCTGTTTTTCTCTCCTTGTCGCACTATTCACAAATACTCATCCGATTGTTCTCAGATGTCTCTCGATTTGCTCTCAAATCAAAGTGGGAATATTCGTTGACTGTGTGCTACGATATCTAAACGCGACGGTTACTGCTGGCGCCTCCACCGTCGGGTACGGCACAGTAGACCCTCTCCAGCACTATCCGCAAATCCTCATCCGATTGTTCTCAGCTGTCTCTCGATTCGCTCTCAAATCAAAGTGGGAATATTCGTTGACTGTGTGCTACGATATCTAAGCGCAACAATTACTGCTGGCACCACGATCGACTGGTATGCCTGTTTTTCTCTCCTTGTCGCACTATTCACAAATACTCATCCGATTGTTCTCAGCTGTCTCTCGATTCGCTCTCAAATCAAAATGGGAATATTCGTTGACTGTGTGCTACGATATCTAAACGCGACGGTCACTGCTGGCACCACGATTGACTGGTATGCCTGTTTTTCTCTCCTTAAAGTACTATCCACAAATACTCATCTGATTGTTCTCAGATGTCTCTCGATTCGCTCTCAAATCAAAGTGGGAATATTCGTTGACTGTGTGCTACGATATCTAAGCGCAACGATTACTGCTGGCACGACGATCGACTGGTATGCCTGTTTTTCTCTCCTTGTCGCACTATTCACAAATACTCATCCGATTGTGCTCAGCTGTCTCCCGATTCGCTCTCAAATCAAAGTGGGAATATTCGTTGACTGTGTGCTACGATATCTAAGCGCAACGATTACTGCTGGCACCACGATCGACTGGTATGCCTGTTTTTCTCTCCTTAAAGTACTATCCACAAATACTCATCCGATTGTTCTCAGATGTCTCTCGATTCGCTCTCAAATCAAAGTGGGAATATTCGTTGACTGTGTGCTATGATATCTAAACGCGACGGTTACTGCTGGTGCCTCCACCGTCGGGTACGGCACAGTAGACCCTCTCCAGCACTATCCGCAAATCCTCATCCGATTGTTCTCAGCTGTCTCTCGATTCGCTCTCAAATCAAAATGGGAATATTCGTTGACTGTGTGCTACGATATCTAAGCGCAACGATTACTGCTGGCACCACGATCGACTGGTATGCCTGTTTTTCTCTCCTTGTCGCACTATTCACAAATCCTCATCCGATTGTTCTCAGCTGTCTCTCGATTCGCTCTCAAATCAAAATGGGAATATTCGTTGACTGTGTGCTACGATATCTAAGCGCAACGATTACTGCTGGCACCACGATCGACTGGTATGCCTGTTTTTCTCTCCTTGTCGCACTATTCACAAATACTCATCCGATTGTTCTCAGCTGTCTCTCGATTCGCTCTCAAATCAAAATGGGAATATTTGTTGACTGTGTGCTACGATATCTAAGCGCAACGATTACTGCTGGCACCACGATCGACTGGTATGCCTGTTTTTCTCTCCTTGTCGCACTATTCACAAATACTCATCCGATTGTTCTCAGCTGTCTCTCGATTCGCTCTCAAATCAAAATGGGAATATTCGTTGACTGTGTGCTACGATATCTAAACGCGACGGTCACTGCTGGCACCACGATCGATTGGTATGCCTGTTTTTCTCTCCTTAAAGTACTATCCACAAATACTCATCCGATTGTTCTCAGATGTCTCTCGATTCACTCTCAAATCAAAGTGGGGATATTCGTTGACTGTGTGCTACGATATCTAAACGCAATGGTTACTGCTGGCGCGTCCACCGTCGGGTACGCCACAGTAGACCCTCTCCAGCACTATCCACAAATATTCATCTGACTTTTCTCAGATGTCTCTCGTTTCGCCCTCAAATCAAATAGCGACTTTTGATTGACCATCGCCGACAATACCCATGCACGACGATCACTTCTGGCATCATGATCGCCTGGTATGCCTTCTTTTCTTTCCTTATAGCATTATCCAAAAATGCTCGTCCAATTTGTCTCAGATGCCTCTCGTTTTCCCCTCAAATTAAATCGGGACTGTTCATTAACCATCATGTCCGATATCCAAGCACCATGATTAGGTTCTGGCCCCACCATCGACGGGTATGACTTTGTCCTCGCCCTCCATTATATTTCTTCTCAGTCTTTCCCCGTTCTTCTCAGAACTCTACTGTACCCCTCGAAAATATAATTACAACTTTCCACCCGCTGTTCACACCCTGCAACGTCCACGCACATCGCACATCTCGGGTACTGCTGTATCCGTTTGGCCCGGTTCCCTTGCCTGGTCCGTCTTTCTGAAATTGTCATTCAGTATCCTCAAACTCTGTAATGCTATATTATCATAGCTGCACAGAAAGATATCCCTCCCATGCTCAACTTATTCATCTTGATCCCATTCTGACGGACTTATCTCTCGCTCGTACGTGACTATCTCAATGGGAGTCGCATCTACCCGCAAGCGCAACTGTCACAACGTCGGATACTGCCCGCACGCTCGGTAAACTCCCCCATCGTCGCTTTCCGGTGACCATATGCCCCTGTACGGTTTTCGCATCGTCGCAGAAAGTGTTACGCTGTATTCCTGGACACTTTACCATGTGCGGACATTCAGCCTCACTTCGATGAAAACCACATCCCGCATCTAGCCCTTGTGAATTATTGGGTTTGCCGTGAACATCACAACTGTACCTGGAACATGCAAATTTACGCCTTACCTTTCCAAAGCCTACACGATTCTCTCTCTCTCTCCTTGACGTCGCAAACACCGAGAACTACAATCAAATGTACCTCGAACATCCACGTTGTTTGAGGTTCACGGTCAAGGCTCGGCCAATGATAGTGTCGTTGGTGATGTAGGTTGGCCGAGCGTTGGAGGGACGGGGATAGAGGCGGAGGCAGGGAGAACGTGTCCGCGTGCTGCGCTGATGTCGGCGAGCAGCGTTCTCGTCGTCTCCTGGAAGTCAGGATCTACACACAGAAGCATAAAAGTATAAACCATCGAACGACCAACAAAAAGAAATTGCAACGCACCGAAAAGCACATCCGCCTCATCAACAACCACCCTCCAGGCCAAGCTCCGGCTTTGCCCTTCATGTCCCAAAGTGGACCATCTTATCCCTTCCTCGCCTCGGCTTAATGCCCGGCTTGCCCTCCTCGTCGAGCTCCTCGTCCTCCATCTGCTCCTCTTCCGCTTTAGCCTTCGCGTCCTCCTCAACCCGATCCCACCCGCGCCCTCTCACCATCTCCAAAAGCTTCATTGGAGTACCCACGACCACGCTGACGGAATGCACAACGCGCCTGGCATCCAACGCGCCCTCGGTATTCAGGGTTTCTAAATATAGAGCCGCCATCTGCGCCGCGGACGTCGTGTCCGTTCTCTTCTTCGTGCTCTTCTCGTTCGCGCGGCTCGCGCAGAGCACGCGCAGCTTGACGTCGTGCAGCAGGCCCTTGGCGAACCCTGCGAGCTGCCTGGCGAGCTCGTGCGTCGGCGCGAGGATGAGCCCGCGCGGGGTGAGCAGGCGCTGAGGGTTGGTTTGGGTGTCCGAGTCCGCTACTGGGTTTTCCTGAGCGTGGATTTCTGCGGTCTTAATGCCATGGAGCAGAGGGAGGAGGTACGCGATCGATTTTCCGGACCCTGTCTCTGAGGCCAACAGGAACTGCTTCCACCCCGGTGCGCCTGCGACTTCGCCGTTGGGCGTAGGTAGACAGTGGGCGATGCTCAGGCTTTGAATGGGCGTGGGCTGGCCGTTGGGCCCGAACATCTCTTTGAGGGCAGAGACGAAGCCTGGGAGAAGAGACGGGGAGGTGAATGCGTTGGAGGTATTGGAGGTATCGACGGTGTCCAAGGATGACTCGGGCTTGGATTTTGATTTCGTGGTGGGGAAGAGACGAGGCTGACGGGCTCAGAGGGGTGGAAGAACTCGTCGGCGGCTTCGGGGGCATCGTATGCGCCTTCTTCGAGTTCGCGGTCTTCGCGCCCGTCTCCGAAGGTGGTGGGTGCATCGGCGTCGAGAGTGACGGCGCGTGACAGTGGGATGGGTGCGTCGGTGTCGAGAGAGAAGGCGCGTTCAAGTGAGGCGGAGAGGTAGGATGCGGTGCGCTGGAAGGAATCAGAGTCTACTTGATGGGGATCGGAGCGATAAGAGTCTGGCGAACGACGTTCGTTACGCGAATCTTGAGAGTATCGCGGCGGTGAAACTGGGCGCTCTGCACAATAGCCATCTCTGGCCTGCCCTTCGTTTTGAGAGCCGTTCGAATAACGTGAAGTCGGGCGCTCCGTAGAATAGGTGTCTTTTTTCTCCACTCGACGGGGTTCGGGGCGATAGGAGTCCCACGGACGGCGTTTGTTGCGCGAATCTTGAGAGTAGCACGGCGGCGAGACTGGCCGCTCTGTACGATAGGCGTCTCTGGTCTGCCCTTCGTTGCGCGAACCGTTCGAATACCGTGAAATTGGATGCTCCGAACGAAAGTCCTTTTTCTGCGCTCCTCTTTTGTTCCAGGGTCGGTCTTGAGATGAAGAGCTGACATGGCCAGAAGCCCCATAGGGAGCGAGGGGGTCAGGGTTAGACGCTCCAAAGCGGCCGAAGGGGTTAGTTGCGCCCCACGTTCGACCCGCATACGAACCGTTTCTCCGTAATGGAACTTCTGGAGACTGTCCGCGTGAGGGTGGCGGGCGACGCTGGTCGGGTGTCCTGCTGCCCTCCTCCCTTGCGCGTGGAGGGTACGGCTGATCCTTCCTTACTTCTGACGATCGTGGTGGCGGGCGACGCTGGTCGAAAGTCCCGGTAAGTGATTCCGGAATAGGCGCGCCTACTATTCTAATCATATGTGAATTTCTATTTTTAGACCTTACTAGTTCTTGTCTTGCACTCACCCCACCGTCGCTCATCCCTCCATCGTCTACTGCCTTTCTCCCTCAATAACACCTATAACATGCAACGTGACGAAAACAGTGCTATTGAGATCAACTGTGAGTTGTAATCTAGTAGTCTTCTTCGTCTGTAGACATTATCGATCGCATTTTAGATATCGCGTCGTCGGAACAGGGTAGGTGTTTTCGAGGTCGCACTACAGTACTATACCCAAGTCTATGAATAGCGGACACTTCCGCAAGCGTTGATAGGAACGAAGGTGAGTAGTTACTTGTACTACCTGCTCTATATCCTGATCTTTCTTGATGTAGGCACAGGGACTATCCCCACCCCCGAGATGCCTCACCAATTGCCTATCGCTATCGACTGTGAAAGTGAGTATACAATCCATTTCCTCGTCTTTCCTGTTTACCTTCGAGATAGATTTAATGATAAATGGCGGCAAATTTCAAGGCGTCCAATTCATCTGCAAGAGTAACTTTCCGGCTTGTTTCCTTTGGCTTTCGCTCACCTTGACCATAGATCTTGTAGTGATTAACGGACTTTTTAAAGATTCCACTTTCACTTCAAAGAAAGTCATTGTGAATGGGGGCCAGTTCTTCATCATCAAAGGGGACAAAATTGTCCACCATAATGTAGACTGTAAGAAACATCTCCTTCATCATTGAGTTAACCTTGCTTACGAACGTACTATAATTCTTTCATTCAAACTTCTACAATTATGTTGGCGTGGATTTTTTTACCATTCAAATTATAATTCATCCATAACGAATATGATGGCATGGGCTTTTGACCGTGTGACATAAATCCCCCCTAACTTGATAACCCGAAACAAAATACTGTAAAAAAAACTTCATCATGTACTCTTTATGACATAGTAATCGACATGTTGTTACAAGCGAATGCCGCGAAGGACGAGGAAATCGCCCGCCTTACTCGTCGGAAGGGTCTGTGGGCAAGGATGATTGCCCGAGTGAATCGGAAACAACGGAAGTAGTATCTTGGTGTTATCTTATCGTGTTTGTTGGCACCTGTTATTGGATCTCTTGAGTCACTATGTCCTTATGTAACTTGGAAAACATTCAACCTCTCCGATTCGGACCGCTTGAACGTTCATCGACCTTCTTACCATTATCCACCTGGGCTATGGCACCATCTTCAACCACCTTCAACTTCAACCCACCTTCGAATCTCCAACTCCCGACTACGCCATCATTTGGACACAACAACTCCCCGCCCTTCTCCACCGCATAGCCAACTTCGACATCTCCTCCCTCCTCTCGCTTTCGAAACGCCGACATCTCCTAGAAACCAACATCCTCTACCTCGCCTCTTTACCGCATCCTTACGCCCACTCTGCCCCATCCAACGTTTCTGCTTCTGACGGATCTGTCGTTTCCGTCACGCCGAACTCGTCCGCCACAAACTTCGCTGTAGTCGCTAATGGTAATGCATTCGCGGCCTCCATAATAGCCCATGGTGCCGAAACATCGATTCTTCACGCAGAAGCTTATGGGATCGCAGCCCAACTCGTCCTCTCCCTAAACTTGCGACTCCCGACCTCCACCTTATACTCTGACCACCTCGACTCCATAACTTTCCTCAACTCTCGCCCACCACCGTGACCACATCTATTGAAGACCAAACCCGCCCGCTCCTATTACCGCAGGATCCTTGATCTCTTGAATAATGCTCATCAAAATGGCCAACAAATTACTCTCCTCCACACAAAGGCTCACACCAACGACAATTCTCTACCCGCAAACCTCGACAGACTCGCTGACCACATTGCTACCAACTCACATCACACCTCCTTACCAACACCACCACTACCGCCACACACATTCGCCTTAGATCGGCACACCCTGCATTCCTCTGAACATAGTTTCATTGAATCCGACATCCCATCCTTCATTTCTACACTCATAAATGTATCTTCATCCCATTCCCTTGACACTTTTCACGCTCCTGTTATTTCCTCGCCGCTCTTTGATAACACACCACCTCCTTACTCATATACCAAATCTTCTTCTTCTTTTTCTGCTGTTGTTCAACTTTACCTTCATTGCGGCCAACTCGACACTTCCCTCACCCTCTCGCGCCGATTACCTGGAGAACAACCCTGGTGCCGTTTCGGTTGCAGGGCACTGGAGGACTTTCATCACGCTTTCGTACATTGTCCTCACTTCCAGGCCCTCCGACAAGCCAGCACTACTGCAATCACATCATCCACATCCACACTCTTGGATGCCCACCCAAACACTTTCACAGCCGCCGAACAACAGTCCATCCTGGAACGAGCTCAAAACCTCTTCCGCGATGCTGATACTTGGCCGTCTAATCGATCCTACTACTACCTCGGCGTCCTCCCTAACATTGTCCCTGTGGATTGTACATCACCAGACAAGCTACATCTTCGCAGCCGTCTTGCATCTGACTGGCACACTACCTCCATTGGACTCGCCGCGAGAATCTGGGGCGAAATGCGCAGGCAGGCTCGTTCTAATGTGCTTCCTAATTATACTTCTATTAAAAACCCTACATCATTATCTTTTCCAAAGCTTTTCCAACCCCTTCTTCTGCATACATATTCATCTTTCAAACTCGCATTTACTTGATATTTCTCTTTCTTTATTCTCTTTTCCTTTTTCATTTCCTTTCTTCTCACTTCTCCTCAACCTGAGCTGGCGAGGGACCGCATATTAGTATGTAGTCACCTATAACATAGTCAGCGCAAATTATTACCATTACCACATGTTTCAATATCCTGATATGTACATAGGATGTATGCGGCATGCATTTGGGCATCTATCGTCTGCTTTAATTATGGGCCCTAGTTTGTACCTCACCAGAATGCTGTTGTATTGGCTGCACTGTTGTACAATTATGGGAGCACGTTACAATGGACCGAGAATATTACTGCAATATTTCAGTAGCCTGATATGTGCATAGGATGTATGCGGCATGCACTATCGTCTGCTTTAATTATGGGCCCTAGTTTGTACCTCACCAGAATGCTGTCGTATTGGCTGCACTATTGTACAATTATGGGAGTACGTTACAATGGAACGAGAATATCGCTGCAATATTTCAGTATCCTGGTGTTGGCCTGATATCGGTCTGTATCTCGGAAGATTGCTGTCGTATTGATCGCACTATTGCACAATTATGCGCGTACGTTACAATAGAACTAGAGTATTTCAATAAGATATAATGTATGGGGTCTAGTCTTAAGGCATTTATAATCTGGTATAATTCTGATACTGATATATAATCCAATATAAGCTCATATAAAGGAGCGTAACACTGCCACCTGGGTGTCGGAGTTAAAACCAGATGTCAACTTTTCCATCTTTTACTGATGTTGGGGGCGCGATGTCAGCGCGATGAAAGTGTGATCCTCCGATATACGCGACGCGTCGGAACTCCTTCAATCCTCTGTTCCGCACAATAGGGCAAGATTGATTGATGATCTCGGACAACATGACGATATAAAAGCCTGGCGGGTGCTAGGGAATTTCCCCAAGCTGGCCTTCCCCCTCAGGCTCTACTGCTATCAACTGAGCTGTGTTTAGTCGAGCATCATCGACTCTTTAAACATGTATCCTCGTCTCTTCATTGCCGTCCTCCCTGCGCTCTTGAGCGTCGTGGTTCCATCCCTTGCCTTACCGATCCAGCCGTCGGACGCGTTATCTATCGAGGCTCGGTCTTTCGATTTGTCTTCAGACTCTCAGGCTATCCTAGCTCGCGATATCGCCGACGAGAGATTGCGACTTCAAGGATGGCGAGAGGACCCGGGAAGCTCCTGGGTCCTCGTGCCCGCGATTTTGCGGATTTGAGGGCCAAAATTTAACCCAAGTCTGGCCGTTTTTTGCGGATTTGAGAAGCAATTTTGAATTTGTCTCCCCATTTTTTTGCGGATTTGAGGGCCGATTTAGAATAATTGATGCCGTGGTCTGAGGCGCGCTATAACTATTACATTGGCCAAGTCCTTGATCATTATAAACGTGGTGCAAGCTCGCGTTATGGATCGGTTGACAGTAATAAGTATTACAAGTGTCCAAGAGCTTCTTGGATTTCACTTCGTGTTTTTTTGCCTCTCGAAGTTGTGAGTATTCCTCCTTGTGGCTAAGTCTATTGTTAATTTTCTTTTCTAGGCACCTACATCAGACCTTGCTGGAACAGATGAAGACAGTGACGATGAGCCTAATGAAAAAATTGCACCCGACCAACACCCGACTTAACCTGTACATCGAACAACCACAAATACCATCTCCACACACATGCTCCTGCAGCACACATAATCTACCATCTCGGAAAAGGTGCTCTGGTTGGAGAAAGCTCGACCCATAAGTCTCTTGCGGAGCTCAGCGCATCCCACTGGAACGCGATACAACTCACGAAGACTGTAATTGCTGAAGCGCCCGCATTGAAAATACGCATTCCTGGCGGGAAAATGGTAAAGAAAGCCTAATTAATTGTCTCATATGTTTACATGGCTTGCATTTAATATTTATCTTGTTATTTCTGCGCTATCTGGGTGTAAAGAGCTATCGAGAAGCAATAAGATGCAAAAGCGGCTCAGGAGGAGCAGAAAAACCAAAATTGCCTTTTTTAAAAAATCACGTGCTAACCTCTCGCCGTTTTTGCGGATTTGAGGCCAAAGAGTTTGCCTAGCCGAGGGCAAAATTTTGGATTTTTGCGGACACCAAACACAGGGAGCTTCCCGGGTCCTATGGCGAGACCGACATATTTGCCCGCGCTATCGATGATCTCTCGCGCCTTCCCTCGTCCAAAGGCTACCGCGCATGACCAGAAAGCTCGCAAAGATGCTGTGCGAGCCAGCGTTGCTCACAATCAGGCAGCAAAAGCCGCGAAGAAGGCAGCTCTCATAGCCTCGCCACCTCCGTATGCCATATATTTATTCTATCTTTCTGCATCAATCCTGAAATCCGTGGATATTTTTCGGCCGATATGGCACGCCCTCCCGAAAGTCGTATAAAAGACAAAACGACGAAATATATCATCAGCGGGTGGCGTGCAGAGGCGATAAGGGTTTCAACGACCATCCCACCCCTCACTAAGAAAATCGTTGGAGTGGTAGATTATTCCGAGACTAGAGCAATACAAGTACTGATTCGGTTTTCAATGGTTGCCGGAGACAGTAATAAGTTGCATTATTCAGGAAGAGTCCTGCTGAACTAAGAAGCTATAAACAATAGATGCGGTACACCACTATATGTAGTTATGGGCTCGTCTACTCTCCAATTTTAAGATTAGATGTCATGATACATGAGGTGCGAAGGTATTTGTAGTCTGTTTGCCTCTGCACCCAAATTCCAAGAGTAGTAAAAGTCGCATAGAATGAAGCAAAGAAGTGTATAACTCATTGGACCAACATCAACCTCTCAAGCGTTCGGAGCGTGTCCTCGCGCGAAATGGGAGGCATAAGTGCAGTTGCCAGGCGTATCTTTTTCTGAAGATGCTGCGTGGAATACAAGACGCGCTATGACTTCACCCTATTTGAATTATGAGTGAACCTAATACACGACGCAATGAACTCGAGGAAAGACATACCAGTTCGACAAGACAGGCTACAACGATGAGCCAGATGACAATCCACGTAATGCGATCCATGGCGTTAGTGTTCAGATGGTCATGAATAGCATCCAACTGCATTCAACATCGAAAGTCAATACCACAAGGCCCAAAAGGAAGAACACGAAACGCACAAAGTCACTCGCCACGCCCAGCTTCTCATTCAACACCTGCACGCGAGGCTTGATCTCCATATATTCCCTGACGGCATCATACAACTCCTTCAAGCTTGCTTCACTCCAGAAAAGTTCTGGCACGTCCAGGACATTGGACACCAGGTTCACGTCTCTGCGCAGCTTAAACAAACGACCAGTGAGTTTGAGCGCCTCGTGCCGCCGCAACTTCAGGGCGCCGGAGGCAGCGAGTTGCTTTGGAATGGACAGGGTGAGGGGTGAGGAGAGCACCCGTTGTGCGTTGGTCTCGTATCGGGCAAGAAGTGTCGATTGTGCGAGGGCATGTGCGATGGAGAGCTTGAGGAGGTGAGAGCGCGATTTCAGAGCTACAGCAATCACGTCAGTCGCTGTGAATAAGTACGTAACTCGAAGAAATAAGCTGCGCACTGAAGAAATCGTTGTAGATCCGGGGGTAGGCAATCAATGGATCGTGCTGTGATATTTTAATTTAACATAAAGAAACGATAGGAGTATGAAAACTCACTGCGAAATGACATTCCTCGATCTCCCAATCACTCTGCTCCATCTTGCGTTTCATGATCCCTGCATTGTCGACGTCTTCGATGATATCATGTTCTTGTTCCTCAGACAGTCCGAAGAACACAATCACTCCGTATTCGAAAAAAACCACTTCGGCGACGTCATCGTCGCTTCGTTTTGGGGCCTCATCTTCTTCAACTTCAAAGCGTGCAGTTTTGTGCCTCTTGTAGATGCCTGGGTCCGTCTCCGCACCTGGGTCGATATCAAGCGACTGTGCTCTGCCGCCCGGGGCCTGCTCGGAGAGAGGCGTCTCTATTTCTGGTTCTGTCGCAAACCCAGTGACGTCAATGTCGGTTTCGTTGTCGGTTTCTGTATTTGACGGCATAAGGGGGGTAGTGGGACCGACGTTCGACGTGAAAAAGGGTGAACTTGATTTGCGGGTGTCGATGGGTGAACTGGAGGATATGTACCCGCCGAGGTTGTCTGGATGAGCAGCGGGGGTGGTGAAGTAGGTCCCTTGGTATCCGTTCTCTTCTGCCTCTGAGAGGTGGGCCAGGAAAGATCTTCCTGTCCTCATTTTTGATGGGGCTGAAGAGCGCAAGTTTGCGTTTGGACCGTACCCTGGCAGCAGAGGAAGATGGTACATCTACAAAAATTTAAGTTTTGGGGCCAATGTCAATACAGATGTTACTCACCACATACAGCGCTTCGTCAAATGCTCTAGGCGAGACGTTATGCTCTCTTTTGAGGAAAGATGACAGCAACTTCATTTTGAATGATTCAGCGACACAATACGCCGTCAACCTCTTGAACCCAGCCTGTTTCCGTTGGTCCTTGCTCATACGCTCCGCCTGGCTCTTGTAGTCCCGGACCTCGCCGTCGATGTCATGGCCGAGCGTTAGATCTTCTTCGCTTTCCGCAAGTAAAGGCCGCGTTTGGGGTGCCGATGGTAGCTCCACCAGTTTGTGTGTCGTCTTGGATGTGCGTTGGGACTTGGCCGATATCAGACCCGCTACCGACGCCCGCCGCGACATCCCTTCGCCTGCAGTCAATTCATGGCTCTTCTTCGGAATGCCTAGAGACGCGAGCCGCGATGCTGGCTTCCTCCTAGGTAAGTGAGTGCTTGTCGGAAGCCTTTGAGCGTTATGGGACATTCGGCTTAGATGGTGGAATGCGCCCTCGTCGGTAAAAGCAGATAGATAAAGAGTCTGTCGTCGTAGGTGTCAATCTCCGTGAGTGCCAGAAGAAAGCTCTTGAGAGTTTTACTCTGTCTGGACTCTGCGCTGAGCTCACTGAGATCATTGGAAAACCACGTGCGTCGGGCTCTGTGTGATTTTACTTTTACTTTTACTTTCCTCTGCGACCTTTAGCGCCTCTCATCGGTGCGTCACTTGCCTCCAATGTCCTCGCAGTCCACCGCCCCGCCCGTCTCCGTCCCTCCCGCCCTGTGCCTGCGCCGCCTCCCTCCCTGACATGTCCCACGAGTGCCTCCATGACCTGCGAGCAGCACCGCAATGCAGGCGTCGTCGTCCCACGCCTCCCTCGCCTGCTTTTCGTACGAGGTCAGCCGTCCCGTCGACGTGGGCCCGCACTACACCCTCAAACGACCAAGGAAGGTCCCCACAACACTCACTAAATACTCACCTCGAGTCCCTCTTAGGTTGAAAATACCACCCTGCCCGTCCCTATCCCATTCCCACTCCGCCCATCGACCCCCATGCATCCCTTCGACATAGACCGCACCCAGCCGTGCCCTCTCCGATCAGCGCCATCCCCTCGCCGCCGTCTTATCACGAAAATACCGATTCTCGTCCGCTCTACGCCCCCTTTTGCTTTATCTATCCACCCAAACGACGAGCACAGCTGCCTGGCGACTGGATCAGTCGAAAACAAAACCCTGACGAAAAAGGTCAACGACTCACTAAAAGGTCGTTTTTTTTTCGCTCTAATCGCACCGTATCCCAGCAAATACAGCCGCGCCGCACCGTCAAACAACGAGCAGAGGGTCACAGAAGCGAGATCGGGGCTATCGGCGGTCAGAAACGGTCAAACGGTCCATTTTCAACTGAAAACGGACCCGCGTCGCTCATGTACACATCCTCCCAGCGCCGTATCCCTCCTAAACGACGCGCATAGGTGGATGGGCCATAGGTCAGTCAAAAATACGGCCAGAAAACCTTCACAACTCACCGAACCGTGCATTTTCAGGCCGCTCGTACACACACCCCACCATCGCTTCTACACTTCCATAAGACGCGCACAGACAAATAGAGCTCGGGTAAGTCGTCGCCGCGCCGCAGAAACATGAAAAACTCACCAAAATGTCATTTTTAAAGCCATAACTCGCCCTCTGCGCCGCCGCCACACCCTGAATCGACGAGCATGGATGCATGGTAAATGGGTAAGTCAAAATTTATCGAGAGAAGGGCGTCAGACTCACCGAAACGCCTATTTTCAGCCCGATATCCTCCCGCGCCCCGCCTTTGCGCGTCGTCGCGCCGTCGCAGCACACCTAAACGATGAGCACAGGGTGAGGACAGTCTAGGTAAGTGATAACGACGATGTGAAAGGGCAAAATACTCACCGAATCGACCGGCAGCACCCCTCTGCACTCTCCGGCCCTTCCAAAACGTACCGATCCGCTCGCCGCTCGCGCCGCTACGAATGACGTCAAGTCAGCGACTCGCAGCTCAAACGAATGGTCGTCAACTCACCGGACACACAACACACCTAGAAGACGAAGACGGCGCACGGTGAGCAGGCGGCGTGAAATCCGAAGGCAAACGGCTTACCGCAGATCTCGAACGGCGGCGCAGTGCCTGTCTGCGACGCGGGGCGGTTAGAGGGCTCGACGACGACGAAGAGGACGACGATGGATGCTCACCGCCGTCGTGCGTTGAGACACGAGCGTCCTGGGGCGGCGGCGTCGGGGAAGTGATCTGGGACGGCACGGTGAGTGAGCGGGTTTCGGACGGCGAGGAGACGGTTGCTTACCCATTCAAGCTGCGTCTGTAGACGCTGTAGACGGGGGCGGCGAGGCGAGGAGAGCGCGAGCCCAACAGGATGAAGAGGAGCGCCGGAGAAGAGAGGAGAGGCGCATTGGAGCTGAGGAGGAGAGGAGAGAAGGAAGGAATGGGGAATGAGGGATTGGTGTCGATTGGGTAGGGTTTATATAGTATATTGGGTGCCTGTACGTTACGTAGATCTGAATAGAAGATGTGTTTCGGAGGAAAATACGTTGAGTCCGTTAGCCGAATGGTATCCCGCCTGCTCGTTCGTCGCATCCCGCTACCGCATTTAGTGTTATCGCCTTCCGAGCTACATATTAAGTTTTCCTTGAACTTTATTCACCTACGCTACGAGTTTCAGCCCAAACGAACAATTTTTCGACTTTCGTGCATTAGATCCATTTCATGTGCGTATTCATGGTTTCGTCTCTACACCGTTTTCAAATAGTGATACCATCTTGCAAACTAAATAGTTAACTTCCTTTAAGCTGAGTCTATCTACTCTATTAATTCAAGACCAAAAAAAACAGTTTTAGAAACTGGTGAATGACGCCGATTTCATGGGCGTCGTACACCCTCTCCCGATGGTCGATATCCAGTTCCCCCCACACATTGGCACGCTACACACCCCAAATATACGTAGTCTAGACTACACGCAACAGGCCTACACGACTCTTATCTCCGGAACGACGCCCAATCGCCCCAGAATTCAAAACGGCGCATCGTCCAATGCAGAATTCACGCGAAACGTCGTCCTTGACTTTTGGACTTGGACGAACGTTCTAGCGTTTAATCCAAGCTGGCAACGCAGCCGAGGTAATTTATATCAGATATATTGTCTCCATCTTACGTTGGATTTAATTCAGGTCCCCGCGAAAGTGCTGGAATGCGATGCGGGTGAGGAGGCGAGGGTGGGGTTGTTTTTGAGTTTCTGAGGACCCGGGCCCTTGGACTGAGGTCGCCATTCTTTTTGGAGTCGGTTGATAATACTTGGGGATGTATTTCTGTATATTTGGAGGGAGTGCGAATGTGAATTGAATGCGGAACGAGGAAACGGCGTATGCGCTCCATGCCATCTTCTGAACGCAATTGCTTTGTTAGATTGGCTTGTAACCTAGACGCGGAGGTAATATATATATAGATCGGTATGCAATAGATGGCCCTGGAATAGAAAGACGTGCGTTTTCTGCGTTGCAAACGGCGATTCGGGTGAGGAGGAGGGGGTCGGGTGTCGTTGACTCGTTTCACTGCGACGCTCATAGGTCTTTACTTCACACGCTACCACTCACGTTCGTTGGCGTGTAGCATGTATAGGAGAGAATGGAATAGCCGTTCTTATGCTTGCGCTTTCCTACTGTGGGTGAATTCAGAGCGCGTGTGTTGAGCTGTATTCAGAAGCGACTGTGTTGGCACACCGTGCCACGTTCGCAGCGCTTCATGAATCGCTCCAAAAATCTAGAGCAGGTAAAGTACATACACTCCTACCTATATGGAAGAAATCAGGGAAATAATTAACAATCGACAAAGATATTCGGTGTACGGCTCCAGCGCTCCCTCTGATCTTCCGTATCGTTCGTGCCCTGCTACGCTCAACGATCCTACGCATTACAACGGAGGTAGCAAGCAGCTTTTAATAGATACATACTTTATGGCTCTGATGTGGAAACACGTACGTTTTTCTCGTTGCAAATGGCGATTCGGGTGAGGAGGAGGGCGTCGGGTAGGGTTATTTACCTGCGACGCTCGTACGTCTTTACTTCACTCGTCAACTAATTACCCTGGTAGTATAGTATATGTAGAGCATAATACAATAGCCGTTTGTGTGCTTGTGCTACCCCAAAGTGGGTGATTTCAGAGTGCGTGTGTTCAGCCGCATTCAGAGGCAAACGTGGTGGCACACCGTGCCACGTTCGCAGCGCTTCATGAATCGCTCCCAAATCTCTGTATTAAATAAAATACATGTACTCCTATCTACGTTCAAGCATTGAGGAAATATAATTAACAAATGACAGAGATACTCGGTGTGCATCCCAAATGCTCCTTCTGATCTTCCGTATTCATCGTGCCTTGCTACGCTCAACGATCTTACATATTATGCTCGGAGGTAACGAATTACTATTAATAGGTACGCAATTAATGGCTCTGATGTGGAAATGCGTGCGTTGTCTGCGTTGCAAACGGCGATTTGGGAGAGGAGGAGGGTCCGAATGTCATGTCGATTGAGCATTCAAACCACCCCATATCTTTGTCAAAACACACATTACGTTTACGTTACATAATAAGGTATACACGATTTGCCCTATCTCTATTGAATTGCATCGTAAGCGCTAGGAATTTGAGAGCGCGCGCACTGTGCCGTCATCACAATCAAAGTCGGTGGCACGCCGTGCCACGTTCGCAGCTATTAAGATTTCATTTCAATTCTCTTTTGAACAGTAATAAATATGCCTATATACATGTCTCTGCAGTTCTGTGAAGGACAATTGAGATTTGGTCTTGGAATTTGTGCAGCGGTGCAGAGGCGCCATCACATCTACCCGACTCCGTGTGCCTTGTTGCGCTCAGCGATCTGGCGCGCTAGGCCCAATAGTAATATATTTCTATTTATAACTATATATTCCATGTTTATGTGTAATATTGCGCTCCATATCTACGTTTTAAAAGATGATTCAGGCGAGGAAGCGAGGGAGGTTGAATGGTAAGCGGCAGCGCTCTAGCCACCAATGCTCGAACCCATATATTTCGGGCCCTATAGATTCCTCTCACGTATGACATATTCTAATATAGTGTAACTCCTTTTTTCTAACCTTTTGAGGAAACCGCCGTGAATTCAATGGCGCGCATCGCACTGCGCCACACTAGCTACTGAATTTGGAAGCATGACCGTGCCACGTTCGCAACGCTTCAACTTCT
Source organism: Pholiota adiposa (assembly GCA_009935795.1). Taxonomy (NCBI): domain Eukaryota; kingdom Fungi; phylum Basidiomycota; class Agaricomycetes; order Agaricales; family Strophariaceae; genus Pholiota; species Pholiota adiposa. The sequence goes on from QEYC01000128.1 coordinate 84,565, forward strand.
AGTGTGCGTCACCTCAACGTACTTTTATTTATAAACTTATACTCCAATCTACTATGTACACTACTTGGGAAATGCAGGATAATAATATTCGCTTTTACAGGGGGGATGGATGAACGCGACGCGATGCATTCTCTCTTCACAGCATTCCGCCGAGCAATGTTCTGCTTAGAATTCACCCGTGGATACGGCGTGCCGAGCTCGTACAATCAGTAAAAGTTACGTATGATGTAATAAAATGATTTACGAGAAGCATAACAAGCACCGCACTTTGGAAGCGCATTGACGGCGGAAGTTTGGATGGATGGAGAGAATGGTTGCAACATATGCTGCTTGCCAGTCTTCCAATGAATTTTATGAATTGTATATGCACAGAAGAGCATAACTGGGCTGAAATAAGGCTCGGATCTATATTCATTTTGAGTACATATTTGAATAGGATTTTCTCGCTACACTTCAACCCGATATTATGGCGCATCCACAGGCATCGAGGTTGATTGCTCCGGGATTGGGGCGAATATTTCCTCATTCCTGCAAGTGTTCTAGAATTTGATTAATGGGATGGCAAAATGTCCAGATGAAAGCGGGATCAGTGCATCCGCTTACGTGAATGGAAGTTGTGGGTGGTTCGACCTCACCACAAGAATGATTCGGGGATGGAGGCGATGATCAATTTTGTGGTGGGTGCCGGTTGCCTGTGTCTAGGCCAATTTGTTGATCAAATTCAGGAACATTGAGGTAGACTTCAGCGAGTTGGTATCCCATTTAAGTGTATTCTATTATCTATAGACTGGATATCTAGCTAGAAAATAAATGACAAGGGAGGTGAAGTTCAAGAAGGAGAGGCGAGGAGAGCATAAGGAGTGTGTGTTAAGGTATAGAATGTACGGATGAGGTGTTGACGGGGATGCTGACTCCGTAGAAGCGCATGCAAATATACGTTGCATCAGAATGGGTTACGTTGAGTTGATTTCTGTATATTTTTCGACTTCCCTGTAAGTCAATGTTTCCTATTTTTGGAGAGCGTGATATTGCGCGCTCGCAGGGAGGGATAGCGGGGACTGGATGCAATTAATGTAGGAATTAAATATTGTAGACTGAATGAATATAGATTTAAGTGGAGGCTGCATATGGAGATACAGAGACAAGTGCGAGGAGGGAACGAAGCGTACAGTAAGTAACGGAGCATCCCTGAATGACTGCTAATGTAAGATTTCTAATGGAACTGGCTGGTAACGAGGGATGGAGATTAGAATGTGTGTGTGATGGATATTGATGAGGGCGGTAGGGGGAACCCGAATTAGCTTGGCACACAGAGTGTATAAAGGTGAGTGCGTGTAAGGGGGGAGATTCATTCCCCCTTCCCCGTCCTAATGCTATTTTCCATTGACATTGGCTGTCTCCTCGTTGTCAATGGTAGTCACCATAAAGGTAAGCCTTACAGCTAGTTATCATATATTTTGCATAGCTCATATCATTCCTTGATAGGTTGCTTGTCGTCCTACATGGATTAGGCGCTCGTGGACGGCTATCCCCTAGGTGTTGTTATGTCCTATTGCATGCATAGTAAGTAGTTTCTATTCACTTTCTTGTGCACCGCTGATGGTATTATTACCTCATAGAAGCTTTTGCGGCTGTTTAAAAGCCGCATTGACCTTGTTTAGCTTTCGATGGCTCTTGTACCCATTCGCCACCATGAAAATTTTTTTTGGACATCCTGCCACTGCACCCACGGTGATATACCTCTGCGCCATTCTCCTTCTGTCGCAATTACTGTCCCACATGCACACCACCTCTCACGCATCGTTGCGCTGTCGAAATTTAATATTTGAACTCCCGCCACCGCTGTTGCGCTGCCACACTCACCGCATGCGACACCACCCTTTCAAGTCGAAGTTCACGCTCTTCAACCACTCCCAAAATTTACCCTGGCTCAAAACTCGATATTTGGACGTCCCGCTGCCATCTCTATCTTTGAGCACATTGGACCGAGCGATGGACTTCTCACACACACCCCTGCATACAAACTCGATTTTCTGACGTCCCCCAATCCCACGCACTTGCCACTCCTCCAGCGAGTGTACCACCATTATCTCGACCTCTCGACATTGTCAAGGGATTGAAAATGGGGATTTGGGCTTCCCGCCGCCGTTGTATTTACCACCCGCTCCGCTATGTGGACTGATGCTGCCACCCGAGTACGCTGGCTGTGTTCCCCAATTTAAAATCAATTTTTGGACATCCCGCGACCATTTTCACCCATCCCTTATGCCTCTCCAGCGAGGTGGCGATGTAAATTCAATTTTTGGACTTCTGGCGACCTGTCGCGCACGTCCATGGTCGTGTGAACTCCCCGTCACCGCGCTCTCACCCAGATGGACCTATGCTGCCACCCGGGCGTGCTGACCATGTCCCCCGACTTAAAATTGATTATTGGATGCCCCTCCACTGGCTGTGCCCATCCTCTACGGCTCTCCAGCGACACAATACGCCGTCAACCTCTTGAACCCAGCCTGTTTCCGTTGGTCCTTGCTCATACGCTCCGCCTGGCTCTTGTAGTCCCGTACCTCGCCGTCGATGTCATGGCCGAGCGTTAGATCTTCTTCGCTTTCCGCAAGTAAAGGCCGCGTTTGGGGTGCTGATGGTAGCTCTACCAGTTTGTGTGTCGTCTTGGATGTGCGTTGGGACTTGGCCGATATCAGACCCGCTACCGACGCCCGCCGCGACATCCCTTCGCCTGCAGTCAATTCATGGCTCTTCTTCGGAATGCCTAGAGACGCGAGCCGCGATGCTGGCTTCCTCCTAGGTAAGTGAGTGCTTGTCGGAAGCCTTTGAGCGTTATTGGACATTCGGCTTAGATGGTGGAATGCGCCCTCGTCGGTAAAAGCAAACAGGTCAAGAGTCTGTCGTCTTAGGTCACATTCCTAAACAACAACGTAGCGTGAAGCACGCTAAACGGGACGGCTACAGTGTAGCGTGTGACACGCTCCCGCGGGACCCCGCGGGAGCCTCTTATTAATAGTATTAGTACTGATAGTAGCATTAGTATTAGACTAATAGTAATTGTAGTATAATAAATGTATGGGTTTGGGGTGCGGCAGCCTGAATTGCGGCAGCTTGTAGGGCATGGGGCGGCATACTGATGCTGCAGACAGAGCGGCAGTAAATGGGGTACCATCTGCGGCTGTTTGTAAATGCCCTGGGCTGGTTGGGAGCAACCAGCGCACCTAGCGTAGCCACTCTTGGTGTCGGCTGGGGGTGGGTGAGAGCAACTGGCGCTTCTATTTGTGCAGGGAATAATGATTGCGGCTACTGGGCGGCTGCACATGGGTGCCTACTGGTGAGCGGGCGCAAATGCGGTGTGTATAGCAGCTTCTGATATGCGGGGAATAATTATTCGGCTCCTGTAATGGCTGCGCACGGCGGCTCCTGCAGTGGCTGCCCATGGGCGGCTACGGCGGCGGCCGCGCATGGGCGCCTACTGGTGAGCGGGCGCAAATACCGTGCATGTAGCGGCATTGGAATCCGCGCAGGAATAATTGTTGCGGCTCCTGCAGCGGCTGCACACAGGCGGCTCCTGTGGCGGCTGCGCATGGGCGCCTATTGGTGAGCAGCACAAATACAGGCATGTAGCGCATTGGAATCCGCGCAGGAATAATAATTTGCGCTTCTGTAGCGGCTACGCACGGCGGCTCCTGTCGGCCGCACATGGGCGCCTATTGGTGAGCAGCCACAAATACCGTGCATGTAGCGGCATCGGGATCCGCGCAGGAATAATTATTGCGGCATCTGTAGCGGCTACGCACGGGCGGCTCCTGCGGCGGCCACGCATGGGCGGCTACTGGCGAGCGGGCATGAATACCGAGCATGTAGCGGCATTGGAATCCGCGCAGGAATAATTGTTGCGGCTCCTGCAGCGGCTGCACACAGGCGGCTCCTGTGGCGGCCGCGCATGGGCGCCTATTTGTGAGCAGCCACAAATACAGTGCATGTAGCGGCATTGGAATCTGCGCAGGAATAATTATTGCGGCTTCTGTAGCGGCTACGCACGGGCGGCTCCTGCGGCGGCTGCGCATGGGCGGCTACTGGTGAGCGGGCATGAATACCGTGCATGTAGCGGCATTGGGATCTGTGCAGGAATAATTATTGCGGCTTCTGTAGCGGCTACGCACGGGCGGCTCCTGTGGCGGCCGCACATGGGCGCCTATTGGTGAGCAGCCACAAATACCGTGCATGTAGCGGCATCGGGATCCGCGCAGGAATAATTATTGCGGCATCTGTAGCGGCTACGCACGGGCGGCTCCTGCGGCGGCCACGCATGGGCGGCTACTGGCGAGCGGGCATGAATACCGAGCATGTAGCGGCATTGGAATCCGCGCAGGAATAATTGTTGCGGCTCCTGCAGCGGCTGCACACAGGCGGCTCCTGTGGCGGCCGCGCATGGGCGCCTATTTGTGAGCAGCCACAAATACAGTGCATGTAGCGGCATTGGAATCTGCGCAGGAATAATTATTGCGGCTTCTGTAGCGGCTACGCACGGGCGGCTCCTGCGGCGGCTGCGCATGGGCGGCTACTGGTGAGCGGGCATGAATACCGTGCATGTAGCGGCATCGGGATCCGTGCAGGAATAATTATTGCGGCTTCTGTAGCGGCTACGCACGGGCGGCTCCTGCAGTGGCTGCCCATGGGCGGCTACTGGCGAGCGGGCATGAATACCGAGCATGTAGCGGCATTGGAATCCGCGCAGGAATAATTGTTGCGGCTTCTGTAGCGGCTACGCACGGGCGGCTCCTGCGGCGGCTGCGCATGGGCGGCTACTGGTGAGCGGGCATGAATACCGTGCATGTAGCGGCATTGGGATCTGCGGGGGAATAATTGTTGTGGCTCCTGCAGCGGCTGCACACAGGCGGCTCCTGTGGCGGCCGCACATGGGCGCCTATTGGTGAGCAGCCACAAATACCGTGCATGTAGCGGCATTGGGATCCGTGCAGGAATAATTATTGCGGCTTCTGTAGCGGCTACGCACGGGCGGCTCCTGCAGTGGCTGCGCATAGGCGGCTACGGTGGCGGCCGCGCATGGGCCCCTATTGGTGAGCAGCCACAAATACAGTGCATGTAGCGGCATTGGAATCCGCGCAGGAATAATTATTGCGGCTTCTGTAGCGGCTACGCACGGGCGGCTCCTGCGGCGGCTGCGCATGGGCGGCTACTGGCGAGCGGGCATGAATACCGAGCATGTAGCGGCATCGGGATCCGTGCAGGAATAATTATTGCGGCTTCTGTAGCGGCTACGCACGGGCGGCTCCTGCAGTGGCTGCGCATAGGCGGCTACGGTGGCGGCCGCGCATGGGCGCCTATTGGTGAGTAGCCACAAATACAGTGCATGTAGCGGCATTGGAATCCGCGCAGGAATAATTATTGCAGCTCCTGTAGCGGCTGCGCACGGGCAGCGCCTGCAGTGGCTGCTCATAGGCGGCTCCTGCGGCGGCCGTGCATGGGCGGCTACTGGTGAACGGGCATGAATACCGTGCATGTAGCGGCATCGGGATCTGCGGGGGAATAATTATTCCTGCTACTGCAGCAGCCGCGCATGGGTACCTCCTGGTGAGCAGGTGCAAATACTGTGCATGTAGCAGTTTTTGTTTGTGCCTATAGCAGCATCTCTTTGCATGCAGGAATTGCTATTGTGCCTACCATTTTGTGGCATCTCCTGGTGTGCATAAATAATTAACATTCACATTGTTGCCTCTTTTCATTAGTTAGGGTATGTCAATGCATATGCCACACCTACTAGTAGCACCTTCACATTATTCACCAGTTGGCTGTTCATGAGTATTGGCCTCAAAGTCTGAGCCCACCAATAATACACCCATTGTAGTTGCATACTGCAAATTGGTTGTGATTCCATTATAATATGCACATTGCCATAATTACAGATGCTTTTCTGCTATGGTGGTCAGTTAGTACAGACATGTTGCATTCAGCATGGTCAAATTATAAGCATAGCATAGTAGAGTACAGTGCCCTCTATGAAATTAGACACAGTGCTCAATAGAATGGCCAAGTACAATAGAAAACAGTGTTACTGTGTGAATGGTACTTTTAGACACCTCACCAGTCTATGTGAAATGTCAACATATACCTGTGCACCAGAACACTCAGAAGCTGCTACACAGTATTTGTGCCCACTCACCAGTAGGCACCTGTGTGCAGCTGCCACAATAGCTGCCTGTGCATAGCCGCCACAGGAGCCATAACAATTATTCACCTGCAGATCCCAATGCTGCTACATGCACAGTATTTGCAGCCGCTCACCAGCAGCCACCCATGAGTGGCCACCACATTAGCCGCCCATGCACAGCTGCTGCCATAGCCGCCCATGCGCAGCCATTACAGGAGCTGCAATAATGATTGCCCCGCAGATCCCGATGCCGCTACATGCACGGTATTTACGCCCACTCACCAGTAGCCGCCCATGCGCAGCCGCCGCAGGAGCCGCAATAATTATTCCTGCGCGGATCCTGATGCTGCTACATGCACTGTATTTGTGGCTACTCACCAATAGGCGCCCATGTGCGGCCGCCGCAGGAGCCGCAATAATTATTCCTGCGCGGATCCCGATGCCGCTACATGCACTGTATTTGTGGCTACTCACCAATAGGCGCCCATGCGCGGCCGCCGCAGGAGCCGCCTATGCGCAGCTACTGCAGGAGCCGCCCGTGCATAGCCACTACAGGAGCCGCAATAATTATTCCTGCACGGATCCCGATGCCGCTACATGCACAGTATTTACGCCCACTCACCAGTAGCCGCCCATGCGTGGCCGCTGCAGGAGCCGCCCGTGCGCAGCCGCTACAGGAGCCGCAATAATTATTCCTTCGCGGATCCCAATGCCGCTACATGCACGGTATTTACGCCCGCTCACCAGTAGCCGCCCATGCGTGGCGGCCGCAGGAGCTGCCCGTGCGCAGCCGCTACAGGAGCCGCAATAATTATTCCTGCGCGGATCCCAATGCCGCTACATGCACGGTATTTGCGCCCACTCACCAGTAGGCGCCCATGCGCGGCCGCCGCAGGAGCCGCCCGTGCGCAGCCGCCACAGGAGCCGCCCATGTGCAGCCGCTACAGAAGCCACAACAATTATTCCCCCGCAGATCCCGATGCCGCTACATGCTCGGTATTCATGCCCACTCGCCAGTAGCCGCCCATGCGCGGCCGCCGCAGGAGCCGCCCGTGCGCAGCCGCTACAGGAGCCGCAATAATTATTCCTGCGCGGATCCCAATGCCGCTACATGCACGGTATTTGCGCCCACTCACCAGTAGCCGCCCATGCATGGCCGCTGCAGGAGCCGCCCGTGCGCAGCCGCTACAGGAGCCGCAATAATTATTCCTGCGCGGATCCCAATGCCGCTACATGCACGGTATTTGCGCCCACTCACCAGTAGGCGCCCATGCGCGGCCGCCGCAGGAGCCGCCCGTGCGCAGCCGCCACAGGAGCCGCCCGTGTGCAGCCGCTACAGAAGCCGCAACAATTATTCCCCCGCAGATCCCGATGCCGCTACATGCTCGGTATTCATGCCCACTCGCCAGTAGCCGCCCATGCGCGGCCGCCGCAGGAGCCGCCTATGCGCAGCCACTGCAGGAGCCGCCCGTGCGTAGCCACTACAGGAGCCGCAATAATTATTCCTGCACGGATCCCAATGCCGCTACATGCACGGTATTTGCGCCCGCTCACCAGTAGGCGCCCATGCGCGGCCGCCGCAGGAGCCGCCCGTGCGCAGCCGCTACAGGAGCCGCAATAATTATTCCTGCGCGGATCCCAATGCCGCTACATGCACGGTATTTGGGGCTACTCACCAATAGGCGCCCATGCGCAGCCGCCGCCGTAGCCGCCCGTGCGCAGCCGCCGCAGGAGCCGCCCGTGCGCAGCCGCTACAGGAGCCGCAATAATTGTTCCTTCGCGGATCCCAATGCCGCTACATGCACGGTATTTACGCCCGCTCACCAGTAGCCGCCCATGCGTGGCGGCCGCAGGAGCCGCCCGTGCGCAGCCGCTACAGGAGCCGCAATAATTATTCCTTCGCGGATCCCAATGCCGCTACATGCACGGTATTTGCGCCCGCTCACCAGTAGGCGCCCATGCGCGGCCGCCGCCGTAGCCGCCCATGCGCAGCCGCCGCAGGAGCCGCCCGTGCGCAGCCGCTACAGGAGCCGCAATAATTATTCCTTCGCGGATCCCAATGCCGCTACATGCACGGTATTTACGCCCGCTCACCAGTAGCCGCCCATGCGTGGCGGCCGCAGGAGCCGCCCGTGCGCAGCCGCTGCAGGAGCTGCAACAATTATTCCCCCGCAGATCCCGATGCCGCTACATGCTCGGTATTCATGCCCGCTCGCCAGTAGCCGCCCATCCGCGGCCGCCGCAGGAGCCGCCCGTGCGTAGCCGCCACAGGAGCCGCCCGTGTGCAGCCACTACAGAAGCCGCAAAAATTATTCCTGCGCGGATCCCAATGCCGCTACATGCACGGTATTTGCGCCCGCTCACCAGTAGGCGCCCATGCGCGGCCGCCACAGGAGCCGCCTGTGTGCAGCCGCTGCAGGAGCCGCAACAATTATTCCCCCGCAGATCCCGATGCCGCTACATGCTCAGTATTTGCGCCCGCTCACCAGTAGGCGCCCATGCGCGGCCGCCACAGGAGCCGCCTGTGTGCAGCCGCTGCAGGAGCCGCAACAATTATTCCCCCGCAGATCCCGATGCCGCTACATGCTCAGTATTTGCGCCCGCTCACCAGTAGGCGCCCATGCGCGGCCGCCGCCGTAGCCGCCCATGGGCAGCCACTGCAGGAGCCGCCCGTGCGCAGCCATTACAGGAGCCGCAATAATTATTCCCCCGCATATCCAGAAGCTGCTATACACACCGCATTTGCGCCCGCTCACCAGTAGGCACCCATGTGCAGCCGCCCCAGTAGCCGCAATCATTATTCCCCTGCACAAATAGAAGCCGCCAGTTGCTCTCACCCACCCCCAGCCGACACCAAGAGTGGCTACGCTAGGTGCGCTGGTTGCTCCCAACCAGCCCAGGGCATTTACAAACAGCCGCAGATGGTACCCCATTTACTGCCGCTCTGTTCTGCACATCAGTATGCCGCCGCATGCCCCTACAAGCTGCCGCAATTCATGCTGCCGCACCCCAAACCATACATTTATTATACTACAATTACTATTAGTCTAATACTAATGCTACTATCAGTACTAATACTATTAATAAGAGGCTCCCGCGGGGTCCCGCGGGAGCGTGTCACACGCTACACTGTAGCCGTCCCGTTTAGCGTGCTTCACGCTACGTTGTTGCTTTGTACCCTGCTTAGGTGTCGATTTCCGTGAGTGCCAGCAGAAAGCTCTTGAGAGTTTTACTCTGTCTGGACTCTGCGCTGAGCTCACTGAGATCATTGGAAAACCACGTGCGTCGGGCTCTGTGTGATTTTACTTTTACTTTTACTTTCCTCTGCGACCTTTAGCGTTAGTCCCAGCCCTCTCTCATCGGTGCGTCACTCGCGACGTCCTCGCAGTCCACCGCCCCGCCCGTCTCCGTCCCTCCCGCCCTGTGCCTGCGCCGCCTCCCTCCCTGACATGTCCCACGAGTGCCTCCATGACCTGCGAGCAGCACCGCAATGCAGGCGTCGTCGTCCCACGCCTCCCTCGCCTGCTTTTCGTACGAGGTCAGCCGTCCCGTCGACGTGGGCCCGCACTACACCCTCAAACGACCAAGGAAGGTCCCACAACACTCACTAAATACTCACCTCGAGTCCCTCTTAGGTTGAAAATACCACCCTGCCCGTCCCTATCCCATTCCCACTCCGCCCATCGACCCCCATGCATCCCTTCGACATAGACCGCACCCAGCCGTGCCCTCTCCGATCAGCGCCATCCCCTCGCCGCCGTCTTATCACGAAAATACCGATTCTCGTCCGCTCTACGCCCCCTTTTGCTTTATCTATCCACCCAAACGACGAGCACAGCTGCCTGGCGACTGGATCAGTCGAAAACAAAACCCTGACGAAAAAGGTCAACGACTCACTAAAAGGTCGTTTTTTTTCGCTCTAATCGCACCGTATCCCAGCAAATACAGCCGCGCCGCACCGTCAAACAACGAGCAGAGGGTCACAGAAGCGAGATCGGGGCTATCGGCGGTCAGAAACGGTCAAACGGTCCATTTTCAACTGAAAACGGACCCGCGTCGCTCATGTACACATCCTCCCAGCGCCGTATCCCTCCTAAACGACGCGCATAGGTGGATGGGCCATAGGTCAGTCAAAAATCCGGCCAGAAAACCTTCACAACTCACCGAACCGTGCATTTTCAGGTCAAACCTCCCCCTTGCCGCTCGTACACACACCCCACCATCGCTTCTACACTTCCACAAGACGCGCACAGACAAATAGAGCTCGGGTAAGTCGTCGCCGCGCCGCAGAAACATGAAAAACTCACCAAAATGTCATTTTTAAAGCCAAAATCAGCCATAACTCGCCCTCTGCGCCGCCGCCACACCCTGAATCGACGAGCATGGATGCATGGTAAATGGGTAAGTCAAAATTTATCGAGAGAAGGGCGTCAGACTCACCGAAACGCCTATTTTCAGCCCGATATCCTCCCGCGCCCCGCCTTTGCGCGTCGTCGCGCCCTCGCAGCACACCTAAACGATGAGCACAGGGTGAGGACAGTCTAGGTAAGTGATAACGACGATGTGAAAGGGCAAAATACTCACCGAATCGACCGGCAGCACCCCTCTGCACTCTCCGGCCCTTCCAAAACGTACCGATCCGCTCGCCGCTCGCGCCGCTACGAATGACGTCAAGTCAGCGACTCGCAGCTCAAACGAATGGTCGTCAACTCACCGGACACACACAGACAACACAACACACCTAGAAGACGAAGACGGCGCACGGTGAGCAGGCGGCGTGAAATCCGAAGGCAAACGGCTTACCGCAGATCTCGAACGGCGGCGCAGTGCCTGTCTGCGACGCGGGGCGGTTAGAGGGCTCGACGACGACGAAAAGGACGACGATGGATGCTCACCGCCGTCGTGCGTTGAGACACGAGCGTCCTGGGGCGGCGGCGTCGGGGAAGTGATCTGGGACGGCACGGTGAGTGAGCGGGTTTCGGACGGCGAGGAGACAGTTGCTTACCCATTCAAGCTGCGTCTGTAGACGCTGTAGACGGGGGCGGCGAGGCGAGGAGAGCGCGAGCCCAACAGGATGAAGAGGAGCGCCGGAGAAGAGAGGAGAGGCGCATTGGAGCTGAGGAGGGGAGGAGAGGAGAGAAGGAAGGAATGGGGAATGAGGGATTGGTGTCGATTGGGTAGGGTTTATATAGTATATTGGGTGCCTGTACGTTACGTAGATCTGAATAGAAGATGTGTTTCGGAGGAAAATACGTTGAGTCCGTTAGCCGAATGGTATCCCGCCTGCTCGTTCGTCGCATCCCGCTACCGCATTTAGTGTTATCGCCTTCCGAGCTACATATTAAGTTTTCCTTGAACTTTATTCACCTACGCTACGAGTTTCAGCCCAAACGAACAAATTTTTGACTTTCGTGCATTAGATCCATTTCATGTGCGTATTCATGGTTTCATCTCTACACCGTTTTCAAATAGTGATACCATCTTGCAAACTAAATAGTTAACTTCCTTTAAGCTGAGTCTATCTACTCTATTAATTCCAGACCGAAAAAAACAGTTTTAGAAACTGGTGAATGACGCCGATTTCATGGGCGTACACCCTCTCCCGATGGTCGATATCCAGTTCCCCCCACACATTGGCACGCTACACACCCCAAATATACGTAGTCTAGACTACACGCAACAGGCCTACACGACTCTTATCTCCGGAACGACGCCCAATCGCCCCAGAATTCAAAACGGCGCATCGTCCAATGCAGAATTCACGCGAAACGTCGTCCTTGACTTTTGGACTTGGACGAACGTTCTAGCGTTTAATCCAAGCTGGCAACGCAGCCGAGGTAATTTATATCAGATATATTGTCTCCATCTTACGTTGGATTTAATTCAGGTCCCCGCGAAAGTGCTGGAATGCGATGCGGGTGAGGAGGCGAGGGTGGGGTTGTTTTTGAGTTTCTGAGGACCTCGGGCCCTTGGACTTGAGGCCGCCATTCTTTTTGGAGTCGGTTGATAATACTTGGGGATGTATTTCTGTATATTTGGAGGGAGTGCGAATGTGAATTGAATGCGGAACGAGGAAACGGCGTATGCGCTCCATGCCATCTTCTGAACGCAATTGCTTTGTTAGATTGGCTTGTAACCTAGACGCGGAGGTAATATATATATAGATCGGTATGCAATAGATGGCCCTGGAATAGAAAGACGTGCGTTTTCTGCGTTGCAAACGGCGATTCGGGTGAGGAGGAGGGGGTCGGGTGTCGTTGACTCGTTTCACTGCGACGCTCATAGGTCTTTACTTCACACGCTAGCCACTCACGTTGGCAGTGTAGCATGTATAGGAGAGAATGGAATAGCCGTTCTTATGCTTGCGCTTTCCTACTGTGGGTGAATTCAGAGCGCGTGTGTTGAGCTGTATTCAGAAGCGACTGTGTTGGCACACCGTGCCACGTTCGCAGCGCTTCATGAATCGCTCCAAAAATCTTAGAGCAGGTAAAGTACATACACTCCTACCTATATGGAAGAAATCAGGGAATATAATTAACAATCGACAAAGATATTCGGTGTACGGCTCCAGCGCTCCCTCTGATCTTCCGTATCGTTCGTGCCCTGCTACGCTCAACGATCCTACGCATTACAACGGGAGGTAGCAAGCAGCTTTTAATAGATACATACTTTATGGCTCTGATGTGGAAACACGTACGTTTTTCTCGTTGCAAATGGCGATTCGGGTGAGGAGGAGGGCGTCGGGTAGGGTTATTTACCTGCGACGCTCGTACGTCTTTACTTCACTCGTCAACTAATTACCCTGGTAGTATAGTATATGTAGAGCATAATACAATAGCCGTTTGTGTGCTTGTGCTACCCCAAAGTGGGTGATTTCAGAGTGCGTGTGTTCAGCCGCATTCAGAGGCAAACGTGGTGGCACACCGTGCCACGTTCGCAGCGCTTCATGAATCGCTCCCAAATCTCTGTATTAAATAAAATACATGTACTCCTATCTACGTTCAAGCATTGAGGAAATATAATTAACAAATGACAGAGATACTCGGTGTGCATCCCAAATGCTCCTTCTGATCTTCCGTATTCATCGTGCCTTGCTACGCTCAACGATCTTACATATTATGCTCGGAGGTAACGAATTACTATTAATAGGTACGCAATTAATGGCTCTGATGTGGAAATGCGTGCGTTGTCTGCGTTGCAAACGGCGATTTGGGAGAGGAGGAGGGTCCGAATGTCATGTCGATTGAGCATTCAAACCACCCCATATCTTTGTCAAAACACACATTACGTTTACGTTACATAATAAGGTATACACGATTTGCCCTATCTCTATTGAATTGCATCGTAAGCGCTAGGAATTTGAGAGCGCGCGCACTGTGCCGTCATCACAATCAAAGTCGGTGGCACGCCGTGCCACGTTCGCAGCTATTAAGATTTCATTTCAATTCTCTTTTTGAACAGTAATAAATATGCCTATATACATGTCTCTGCAGTTCTGTGAAGGACAATTGAGATTTGGTCTTGGAATTTGTGCAGCGGTGCAGAGGCGCCATCACATCTACCCGACTCCGTGTGCCTTGTTGCGCTCAGCGATCTGGCGCGCTAGGCCCAATAGTAATATATTTCTATTTATAACTATATATTCCATGTTTATGTGTAATATTGCGCTCCATATCTACGTTTTAAAAGATGATTCAGGCGAGGAAGCGAGGGAGGTTGAATGGTAAGCGGCAGCGCTCTAGCCACCAATGCTCGAACCCATATATTTCGGGCCCTATAGATTCCTCTCACGTATGACATATTCTAATATAGTGTAACTCCTTTTTTCTAACCTTTTGAGGAAACCGCCGTGAATTCAATGGCGCGCATCGCACTGCGCCACACTAGCTACTGAATTTGGAAGCATGACCGTGCCACGTTCGCAACGCTTCAACTTCTAGTGTGCGTCACCTCAACGTACTTTTATTTATAAACTTATACTCCAATCTACTATGTACACTACTTGGGAAATGCAGGATAATAATATTCGCTTTTACAGGGGGGATGGATGAACGCGACGCGATGCATTCTCTCTTCACAGCATTCCGCCGAGCAATGTTCTGCTTAGAATTCACCCGTGGATACGGCGTGCCGAGCTCGTACAATCAGTAAAAGTTACGTATGATGTAATAAAATGATTTACGAGAAGCATAACAAGCACCGCACTTTGGAAGCGCATTGACGGCGGAAGTTTGGATGGATGGAGAGAATGGTTGCAACATATGCTGCTTGCCAGTCTTCCAATGAATTTTATGAATTGTATATGCACAGAAGAGCATAACTGGGCTGAAATAAGGCTCGGATCTATATTCATTTTGAGTACATATTTGAATAGGATTTTCTCGCTACACTTCAACCCGATATTATGGCGCATCCACAGGCATCGAGGTTGATTGCTCCGGGATTGGGGCGAATATTTCCTCATTCCTGCAAGTGTTCTAGAATTTGATTAATGGGATGGCAAAATGTCCAGATGAAAGCGGGATCAGTGCATCCGCTTACGTGAATGGAAGTTTGGGTGGTTCGACCTCACCACAAGAATGATTCGGGGATGGAGGCGATGATCAATTTTGTGGTGGGTGCCGGTTGCCTGTGTCTAGGCCAATTTGTTGATCAAATTCAGGAACATTGAGGTAGACTTCAGCGAGTTGGTATCCCATTTAAGTGTATTCTATTATCTATAGACTGGATATCTAGCTAGAAAATAAATGACAAGGGAGGTGAAGTTCAAGAAGGAGAGGCGAGGAGAGCATAAGGAGTGTGTGTTAAGGTATAGAATGTACGGATGAGGTGTTGACGGGGATGCTGACTCCGTAGAAGCGCATGCAAATATACGTTGCATCAGAATGGGTTACGTTGAGTTGATTTCTGTATATTTTTCGACTTCCCTGTAAGTCAATGTTTCCTATTTTTGGAGAGCGTGATATTGCGCGCTCGCAGGGAGGGATAGCGGGGACTGGATGCAATTAATGTAGGAATTAAATATTGTAGACTGAATGAATATAGATTTAAGTGGAGGCTGCATATGGAGATACAGAGACAAGTGCGAGGAGGGAACGAAGCGTACAGTAAGTAACGGAGCATCCCTGAATGACTGCTAATGTAAGATTTCTAATGGAACTGGCTGGTAACGAGGGATGGAGATTAGAATGTGTGTTGTGATGGATATTGATGAGGGCGGTAGGGGGAACCCGAATTAGCTTGGCACACAGAGTGTATAAAGGTGAGTGCGTGTAAGGGGGGAGATTCATTCCCCCTTCCCCGTCCTAATGCTATTTTCCATTGACATTGGCTGTCTCCTCGTTGTCAATGGTAGTCACCATAAAGGTAAGCCTTACAGCTAGTTATCATATATTTTGCATAGCTCATATCATTCCTTGATAGGTTGCTTGTCGTCCTACATGGATTAGGCGCTCGTGGACGGCTATCCCCTAGGTGTTGTTATGTCCTATTGCATGCATAGTAAGTAGTTTCTATTCACTTTCTTGTGCACCGCTGATGGTATTATTACCTCATAGAAGCTTTTGCGGCTGTTTAAAAGCCGCATTGACCTTGTTTAGCTTTCGATGGCTCTTGTACCCATTCGCCCACCATGAAAATTTGTTTTTGGACATCCTGCCACTGCACCCACGGTGATATACCTCTGCGCCATTCTCCTTCTGTCGCAATTACTGTCCCACATGCACACCACCTCTCACGCATCGTTGCGCTGTCGAAATTTAATATTTGAACTCCCGCCACCGCTGTTGCGCTGCCACACTCACCGCATGCGACACCACCCTTTCAAGTCGAAGTTCACGCTCTTCAACCACTCCCAAAATTTACCCTGGCTCAAAACTCGATATTTGGACGTCCCGCTGCCATCTCTATCTTTGAGCACATTGGACCGAGCGATGGACTTCTCACACACACCCCTGCATACAAACTCGATTTTCTGACGTCCCCCAATCCCACGCACTTGCCACTCCTCCAGCGAGTGTACCACCATTATCTCGACCTCTCGACATTGTCAAGGGATTGAAAATGGGATTTGGGCTTCCCGCCGCCGTTGTATTTACCACCCGCTCCGCTATGTGGACTGATGCTGCCACCCGAGTACGCTGGCTGTGTTCCCCAATTTAAAATCAATTTTTGGACATCCCGCGACCATTTTCACCCATCCCTTATGCCTCTCCAGCGAGGTGGCGATGTAAATTCAATTTTTGGACTTCTGGCGACCTGTCGCGCACGTCCATGGTCGTGTGAACTCCCCGTCACCGCGCTCTCACCCAGATGGACCTATGCTGCCACCCGGGCGTGCTGACCGTGTCCCCCGACTTAAAATTGATTATTGGATGCCCCTCCACTGGCTGTGCCCATCCTCTACGGCTCTCCAGCGAGGCCGCAATGGAAATTCAATTTTTGGACTTCCAGCGACCTCTTTCACGTCCCTTGGCACGAGCATGGTCGGGTGAGCGCATTGCTCTCTTACTCTCATGCGCAATGCCACCACACCTACCTTGCCGTCTAGACTTGTAGACACCCCCCGCTGTCCGCACGTCGATGGCATGTTGCCTCGACCGTTTCACACGCCGTCTCGAAGGTTGGCATTTAGGCGCCCACAGCGGCCCACCCACCCTCGTCATCTTGGGAATCTCTGTAATTCTATGTTGAGATCAATGTGAGTAATATACTTTGTGTACAGTAGGCTGGAGTACTGACCAGGACTTTAACAGATTCCGTGATTAGCGAGTGTGATCAAAGGCCGTCCCACGGCTCTCGCACTGGGACTCTGCGGAAAACTAGAGGGGTAAGTCATTTATTCAACTAGCTAGGAACATGGCATGCTAACTACTACTCTAGATTCCAAGAACCACTTACCCTCGAAATCGTGTGCGTACCCCTTCATTCCCTTTACAACGCCGTGATACTGACCCGAAATCCCCATTTTAGGACTTGTGAAATCTAGATCTACAAAAAGTGAGTACTTTGGCCATCTTCGCAAAGAATAACCACTGACCTTGAAATCGAATGTAGGTTTCTCGCTGTAGTCGGTAGATAGAGTTTGGTGTGTGGTGCAACGGCACCCGGATGGCCTTGCCCTTCGGGGTGGGCTAACCTCTGCGCGCCTAAAACGGAAAGGTGTTGCGATGTAGGGACTACGCTCATTTCAGAAAAAATAGTCCCATTTAGGCAACTTTGAGGGGCAAATCAGTCAGTTTTCGTCCACTTTTACAGCGAAAATGAGCACTTTCCGTCTGAAATGGACAGCAGCACTCGTATCAGCATGTGCGATGGAGAGCTTGAGGAGGTGAGAGCACGATTTAAGAGCTACAGCAATCGCGTCAGTCGCCGTGACTCGAAGAAATAAGCTGCGCACTGAAGAAATCGTTGTAGATCCGGGGGTAGGCAATCAATGGATCGTGCTGTGATATTTTAATTTAACATAAAGAAACGATAGGAGTATGAAAACTCACTGCGAAATGACATTCCTCGATCTCCCAATCACTCTGCTCCATCTTGCGTTTCATGATCCCTGCATTGTCGACGTCTTCGATGATATCATGTTCTTGTTCCTCAGACAGTCCGAAGAACACAATCACTCCGTATTCGAAAAAAACCACTTCGGCGACGTCATCGTCGCTTCGTTTTGGGGCCTCATCTTCTTCAACTTCAAAGCGTGCAGTTTTGTGCCTCTTGTAGATGCCTGGGTCCGTCTCCGCACCGGGTCGATATCAAGCGACTGTGCTCTGCCGCCCGGGGCCTGCTCGGAGAGAGGCGTCTCTATTTCTGGTTCTGTTCGCAAACCCAGTGACGTCAATGTCGGTTTCGTTGTCGGTTTCTGTATTTGACGGCATAAGGGGTAGTGGGACCGACGTTCGACGTGAAAAAGGGTGAACTTGATTTGCGGGTGTCGATGGGGAACTGGAGGATATGTACCCGCCGAGGTTGTCTGGATGAGCAGCGGGGTGGTGAAGTAGGTCCCTTGGTATCCGTTCTCTTCTGCCTCTGAGAGGTGGGCCAGGAAAGATCTTCCTGTCCTCATTTTTGATGGGGCTGAAGAGCGCAACGTTTGCGTTTGGACCGTACCCTGGCAGCAGAGGAAGATGGTACATCTACAAAAACTTAAGTTTTGGGGCCAATGTCAATACAGATGTTACTCACCACATACAGCGCTTCGTCAAATGCTCTAGGCGAGACGTTATGCTCTCTTTTGAGGAAAGATGACAGCAACTTCATTTTGAATGATTCAGCGACACAATACGCCGTCAACCTCTTGAACCCAGCCTGTTTCCGTTGGTCCTTGCTCATACGCTCCGCCTGGCTCTTGTAGTCCCGTACCTCGCCGTCGATGTCATGGCCGAGCGTTAGATCTTCTTCGCTTTCCGCAAGTAAAGGCCGCGTTTGGGGTGCCGATGGTAGCTCTACCAGTTTGTGTGTCGTCTTGGATGTGCTTGGGACTTGGCCGATATCAGACCCGCTACCGATGCCCGCCGCGACATCCCTTCGCCTGCAGTCAATTCATGGCTCTTTTCGGAATGCCTAGAGACGCGAGCCGCGATGCTGGCTTCCTCCTAGGTAAGTGAGTGTTTGTCGGAAGCCTTTGAGCGTTATGGACATTCGGCTTAGATGGTGGAATGCGCCCTCGTCGGTAAAAGCAAATAGATAAAGAGTCTGTCGTCGTAGGTGTCAATCTCCGTGAGTGCCAGAAGAATTGTAGCAGAAAGCTCTTGAGAGTTTTACTCTGTCTGGACTCTGCGCTGAGCTCACTGAGATCATTGGAAAACCACGTGCGTCGGGCTCTGTTTTGACATCAGATTTTACTCTTTCTTTTCGACGTTCATCTCCTTATTTCTAGATGCGACTTTGGCTTTAGAACCCATGTCTATGTATGAATGCTGATAGGTAAGCGTTTCTATGTTCTAAAAAGGATGTATTAAGAAGACGGAAATTTTTTCCTCAGTTTTAGAAATTCGTAATTGAATTGCCGTCTTCAACAAACGACGCTTTCTGTGGGTTTGCCCACCCTAGCAGTGTTTCCGCCATCGTAGTTCCGCTACGCCCATCGCCGCCAGAAAAAAGCGTTACTCTTCTTCAGAGCCACTTTGAACCCGACAGTAAGGAGTAACGACGGCTTGAATTGTGGTTTTTCTCTATTAAGTTTCGCAATCTGTGCTCAATTATCCAGATGGCGACTCTCACACGACCCAAAACCAATGCTCAGGCCCAGTCGGTGGTGAACCCCTTCCTCGACTCTGAAATCCCCTCCCCATTTCCCAGAGAACAGCTTTTGGCGGAACACAGCCCATCATCATCAGATGTAGCCCCTAGAGTTGATGGTGAAGGACAGAGGTGGAAGAGGAATCATCAGAGTCATCAGCATCCAACGAACACGCTGCAGAAAGCTCAACGACTGTCGCACTTGTGAGTTCATCTATCTATCAACATTTGATATCCAAAAACAACTTTCAATGCAGAAAGATGTAATGCCTCAATCCAACATGTTCAGCGCTCTTGTCTGATGACTTTAAACAACCTTCTTTCCGAGCCCGTCCATTGGAGCCCCATACTTCCCGATCGTCGACATTCAATGCCGTCTTCTCCTAGTCAAGCATCGAGCGCCATCCCGGAAGAAACCCTGCCCACCACTGCATTGCACACCCTGGTCACGAATCTGCGAAATCACGAAGCGTACGGCGAAATGATCGAAGCCAAGGTGTCTGCAACTGACGCGGAGCTGCTTAGTGAGCTACATCGGCGTGTAGAGAGCCTCTCCAGCTCTCTACCTGTTGCTGATGCCGCCCTAGCCAAAGCGCTCGTATCTCTTCTCTCCGATCTGAACCGCCTATCCGACATCCGTGCCAATACAAGATACCTGCCAAACCCAGTTCTAAGCGAAGAAACCTCCAGCATCCTCGAAGCGCCCCCACCCATCGACCTCTTCGATACCCTCTCAAGGCAGCTTAGCGACCTCCAAATCCAGCGCCTATCGACGCCGGCAGGCGTGCTCTCTCCCGGAGCTTCACCGCTTCTTGCTGTGGAAACGACATTGCTTTGGTCACGAATAGACGCCGAACTAGACAACGTCGTCGCAATGTGTCGCGAACGTACAGAAACGTTGCCTAAATTCCAACCTGACTCCACACTCCCACCACAATACCAATACGACGTGGAGGACTACGAGGACGACTCTGAGCACCCACCAGGTTACGAGTCGAACGGGCGAATATCATACGACGACAGTAAAGGCAAGGTGAGGCCCTCGCTACAAATGCCGAACGCGAGACAGATGGACGAGAAAATGCGGCTTGACCTGGAGGCGGTTACGATGGCCATTGACCGTCTTTACTCAGCTGCGCCGCAGTTGCACAACCAGCGCGTTGAACTGAAGTCGTCGAAGCTCGAGCAAATGGAGAAAGCGCGCCGCGAAGGTCTGCATTCGGCACCGTCGTCTTCAGCATCGTCTTCGCGTGCGGCGCAGAGGAAGGATAAGGAGAGGGAAGCAAGGGAACTAGAGGAACTTCTGGAGTTGATTGGGAAGGCGTCAGAGAGGACGCTAAAGGACCAGTCTGTGGTCTTGGATGGCACGATGCAGGCGAGACTGCTAGAACGCGCACGCAATCGTGAAATGGCCAAGGTATGTCCTCGTATTCTGTTATTCCTGACCTCAAATTGTCATGACTCTTGTCAGAAAAGTGCCTTTGTTGAGCAGTTACTCAAGCACGCCGAAGCAGGTCGCTTGCACGGCCAAGATGCTATTCTGCAACCCCGTGTTAGGGACCCAAAAGAACTTATAAGCCTTCCTGAATTCATACGTGAATCCCTTCCACCATCCGAACGCACCAGAGATTCGGAGGCGCTCCTCACTCTTCCTGAATTCGTCAAAGAAGCAATACCCCACCATATTTTGCACCCAGAAGCTGAGGCTGAACTTGAATTGCCAGAATTTCAGACGAATGGCAAAGGGAAGGAGAAAAAGCGGCACCGGAGCTTGTCGGCGCCTCCTCTAGCTTGGTTGAGATCGATTTCGAACTCGTCGCAATCCAATAGCGGGAGTGGGGTCTCGAAGGGGAAGGCAAAAGCTTCTCAGAGTCATGGTGATTTTTTTTGAAGTTGAACCCCAACCCTTACGTAGTCGCTAACACCATTAACAGGCTTTGACATCGTCTACGTTGCCGAGAACCGTGAAAATTTGCATCACATCCTCATCTTTTTCACCGCGACAGGCCTGAAATCAGGCACCGAACTCCAAGCCGAGATCCTTCCCCCTTTCCCCGGCTCCTCCGTCGATGGTGGAGAACACCTTGTCATCAAGGCTGGCCCGTATTCCTCTTTACCCCTTTTGCTCCCCGGGCACACCTTCCAGGCCCCAAAGATGTCAGCGTCCAAAGCGGGCACTACGAAATTAAACTAGAGACCCACCCGTCAGTACCGACAGCGCCATCCACCCAGGATGGCGAATCACATGCACCACTACTCGATGCTACGCAGCTCGCTGCCATCCGCCCCAACTCGTTCCTCTGTGCTTCATGCTCGTTGCCATTGGTGCAGGCTGCCAAAATCGGCACTTGGCGCGACCTCCCGTCTGAGCACTGGGAAGAACTCGTGGAGGCGTGGATGTGTCATGGAGACCAGAAGTTGCATGATCATGTGCAGCGGCATTCTCGGGCAGGGTTCTGGCCCTCTGAAGGTGTAGCGTTGGTTGGAGGCAGTTATATCTTATTCGAGGAGTCGGCGATGAATTGGGCGAATCTACTTTTGGGTGGCGATAGTAAAGTGAGTGCGATTCTTTGCTTAAATCTGCATTCATTCTTTTTTTTTTTGGTTCATCGGGCATCAAGAAGACTAGCGTTGGCTTTCACCGACGGCTGTGGCTGTTCATTTGCCTGACCATCAGCATGTCTGAATAGGGCGTGTTTGAGAGGTCGCTATGGTCGGTCCAGCTATATTAGTTGATACAAAATGTCCAAGATTGAGACCCTATATGGGTCAGCTACTCTTTAACAACTCTCATGCGTAATAAGGTCAACTTCATTGGAGCTACTGTTGAGAGCACATTCATTTAATTCTTTCCTTGTTCTTTTATCTGTCATTTGTGAATATTGGTTATTGACCTCTTGACCCTCTACAGTATAACGACAATTGGCGGCTTACTCGTTGTCTTTGCGGCGCTGTGGTCGGCCGTTGTAAGGAACGCACGACGGAGCAAGGCAACACACTAGTGCATAGGATCCTCAAGTATGCCGTCCGTCCAATCAGTCTGACTGCCGAGTGCGCATCTTGCCCGCCTTCTGCATCAAGTAGTTTGCTAATCTGTGTATCAGGCCCCTCAAAATTCCCTTGTCTGCATTCATCGTCGAAGATATGATGGAATTTGTTGAAGCCCATGCTTCATATCGTTTTGTCATACAGGATGAAGAGGAAGAAAAACCTAGGATTCTAGTAAGCTTGAACATGATTCTCTTTTCTTGCCAAATGCTGATTGCAATTTCCGCATAGATCTGGTTGTTTAAACCTCGGATGCGACTTGCCTATACCACCCCCCGATCGCACGCCATTCCGAAGAGCGCAAATATTAATGCAGCCAAAGTCCTTTACAAACTCATCAAGCCTGTAGGCGGGATCGTGGATATTAAAAGGTAGTTCCTATTCCTATTGCCCACTCGAAAAGTCACGAATACTCAACTGTTCGTGTAGTATCTTGAACAAGTATCCCGGGTTTCCACAAGCGGAATATCTTTCTTATCCTATGGCGATATGCCGTCGTCTCGCAGGGCTTTTACAGGAAAGCAACACTGCGTATCCAGAGAGTCTACGTTCGATGACAGGTCTGGAGTTGGATGGCTCCGTCGAGCTTGAAAGTACTGTTAGACGTTGCTGTGCGTTTTCTGTTTCCCGTTCCCTGTTTGTCTTTCGGCCTCTTTTCGTCATCTTAAGCGGCTTAACACTATCCTACATTCTCCATTCTTAAAATTTTTTTTCAGTTTATGTTATGTATAAGTAGGAAGACTGTATACCACCACCAGTAGTTACCCAATGGACGCTATTTGACTTCAAATGCGTGGGTGTAGCGCTTGGCTCACTTATAATTAACTCCTACACTGCAACACATTTACAATTACAGAAACTGATATCAATATTCCTTGGGCAGAGATCCTACTATGCAGTATAGATAGATGTACATATGTATAAAGCAATATATAAATTGTGCTGATGCTTAGTGTGAAGGTGTATAACACATTATGTGTTTGATGGTACGTATAGAGAGGAGGGTTGGACATGCAGATAAAATGTGAATGGAATTTTAACGAGAACGAAAATAGGTCAAGTTGTGTCCTGAGCGGAACTCAGAAGTAGAACTTGATTTTGTTTTCTAATGGGCTGGCAGGGGAGATCAGCGATGTATTAAAGATTAAAGGCACGCAGTTCAAAGGAGGCTTACGTGCGGGCAATAGATCTGAGTTTGAGAGGTAATTTCGCCATCAGTTTTGCGGAAGTGTTGAGATCGTAGATTGTCTGAACTGGTTCCAATTTGCACTGGAGGAGATCGATACAGGAGGAAGATCCTCCCAAAATCAATATCGATCCGCGAAGTATAGGCGAAGTCTACAATGTATTGCGCCGCATTGATAACTCGTTGGCAGGATTTCTCAAGATTGGCGATCTCTTGCAGGGTGCTTATCGAAGGACGGTGTTGCCAACGCAGCTCACCCTGTTGTCGTTGTTCTTCGAGAGTGTTGTATAGCAGTACGATGCGTGCATATTCTTCTTGGAGATCCTCAGAGCATTGCGTGACCTAAAATACAGTCCATGTCAGTTAAGGGATGCATGAGTCGAACGAATTAACTCACTAAAGGGTTTTCGTGTGGATGTGGAAGTGTGCGCATACTCCGATCAATGCGCGCTGTGCTCCGCAAGTCCAGGACATTTTGGCGCGTGTCACGGAGGCCCGTCACCGGCACTTCATCAGTGCTTGCCGACCCATGACTTGGATGCCGCAGCTCTTCTGGCCGGGAGTAGGGCTTTGCCTGGCGATTTTTGCCTCGCACCGTTCGAAACACCATATCGGAGTCATTGGATGGTGCTAAGGGCTCGACTTCGCTGAGCCAGGAGGTTATCCGTGCTGTGAATTCGTCTTGGGTAGACCTAGGGATATCGGCGTAGAGATTTTGGTTCAAAGTTGTGCGTGCGGCAGTCGACGCATTTCGATACATATCGACGTTATCGACGGCGTTTACAAGAATCAAAGCAGCGATAGGAGACTGCGACAATCGAGTGTTTCCGGGCAAACTAGTGGGCGAAGTGCACCGTGAAAAGGAGAAAGGAAAGGGAGCATTTCGAAAGGCGAGGCCTAGTACTTATATGTTGGCGATTAAAAGGAGATTTGACCATATATAAACTGGCCATGCAGGGCGACGTCACCGTAAATGTGTACGTCAACTTCCCTGTCTTGATGCAATTGAGAATTGATGCAACGCAAATTGGGAATCGTGGAAGGTCGTGCGCACTCGTGCACATCGCTCATTTTCTTGACGTTTGCCCCGAGAATCGCTCGACTATCCGAGCATTTTTTGAACACGTTTCAAAAATTCTAACGACGTCGGCAAGTCACTAGCTGGACCTCTGAAGACTCTCAAAACCAAGTGCGCAGCTCCAGCCTACAAGCGACCCTAGTTATTGTCGTTGTGCCTACGTACCGTTGGCAGAATAGATTCCTCTGATAAAAATCTGACGGTGGAATGATAAAATTCTAAACAAAATCCGAAGAATGTCTTGGACAGGACTCATGTAGTATTCGAATGGCCGCTGATGACCGCCTCTGGTCCTATCGAACTTAATATGCATGCCATTATGCCAAAAGAAAATGAGTCCAAAATCTGAGCTGTATTTTAATTAAGGCTCAGCTTCCGATCTTCGCTCTGGAATCCATCGGTAACATATACTGAAGGCAGCAACGATGTCTAACGTTCGGCTGTAAAGCTTGAGGTCTTCATTTGAAAGCTTTTGAAGCTAGGCAAAATCGGATTTGCCTTCGGAGTCGGTATGTTGACATTGTGGATCAGCTTATTCCGGTCGTGGAGATCCCATGCCCGTGAACCGGCGACTTCTGAACAGATATCTGAACCTGACCGTGCCAGCTCATGATACATATATGATGGTCGCTCAACAACGTTCCACATAATGGAGCAACACCGTGGGCGGGTACAAACCTTGACCAAAAACCACCAGAAAACATCTTTTTTATGAGGAAGATATCTTGCATACTGCACATATTTGGGCTTGAGCTAGCTTTTAAATTCTTATCCACTTTGATTGATCATTGATGTGATAAGGATGCAATCAAAAATATCGTTTGTATCTTCGGTTCTAGCCTGGGTCGCTTAGAACGACTGACATATCTCTTAGGGGATGCCTCTATTCGGAAATCCTCAGTCCAGCTCGAGAAGCCCTTAGCCTGTAATATTTACTGAGCGCCTTCGAATTTCACATGCATTCTGCAGTATTTACGTCGATATTGCTGAATTCTACAGATTTGGTACTAAGCTGAATATTTAGGAGTCTATTGCGATGATGTTAGTACCACCAGCTCAGCTAAACGAGTGGCGTTCGCAGAGGTAGATATACTCGTCGTGTAGTCATTCTATTTCAATGTTTTGCCTTTCGTTGTTCATACCGCTGGCCAGGAGTGACATCCTGTCAAACGTGCTGACAGATTTGTGACAGACGAAGATGTCTATTATATGCGGATCTGCACCAGTCAGGTGCAAGAATTTATCGACTTCAATATCACCATTTTTTCTGTTCAAAAAGCGAGATACTGTAACACACCTTAATATGGCGGTAAACTCGGTAGGACATGATCGCGCCACGGCAATTTCCTTTTAGAGTTCCAATGCCAAAATAATGCCCACGATCTCATCTCTCTATTGTTCAGCATAGCACTGAGCAATTTTCGAAACTGTTCATCCAACTACGCTCGTTTCTCCTAATTTCACTATGTTCTTGGGCATCTATTTCTTGTCTAAAATATTCGCCGCCTTGGGAATCGCCTTGCTGGTCGCGACTGGGCGGGTGTCTGCGTGCGAAGGCGAATGCATAGTTGGAATCACAGATGCTCTATTGAGTAATTATACCGCCGTGATAAATTCCGCCGTGTCTCAAATGGTGAGCAAATGAATCCTAATCCTAGTCAACCCAAATTTCTAATCATCGATTTCGAGTAGGAGGGCAACCTCATCGTTCAATTGGGGCTCCCCACGACCAATGGCGCCGCCATATATTATTTCGAACCAATCATAGAAGAATATAACCGGAGATCCTACGATTATATGGAGGGCGCCATTTTCAAAACCTACTTTCACGGCAAATGTCAAGACAGCGTTACTGGGATCGAGCCGTCAGGGTGCCCGAATCCAAGCTGTCCCGTTGTTTGCGGAACGCCGGGATCGATTGTCTATCACTTTGGCACTTTCCGCTATCGCGCCTTCGACGCAACTGTCGGCCTCTTCAACGCCATCGCCAACCGTAATTCGGCTGCATACAAGCAAGTTGTAAATCTCGTTGGTTCCGCACTGTCTTCCAATCTTCCACGGAGGAAACTCTTCAGGTTCAAGCGCTCTGAAACGCTAATGGAAGAGCGGGATAGCCAAGTGGAGACAGCCGTGCACGCCATTTTGCACCAGTTCCGCTCGGTATTATCGAGGGAATGTGGCGGCACTCCGAGCGGCAAAGCAAACGGCCTTCCGAACTGTAGTTGGGAACAAGCTTTCAAAGAGTATATCTTGTCTTTTCCGTGATTGGCCCTGCGCACACCCTATCATCATGCTACGTACAAGTTATCGGACATTTATTGTATTCTACATCTTTCTATCAAACTTTGTCGTTCATAATATCATTGTATATATACCTAATCGTTATGGTCAGAATTTTATGCTAAGCTTATGGTATCGGTTGAGGGTTTATACATTTCTCTCTCAAGTACAGTTCCGTTATTAGTATCTCTAAGTCTGATAGCGAGTCCATGTTATCTTAGATTCAGAAATTTATCTTTGAAGTTGACTTCCTTTGATTATGGAAACCGGCTACGGTATTTTAAATTTACTATGGAAGTTTAGAATGTGCAAGCGTGGACTCTGCGACGCTTTGAGTATCACTATCAGAAGTCGCGGTACCATTGTGAAGCGTCAGTGCGAGCTGTCGCGTGCCCGTGTGGTGCCAATAACAACGTGGGGCCATGGAATATGCAGCGAGTGTACCTACGGCAAAATACTTACAAGAATACATATGTAACACTGTGCCGTCCTCTGTCCGATCATTTACATGAAGCGTTGATGGGCAACTAGCGCCAACTCTTGATGGCTGGGTAATCAAATCACAAAATCGGTAACGACCTAAGAATCCCGCAGAGTACGTCGAGGTCGCCGCATTGGGACAGTGTCAGTTCCCCATCGTGTATTGCTGCTATCTAGTTATCGGCTCACTGGAATCTTCGGTCAAGTGTCAGTGGCGCAACGGCGGTGGTCTAGTCGCCCCACGGGTTTGATGGCTTTGCATTCAGAAACGCTAACAGACGAAATTAACAGAAGCTAACGGCATAGAATTGCGCCAAGAGTCATTCGCCGTAGAAGGCCGCTGTCTGGTGATCCGGAGCACATGGCGACATTTGTCGAGTTCAGATTGTGCTGCTTGCCCTGCAATAGATCCACACAGACCAACAGACCGGTAGATACTGTACGTCGAGCCTGGAATCGGAGGAGTTTCTCAAGCAGGGAGAGTAAGTGTACACCAACGGATGAGAATGAGAAACTAACAAGACGTCTTGTTATTTATTTGCAGGGATCCTCACCAATGAAGGTCGTAAACACGAAGAAATTCGAAAATTTAAAGAGAGTGGGCATTATAAGGGATCTCTTGTAGATAGCTGTTGGATATGTAGATCAAGGGCTCAGAAGTGGTATGTCCTTCAGCAGCACCTCACTGGCGGATATGGGGTGCATATATTGACGAAAGGGACCTTAGTATATGACGGGAACTAGCATAAGAGGATGTCCTGGCTGCTAACACTCCGCAAACAATGGAGTATTCAAACCCAAAGACTTCTCAGAGGATATTCCGGGTCTCCATCATCTTCATCTCAAAGACCAAGGGCGAATAGATGAGTTACAGACGAGCAACCAGATGCTTAAAATTAGAAAATGAATGAACCTGATAACTGAGGACAGGTTAATTGTCCGTTCCGCCCTATGGTCATGAGTGGGGATGATTGGGTATACAAGGAAGGTTGGTTGGGGGAGGGGTAAGAGACCCAGAAGGTCATGGAGAGATAGCCGGAGAGAGATAAAGCGAACAGCGAAGAACGTAAGATCGAGGACAATGTCAACCTCGAGATAGAGAGACGAGAGACGACGCCCTTGTTGATAGACACGGGACATGTTGCTTTCAAGAGCGATTCGGAGGCGCCCGTTTTATTAACGCATGTGCTTAGATACCTGCACATTTGCGAATACGAGCACATATTCAACCATCGCTGGAAAGCATCCCGTGTCAAAGAACACTGGCTGAAGGAAAGAATAATTCACAGCGTCAAATACCAAGGACAGCAGTCATCAGGTAGAATCAGCAACCAAAACGGCATATCCTCCATAGCAGACATCACACACGAAATTCTGGACAGATCACGGGTAGACATGGTGGAGGCAGGCCGCAGATGGAAACCAAATAAGCCAGATAGAGCAGGGAACCAATCTAGCGCGCTATAGAAGTCAACGCAAATTCACTCGCCTGGCCATGTCATGTATGCCACCCAGACTTATCTACGCACCTCCCTGATTTGCCCACGTACGTACTCTGAAATCGCCAGAACGGAATACTGAGTCCAAGATTCTGGAATATGTGCATATATGAGGGTAAACTTCCAAAGAAGCGTAAAAATTTCATCGACGGCTGACAGGGTGGCGGAGGAGGCGGAGGTCGTGGTGGTAAGGAAGAAAGCAGGAGACGCGGTCGGCTACCTAATTTGCAATTGATGAACGATCATGTGATGATACCATATTCGTCCTCCGGTATTGGTGGCAATGCACAATGCAAGGCGTCTATGGCCCTTATGAGCAAGAATTTGTTGCAAGCCCTTCATTTTTATCCTTTCTTGAAGCGTCTGCAAATACCAGAGAGATTTTATAGAATATCCCCATGCGATTCATCCGGAATATCTTTGCCAGCTCGCTTACGAGCACATCCCACTTCTCCCTTAAAAGTTAACACTGCTGGGCGCGAGACCAAATGAGCCCAGGGCTTTCTTGTAGGATATGTAGGACACCACCGTTACTCGGATTCATACAAAAGCTAAGAGCTTAGTATTCAATTAACGCTACTTTTTTTTTCTCCTGAAGTCCACCATTGGTCCACCACAAAGTTCTGTATATATCACACAGTGAACACAGAAATGCATTCATTGATTTACTATTCTAATACCTTCGACTCCCCTTTCCATACCGATGCCCGCTGACAACCATAAGAGCTAAGTTATCAAAGTCACCGTCCCCTCCCCTCACGATTGACCTTGGTCGAAGACGACGCTTCCCCAGTAAGGTAATAGATTAGATTAGATCTACGTTCAGAACAATGCCACTGATCGAATGCTTATCCCATCCTCCCGCAGTGCCTCCGGCTGCGCATTAGAACTTGCTAGAATCTTGCCATGTTATTGTATTTGCGTCACTGCTCGTCATGGTTCCCGCTCCATCGAAGCCCCACCGATAACTCAATTGACTAAGTGTGCTCTTCATATTTCTTTGAGTGTACGAGATCTGGTTGACGGTTATGGGATTTTATTCATCGCGGCGTCTGGATCTGTTGGTGGGTGGGGTTGTTGATGGAGGTGTGCTATGGGTGGGGTTTGGTGTCGCTGGTATGGTATGGTATGGAAGTGCGGCGCAGGTGGTGTGCAATTTATTTGAGATCATTGTTGTCTCTGCGCGCCCTCAGTTAGAGTACAGACCGCGATTCAGTGAGGTAACTAACGACACATGTAACGTTAGATCAAGCTGTCCAAGTGCACATAAGCCGGAATCATTGATCAGATATCAGATATGTACAGCAACAGTGCAGCTATGTACCTGTAAGTAATTACGGTACGCGTGCGATTGCTCATTGTCAGTCAATCGACGTCTATCTCCAAGCCAACAAGGCTTGAGGGTCGAGTTGACCAGTCAGAATGCGGGAGCCGCAGTAAGTGGAAGAAGATGCAGTTAAAATAGATGCATGCTCAGACGATGATCCTCTCAGCGAATCCTAAAATTAAAGGGGAATAAGGGAATGGGAAGGGAGAGGGACATGCGGCAACAGCTCCGTTTGATAGATATTTCGCCTCGACAATGGGTCCCTATGAATTGGACTCATCATCATCAAATGGTTGTCGTTGCATTGCAAATCATGCATTGCAGATGTCAGTCGTATCCGACAGCGCTAATTAAAATGCTACTGAACAATACGGTCCGTATACCTCTCAGTTTATTAACAATGCGGGCGTGTGCGTTGATGGAACGGAACAGGACAGCTTGATCTAAGGTGATATGGTTACATTGTTGTCTGACTTTTATGCTGACATTGATTTTTGAGAACTATTGTGACCATGGGATGAAAGTGTGAGGGAACTACACAATCAAATGAACAAAACCGCCATCAGAATTATGCCTATTATGCGCGACATTCAATGAAGGCCCGGGAAACGGCTTCACGAGGAGTCCGGAGACGCACGTCGACGCTCGCTTCTTCGGAACTTCCTAGCGCTTCACACTTTACTCTCTTTGAAAGGCTCTTCGTGCCTTTTTGTTAGAAGGAATAAATAATACGGCAACGTATGTAACTTAACTCGGTGCCCCGGATCCCGGGGTCGTTGTACTCTGAATCATGAAGGTAAATACATTTGCATTGAACGATACCAGCGGCCGACATGCGCACGGCCGACCCAGCGTTTTCCGGACGTCGGAGGTGAGATTGCGCGCTCGAGCACGTCGGAGGGAATTCGAGATGTCGACGAAGTTTTGGCTGCGCATGGTACATAGTGCGCTTTACAGCTACGCTATTCTTATCCCAGATATCCCATCCCCCGAAGCCGTCGTCCTTGTAGATAAGCCCATCGATACAGCTCTCCTCTTCTTATAGTAAGTTGGAGAGGTGACGACACGCCAGCCTGCCTGCAGGCAGATAAAGCCAGATGCGACGACAATTGCCTAGCTTCTTCTCAATCTGGGTGCACGTTTTCTAAGAATACGCCCTTCCAGAGAACTGGTTTCTGATGATCAGGGATCCTAGCTTCGCTGTAGTGTTGCCGCAAAGTGCAGTGCAGTGACTGTGAAGTGAATTTTGATAGACTGTGATACGCTTCACAGTGATCACAGTCTGCTGTGACGTGCTGTGAAGTCGAACGACGATATACTGCGCACGGACCTGGTTACTATTTCAAGTATAGTGTGCGCGAGGCTGTGCCAGGGTCAGCTCGGCAAATCACTGTTTCCCACCACGTGTCGAACTATTTAGGACTTAAAAGGGAATGGCGGCGACGACGATGACGTTCCTGCCACTGTGAAGCGACTTCACAGCAACTTTGACCGGCTGTGAAGTGTGAAAAAGCATAAAATCTCACAGTGCAGTCACAGTCACTTCACAGTGACTGCACTGTGGCGGCAACACTACTTCGCTGCAGTTGGTACCCAGGGTAAATTAATAGTAGGATGGCTAGATAAGTGGTGGGTATTATTGGCCTTGCGAGGTTGATTAGAGACGCAAAAAGCCTACTTACGCGACGATTCGCGGTTCCTGCCTCGGTAGTTCTGGGCACGTCGTCCGCAGAAAGTTATTTGTTGCCTGCTATTTGCAAATAGAGACTTTGGGATCCTCAACGGAAGCGACATACCATGCATACTCCTCGAGATACCCGTCGTCTGATTCGACAGGGTTTTATTGATATGTCTTGCACAGCAGATTGTGCAGGGTCTGAAGAAACACGCGCCCGCCTCGAGGCAATGCGCGAATCGCGTTTTGGATGTAATTAGCCAGATGGATATGGGGTGGACATAAGGCTTGCCTTTTGCGGGGTGTACGCTTAATACGCTTAATATGGGAATAGTACGGTTTAGGAAGGTGATAGCATCAGGACCCCGAACGCTCCTTCAGAGCAGGTTTCGTCGTTTTCGCCGTCTCTTATGTCTGGGTTTGCAAATGAAAGCACAGAAAGCTTGATGCGCTCAATGACGGGATCTATAGCTGTGAGCGTCATACGTGATTCGACATTCGATGATAAGGGGATGAGCATTAATTGCAGCAAGGCTGAGTGCACAACGATGTCAGAAAAACAAGCGAGAATGCCGAGAAACTTCCAAGTTGCAGCCAGCTAAACACCAGAAAGTAACTCCGAGATATGAGTGGAGGATTTGGGGAGTAGAGCATGAACTACCCAAAGCAGCGGCGCAGATGGAAAGTCAAACGATTGAGATCACATTGGAGCAACAGCGCTAGCAACCTATGGAGGCTGCACTGTGATACATATTGTAACCTTCTAGCATGCACAGTGAGGACAATTAATATCCTAAAAGTACTTTTGCCGGGTTGTGATTATTTTGACGACGTATCCATTCATCTGTACAAAACATTCTCAAGCCTTGAATGTCTGAAATTAAGCTGGTTTGACACCATGCCCCATACCTAAAGCAAAGTGCGGACCCGAAAAAAAAATTCAGAGACAATTTTTGAGGCAGACGGCTGAATGCTCTTGACCTTCAATAACTGTCTGAGGTAGTCTAAGTATATCGATGTTTTCGTAAGGGCTAGTATACGATGTTGAACGTGCGGGTTATGAGAACTTCGACTGTGCTTGTAATCGACGCCCTTGTCTACGTATCATTAGCCGGATGTCGCTGCTAAAAAGAGAGAGCTCAACAGGAATTAACGATTCCAACCCATTTCTAAACTTTAATATTGACGAGGGTACTGCGGTCTATTGGTCACTCATGATGGCGCCATGCACTTCAGCGCGCTCTCGACGCTCTCTATACTATCGCTGTAAAAATCGTGCTTGAATAACGTGTATTGACCGAATTGGAAGTTGGAAACATATAGTGTATTGTATTTCTGTGTTCTCTGACGATCAGATATACTTCAGCTAATTTCATGCTCGGTGACGTTCCCCCACAACTGGAAACCTGACTTCGTTCGCCTAGCATTTATAAAATAATCTGAGCATTCTTAACACTACAGGAAGGCATACATGCAGCCAAGTTACATATCTGCCCCGTAGTTCAAGCCCTGGGAGGTCTACGGAAGGCTATAGTTGAATTGCGAAAGCTGGATATCAGTATCCGAATAAGGAAATGACATCCAAGGGACTTCCGGGGTCCTGGTTCGACTGACTCCAACTTTTGAGTTAGATATAGAGCGTAGTTCTGGATCAAAGACGACCTACCTCTGGGGAAGTAGCCAGAAAGAAGGCCTCTTCTGCGGCCCCAAAGATCCATCCCAGATCCACGCCATTCCAACCAGCAGTCACTTCACGCAACCTCGCTGGATTCATCACCGGCTAGCTATTAATACAAATACATAGATGCAATGCAGCAGGCACAACGCCCCAATTAGCCGTGCTGTGGACGTCAAACGACCTCGAAGGATATTCTCCTCCACCCTTCGAGAATCTGGAGAGGAATGTGTAGCCACGCGAGGCAAGCCGATCGTATATCCCCTCCGTTGCGTCCGTTGGACGCAGCTCAGGGGGTTTCTAATACTACGACTCTGATCAAGTTCTGGATGGGAAAAGAAGATACATTGAATAGACTGAGAATAGGCCGATTCGAGGCTATGACTCGTGGAAAAGGAAGTCGGGGAGCGTCTGGTGACCGAGAGGTTGCCCGATCTGGCTGAGAGAATGAAACGCCACCGGGGCCAAGCAAAGGGAAACAAGCCAAAGGGAGGCTCCCTGACTAATTCTCACGCCATCAATCTTCCTTCCGTCTCACTAGTTCAATCCGCAAACTCTGCCTGCCCACGTCCTCCGCTTTCCCCTCCTCCTCTCCTCATCCCCCACAATGTCCGCCGTCCTCGTCTCCAAGCCTACAGCCATCTCTTTCGGTGTTTCGCCCTACGCTCACAGGAGACACCCCTCTGCACCCGTCGTCGTTCAGCCGACTCGCACACCGGGCGTTTTTTCCGTGAAGCAGAAGGCACTCACACCTGCACGCCATCTACCCTCGGCCCAGCGCCAGAACACTCCAAGCTCAAAGCCAGTGGCTAAGCCGGTCAAGGCGCCCCAGGTTCCGCGTCTATTGTCGCTGACCCCGGCGCCTGTGATCAGCGATAAGAAGCCGGCAAGCGGGTCTCATCCCACGACCCCCACGCCAAACTCTCGAGGGAGGGCTCACGCAAAGAGTGCAAAGGATAAGGCCCAAGCATACAGGTGAATGTTGTTCTTTTGTCCTTTTTCTCTATGCATCTGTCATTTTCCAGTTCAAGTCATGCTGACATCGCGATAGGAGTGCTTCTCATTCATCTGCTCGCGGAAAACATGGGCGTCAACCTTCCCCTCCAATAACGACTGTAGCACAGTCCCAGCTAAACCAACCCTCCTCGCAGGCAGAGGTTTCAATAATTTCAAACAATATTTTCGACCCGTTCCTCGACAACTCCTCAACATCCCTTATTTCCCCACCACCCTCTCCTACTATGGCGAGACCCTCGGGTAATCTCGCACGCCGCAGACAAAAGCAGGCAGCAGAGTCGCTCGTCGCCTCTCCATCTCCTGTCCGCTCCAAGGCAATTCCAGTCCCAACCGTGGGCAAGCGCCTACTCTATCCCAGCCTCTCTCGTTCGGACCCCGTTCCATCTCATATGCAACATCTTCATCTCATCACCAAGCGCTCGTCGACCGTGCAGAATTTCCCGATTTGCGACGATTTGAACGACGTGGCTGACGACTACCCCCCGTCGCCCCCATCCACCCCCTCTCGTCCATCCCACAGCGGCGGTCCTCGTACTGCCCCCATTTCGGCTCATACACCCGGCAGTTTCCCATTCGGCAAGTTGGAAATGCCCATTCCCTCTCGTGCCTCGACGGGGACAAGGCGCCACCGACGGGTTCCGAGCGAGGGTGTCTTCAACATGTCATCTGACGAGGATGCTTCCTCCGGCCCCGAGGGAACCACCTTGCGAACTACCTTGTTCAGTCTCATGAATGCGAAGGCGACGCCGAGCGTTTTCTCCACCCCCGTCCCCTCTAGGGCTCTCCCTCGATCCAGGGAGCAGTCTCCTTCCTACACCTCCATGACGAAGGAGCAGCGACTCGAGCGCGAGGCTGCGGAAAAGGCCGGTTATTTCGCGAGTTCGATGTTCCAAAACTCGCCCAGTCCGGAGGAACTTCCGGATCCGCTCCTCCTCTGAGGAGTTTCCGACCAACCCCCACCTTTTTTTCGTTCTTGTACCATCATTGAATTTAGAGAAGATTTAGAGGTAACGCTTCTTATCTTATTTCATTCCTTATTTATTGGGTTGACGACTCCGTCTCTTTGGGTCAGCTCTTGGGAATAATTGTTTTTTAGATGTGTCTTTTTTACCCCCTCGCCCCACCTCTTGCATTGCCCGCATCGCCGCCTGCCCCCATACCAACCCCCTTCATGCATCTTCGTTATCCGCCAAACTATTGCCCCTGCACCTCCTCCGACCCCCTGGTCTGCTGTATTTGGCTTTGCCCGCCAGCACTTGATATCCCGCCTGCTGCACACATCGAACAAGTAAACCCTCCGGACCCCTAACGCCCCACGACGCACACGCACTATACCACCCCCACCGCATTTAATGATTCCCCGCAATCTCAAAAACCCAAGTGTATCAACATAATCAGGCTGCAAGCTTTGATCATATCGTTATTCTAATCGTGTATTACACTTTTTCTTTCGTCTGTCTCACCTCATCCTCCTCGTCCCTCCAATTTTTTTGTGGCGTTTGTGCGGCGTTTTTGGGTCTCCGCTATTGTTGCTTTTTCTTTTCTTGCTTTTTCGGGTGTTTTTTTTTTGGTTGGGTTCTGCCCCCTTGTCGCCGACGGTTTCTGCTCCAAGCAACATCCTATCCATTCCCATATCCATTGTGTGCCAATGACGTTGGGTCGGGGATGTCGGCTGCCATTGTTATCTGGACCGGATCATTTCGGATCGGATCGGATCGGACGTCGTCGTCGGCTCTCGGGCGGATCACGGGACATCGGTCGTCAAGTCAAGTCACGCGACTTGCTGCGCTTTCGCGTCAGCGCGCGCCGCACTTACCATCGTCATCTCCACCACCTACCACCAAACGCGAATGTTGATGAGCGGGCGCTCAAAAGAAGGTTTATATTTTTCCCCCTTCTACCGTCCGCGCGGGGTTGTTGGCTAGCTAGCTCGTGAGCAGCGCTGTCCTTTTACCCTACCCTATTGTTTTTTACACCTCCGCCATTCCCCCTTATTATCCATCAGCATCGCTACTCACGACGACTACCACCACCTCATCTCATCTCCATCAAACGGCATTACCACGGCGCATGCGGCATCATGCACACACTTTCTTTCGATCAAAACGCTTATTCCTTCCGGGCCCTGGGTCTTCCCTATTCAACGTTGTTTCAATTTTACGGTTTATTTTTTCGGTCATTTGCGCTTTTAGGACACCCTCTTGCTATCGGGATGGAGACGGAGTGAATGGGCGACAGGCGCTTGGGCACCAGAGTGGGGTTCGAGGAGAACATGTGGAGGTATTACGCGCGCATGCTGAGACGATGATTTGTCTTGGGTGCGCGAGACTGCCTCTCTTTGCCTTTCCCTTTCCCTTCTTTGGGTTCTGCCTGAGGCTTGTTCCACGCTGCTCTGTTCGCCATGTCTCCATCCCACCACATACCTACCTATCATCCTCACCCTCTCTTCGACGCGGTAAAATTATACTACCATCTCCAACCGTCCGCTATTTTCGCCCCACCTCCCTATCGACCTCGGTTTCGCCCGCCTCCGCCGCCGCTGCGCCCACACGCTTACGTTGTGCAGCGAGCTACTACTATTGTCATCATCAACATCCTCCACCCCGTTGGCCTCCTACCTCCTTGTATCTCCTAGACGCGATACGATGACTGTTTGACGAATAGTCTCTGTCGCTACTTGCGGAGTGGGGGCCTTCCGTCGCCAGGGTGCTTTGGACGATCGCTTGCGCGTCGTTCTCATGCTGCTCTGCGACGCGACCCTATTCGACTCGTCTCGGATCGCTGCCTCAAACTCAAATCAACCAACCACAGCACTATCTTTTGGATTCTGTTTCTCTTTTACTGTTTCAACTGTATTATCTCCGCGCAGTTTTTTATATCTCTTTCTTTTTTCTTTCTTTTTCCTCGACTTATTATCTTATTTCTTTCACGACGCCGCCGACGACGCATGTGATGATTGATTGTGGTCCTCACTTATCTATACATCCTTTCTATTTTTTTCCCTTTACTTTTCTTTCTTACTTTGGGTTTCTTTTATGTTGTTGTTTCATAGTCTTCTTTTATTATGCGGTCGCTCGCCTTTTTTTCTCATTTTATTTTTTTTTCATCGGGCGGCCGTTTTTTTGATATATTATTTGTGTTTCTTTATGTTTCTATTGCGCCTCTCACTTTTGCGTTGTTTGCATGATCATCATCCTCAAGTGTATCCAGTATTCCCCGGCACCGACTGCCAACATCAACATCAACACAATACACCCATTGTCTTTCTACAACCCCAATATCCACTATCTTCTATCATCCACTAAACTACTACCACTACCCTCTTTTGGCCGTTGCTGTTCTTTTCTTTGCAGTTTCGGTCGGGGGTATGTGTTGTACACCAGCGATCCACTTCATTGTTTTGGGGTTGGAGATACGCCATTGTTTGCCTTACCGTTTACTTTCTGTTGCTTGCACCCCTTTCTACATCTCCTACCTTCCTTTGGCCTTTAGACTCAACGCTTCGTGCGCTAGGTGAGTGTTTTGTACTTCGGATTGTGGATGGTTGGCTGACGTCGTCGTATTTGCTTTTGAATAGGCCTTCGGTGGGCGGCGGTTGGTGCTCCTTGCCTGCTTGAATCCGCGGTCCGATTCAAATCGATGCCAAAAAAAACGACCGCTGGCGAAGTCATATTTCGCGGCGTTCGACGCTCCGCCTCCATCCATGATCTGGTGGGGGTGGTGGTAACTCATCGTCCCTCTCTCCTTTTCTCCGTCTGATATCGATACGCTCGACACGTCCTTCCCTATC
The DNA here is from genome assembly GCA_009935795.1 of Pholiota adiposa. Classification (NCBI taxonomy): domain Eukaryota; kingdom Fungi; phylum Basidiomycota; class Agaricomycetes; order Agaricales; family Strophariaceae; genus Pholiota; species Pholiota adiposa. Next base: position 123,037 of record QEYC01000128.1, read on the forward strand.
CTTCTTTTTTTTCAATTCTTATTATCGATTTCTTTTTCTTACTTCTTGTTTGCTTCTCCCGACTCCATTCCTTTCCTTGTGCATGGACCCTATCTCCACTACGAGTACGAAAGTTGCAAATTCCAAAAATTCAAGCATGATTATATAGAAATTGTACTACACTATTCTCGGTTACCATTGGTTTCTTTGATCACCCCATATCCTTACATCCTCCTCAACCCCCCTTACATCACAATGTTCATACTTTCCGCCGTCCCCAATTACTACCTTTAAACCGCCCCGCCTCGCCGTCGTTCCGCACCCCTTGCTAGTCACTACTCTCGTCTGTGACGGTCGCAAGACTCGATATTTTGTAACAATCATCTTCGAATTCTGCCCGGTCAAATGAAGACAGGAATTACAGCTACTCTTCATGCTCGCGCTGGAGCACTGTACATAGAATAAATCCTATGCGCTGGAGGTAATGGGACAGCATAGGCATTGACATATTTTGTCAGGCTAACCGCAAGCTCAACAGTCGCTAAGAAAGAGATACAGTACTTTTTACACAATTGCAAAAGGCGACAGACTGGTATTCTGATACTCATCGTACGCTCATCCAGTACCAGTCAGGCTTCAGATTAGTGAATCTTTCCTTCAGCAAGATTTCATTAGTTCTTGTACAACTTCTGGCCGGGGGAGGGAAGGGGAATTAATTCGTCATGGTTCATGACAGTCTCCAGTCTCTTCTTAGTTCAACACCTTGTGCGACTACCTCAGAGAGCATCTTTAGTGTCTTCCAGGATTTTAAATAGCCCTCACCTGAATCAAATCTGAATTAGATCGAAGACGGTTGAGCTGACTGACCTTATCCTTACGTTGACATCTTCATGAGTGGTTTGAGGTCCAGAAAGGTCAAATGAGCAAGCTCGACGATACGAAAAGATTTGGGGAAAGCACATCCTGACCAGACATGGTGCGAATTCTAATATAGTTGTTGGAAGGTAAATTTTGCTGCTCTCCTAACATGGGATCAGCAACTTTGCGTAACCACCATCAACCTTCAGAGTAGTCCCTGAACAAAATCTGTGAAAGTCAGGCTGAGTATTCGATTCCCGCAGCCCACAAGAAAGAAATACTGACGATGCAGCATCGAGGAAAGATAGATTATCGCGTTCGCGATCTCCTCCGGCTTTCCCATTCGATTCATCAGTGTCGCTTGTTCCATCTTCGGAATGGATTCCCTTCCGAAAACATATATTAAAGGAGTCATGATGGCCCGGGACAGACGCTGTTCACCCGAATTCCGAGAGGAGTGAGTTCCTCCGCAGCTGTAAGTGCAAGGCCTCGAACTGCCCATTTTGAGGCGCCATACGCAGATAAACCAGGGGACCCTAAATATTTGTGCATCGGATCGGAAGCAGGAATACTTGATGTTGCATGCATACCTTGGAGTCCAAGTTGGGAGGACACAATGACTATGGATCCGCAAGATTTCTCTAGCATGGCCTTCGCACAATGCTTGAGACCAAGAAAGACTGCATGGTCGTCAAATCAAAGGCAGAAGCAAAGGTAAAAATAGCAAAGGCAGAAGCATAATAAAAATAATAATAAATAGAAAGGCGATGGGCGAACAGTTTGTCGTCGACGCTCACCTCCACGCGCGTTGACATTCATAAGTTTGTCCCAGGCTCCAATCTCCGTGTCCAAGATGCTAGCAGTCGGTAGACAGATTCCAGCGTTAAGCACAGCAACATCGAGCCTTCCCCATAGCTCCAGAGCTCTCTCTGCATAAGTACATTCTTTCTCGGAGCCGACGTCGGCCACTACAACCTCGCAGCGTTGTTGATCTTCCTGCGTGAAACTCAAAAGCGCTGTCTGTAGCGCTTCTCTGGATTGATCCACTAGTAGAAGACCCTCAACACCTGCTTGTAGAAACCCTGTTGCTGTTGCTAGGCCTATACCACCTGAATGGCGAATACATAAGCGTCAAATAGGAAAACAATCTTGGCAAAGCACAAACTCGCAGCGCCCTTCGAATTCGGGCATTAAGAATTGTTTCAGTGATCACATATGAGAAGGCTCACTGTGACTAAGGCTATCTTTTGATGAAGACCAAACGGAGAATGCTGTGTTGTTTGAGCCATTTCAGTAGCAACAGTCGATGGAAGGGGAAGGGGAGACTCCAATTTCAGCGATTGTGAGATGAGTGAGACAGTTGGGTCACGAAGCGATTCCTTATCCACGATTCATGGGAGCTGTAGTATGAAGACAGGCTTAAAAAGGTTCATATTCTCGTATCGGGATTTCAATTCCCAAGCCCTTGCCCAAATATAAAATGACGGTCAGCGGATAATTTCACGGTATTGTACATAACAAAATTATTGCGTCCTGCTCTGTGACAAAATTAGCAGGAAAATGCAGAGATAATAGCAAATGGCGAACCTAAATTACTGTAATTATGAAGTTGCTGGAGGAGCGGTCTCGCCTTCTTTCTCCTCTTTGTCCGCCTTGTCCGCTTTCTTTTCTTCAAGCCGCTTCAAAAGAACACCAGTGCAACTCTCCAAGGCTTGCGCCTCCTTCGGCTGAGCATCCGCACATCCACCCCACCGAATCTTCATTTTCATCGACCAGATAAACATAACCGACTTTGTTGTTGGTCATGCCGAGAGGGTCGTGGACGTATTCCATGTTTTGACTGGACACCAAGTACGTGGATTGAAGTTCCTTGGTACCATAGAGCGAAGGTTGTTAGAGAACAGTCGAACGAGGAAAGATTTGAGAATGTTTTCTTGAAGGTTGATTTGGACGTATTGGAATAGTGGGTTGTCCCGGAGAATCGTGAGTAGGTAGGAGAGGCAAATGACGCTGCGTGCACCTAAAAGAACATGTAAGTCGTAAGATAGTTATGCTGTTGATCGACGTACTTGGGATATTTGGCTCCCTAGCATAGCAATTAAAGATATTCGTCCGAAGCACATTGGGGTAGTATCTTTTGCGTGCTATCTTTCTAAACATTGGCCTTTCACATTGGAAAGTAGAGAGCTTTCTAGGTAATTAATTAGCCGTGATATACAACTATGACGGAGCCACGTACATCTTCACGAATTAGTACATTCATCGTCGCGCATCCATGTTTTGCCTCCAAATCTCCGAGTCATATTCATATCGTGGAAGTATCCCTTTCCAGCCTCTTTGATTCTAAATGTGCTCATTTAATGGAAGTTGGATGATGAAGTGCAAACACGCACAGATGTCTCCGCTGCGCCATCCGCGTTTCTTGGTCGAGTAGGTCCTTCATTCTTTCTGTCCGCGATCTGACTATTGTGCTTGGTCGTTGTCGGACACCCAACGGACGATCCAGAGGTTTCAGAACTAGGCGTCTGTCCGTCCCCTGAGTCTGGTGAAGGCTCCTCCTTCTTCTCCGTGCTCGTTGTCTGTTGTGTTGTTGAGGTTCGGTAGCCTGAAGCCTTGAGCTTGATGCATAAATCGCACGTGTGAAGCATGGTGGACGGTTCCTAAGTCTGCGTATCGACAGTTGCGAAAATAAAGACATGGGTATCGAGTGTGAAAGTCAAACTCAAAGGCATAATGGTAGAAATTGAAGTAACCGGGAATTTTTGGAAGCGCGTGAGTCACGTGTCAATATTTGGCGCGTAAATTAAAACTTGCCGGACAAGGCTCAGCGTCGAGTTTCAGTGCTCCTTGGCATTGTACTACCATATCACCTTTACGGTATCTGTGCCTCTCTTCCCTGAAATAAATTATGGCGAGCTTTAATATTTCTCTTATTACCCGAATATTCAGATTCTGATCTTTCTGTTTACCGTTTGCAGACCGGAAAAGGTATGTGATGTGCATTGTGCACACTATGATATGTCTCTGCCGAGAACGAGATCTGACTCGCAACTACAGGAAATCTGGAAAATCTGCTTGAGGAAAGGTATCCAGCGAGGGAAGACCCAATCGCGTTCTGCAAAGGCGGGTTGCAGTTCCCCGTTGGCCGTGCATGCACCGTCTCTTGAAGAGAGGTAATTACGCGCAGCGCGTTGGTGCGGGTGCTCCTGGTGCGTTTTAGATTTTGCCTGCTCGAAACCCAATCGGAACCTTAGTAGACGATTTCTAGTTTACCTCGCCGTCGTTCTCGAATATCTTGCTGCCGAGATTCTTGAGCTCGCCGGAAACGCCGCTCGCGATAACAAGAAACAGCGAATTGTTCCTCGTCATCTTCAGCTGGCTATACGCAATGACGAAGAGTGAGTCAAGACATTTTCGATACCATTATGCACTACCCCTGTGCGGATTTTTAGGTTGAATCGTCTCTTGGGCAATGTGGTTATCTCTCAAGGAGGTGTTGTACCCCACATTGCAACCGTGCGCGCCCGCGCCCATTATCACTTCTCCCGCTTCCGATTCACTCATGATTTCTTTTTATTTATGTAGGAACTTTTGCCTACCAAGTCTAGGTATGTTCATTCCCAAGGTAATTGTACAATCAGGGTACTGATTGAAGCAACTTTTCAGCAAAAAGAAAGAGATCGAGGAAGCCTAGTCCTCCTTTTGGTACCCGTTCTGCGGTAAATCGGCAGAAATTCCACCGCTCAATTACCACTGTATCTACTAGTAACACTCTTTCATGTATTTTAGTCGTCCACAAAATACCGTTTCTGTAAACTACATAACTTTGTTTCTGGGCTTGTATTGGGCTCTACAGCCGGAGTTGATCGGAGTTAGAAACAGAACTGGTCACGATCATCGAATACAACGATGAGCACAACTCATCCACAACTACCATATATGCGCTGGACCGCCCCTCCGGAGAGGCGCGAGATTGGTCTCGTCCTACTATGCTTTTTTGCCTACTTCCTCGCATACAACATTGAAGTCACCCTGCAAGTTCTTGGAATAGACGCCGCAAAAGCGAAAGGAGCTGTTCTAAGCCGGCTTGGAGTTGGCAATATGGTAATCGGGGACGACGGTGAAGCCTGCTGGATGGAGAGATAGACTGGAGCTCGAGATGTTTGGCGACTACGAGTGGACGAAAGGCCATGTAGCGGGCGATGGAGCGGAAAGGAGCCAGTCGAAAGGCTCTGGACGACATGGGGCGCAGTGGATCGCGCGGAAAGATGTGGAAGATATCGCGGGCGTGCAGAAGCCTTTTGGGGACTCGACTGTCAATGATGGTCTGCAGAACTGGGGCAAGGACCTGCCTCAGACGAAAGTGGTGAACCATGCATCAGGTATGTGTCTATTCTATTGTCTCCTTTTAATTTGCTCAATAGCATACAGGATATACAATCCTCGATAACGTGTACATTTTCAACGGGACGGTGTATCTGGTCACAGACAGCGCATTCGTATTACCACCCATGTCGACGATGGTTTCGAGTACGGGGCCCGGATTCCAGAAATGGGAAGTCGTGTCCGTCGAACAAGGTCATAAAATAGTGGGAGAATATGGAGCAGCGTAAGTTCCACCCTCCCCTCTTATTTCTATTGAAAACTAATGGTTTGGTATAGAATACGGGGTATCTCATGGCTCGCAGCAGACGAACACCCACGTATGTTCATTGATTGATATTTGACTGGTCTAACGTTATTTTTAGACAACTCTACACTCTTCGGTCTATGGAAGACGTACGCATCTCTCGATACCTCAATAGACGCCTCTGGAATCACGGGACTACCGCCTCCACGGCGACTCATCCTCCCCCACAGCCTGTCCTTCACTGACGATGATCCTCCGCATGAACAGTACTACTTGCGACGCAGTCGTGTCGACACCGGTTTCCATCCTTACACGCTCAAGGCTGCCTTCCCTTCTGTGACGATGATGTACAGGGAAGATTGGGAAGACTACCACAAACTGGAAGTTCCCTACGTCTTCGAGCGGCTGATTGTGGCCGACCGTTCCGCCGCTGCCTCTGCTCTTGAAGATGGTCAACCTGTGTATGCTCCAAGCCTGTTGCTCACGGCGTCCGAGCACTGGTGGGAGCCTGTACGGAAGAACATGGCAGAATATCTGGGGGAATACGACGTAAAACCGAAGGCAAAGAAGGTCATCACTTATCTGCACACTCAAGGCGCGCAAAGCCCCAAGCTGTCGGACGAAGATCATGAAGCACTGGTGAAGGCTTTGCACGGCTTTGGGGAGTCCAAGGGCTACGAAGTCAACATCGTCTCGTCGGAGACATTCGAAACGGATTGGCCGACTAAGATGACTGCTATTGTCAAATCTTCGGTGAGTTTCGGTGGTGAAAATTCTCTGCAAAGCCGAAGATCTCATGAGGGCTGTCCCGCTAGGTTGTTATTGGTGTGCATGGGAACCACCTGCTGGATGGGCTGTTTATGCCCCGAACGCCCCAGTCGACGTTGGTGGAACTGTTCCCCACAAACAAGTTTGTGCGTGACCGTGAGCTTGCTGTGCAATCAGTCGGTCTGCACTATCGCGCCCTATGGACGAAGACGTATGTCACTTTACTCTCAATATTTTGCAAACATGGTGATCTAACAAAGAATATCTTATTTGCAGTGCATTTGACAAAGACCTACCCCCAGTAGTGCCGCCACAAAATGACGATCTCACTGCCATTGATGCAGCTACTGTGATCGCAACCGTCCGCCAAGTCCTTGCTCTTTCATAGGCGCAGGGATCTACCAACCGTCTATTTATTGTCACTGAATCGCCAGTGACCCCAAGGATAATCCTTCTGCGAGTCTCTTTCTTGATATTTGCTCGGTCACCGTCGGCTGTATTTTTATATTGCTTTCTTGCTTCCCTAGACTATTCCAACCCCATCCACTTAATCGTGTCCATACAATCCCGCTTCCCCGATCCACATGTTTTCTAGAGCATTGTCATTCATTCATCATCATTCATTTGTTCTACCGCACCTCTGATAATCATGCATAGCATTCCCCTTCCCGATCTTCTTGTACAAAGACCTTCATCATGGACAGAATAACCACCTACAATTTCGACTAAAAGTGTTAATAAACATTCATAATCCTTATATATATACCCACATTGCTTTCCAAGGAATAAAAGCTGGTATACTCTCTGGATCTATAGGGATCTGTAAGATCTTGACATACCTGGAGCAATGCTGTTTGCCCGCGGCTAATTTTAGAAAATGTATGCCGGGGTAAACGATGTCCAAAGGGGTACTATATAGGCGCCCAGAGTAATATCTCTAAGTCTTATTCGATGGAATCAGGATGTGCCTATGCCGGACGTCAAATAAAATATAAAAAATTGACATGGAAGGTAAGTGCCACGGCTACGGGTAAATGTAAGTAGGTCCAAAGTATACATGAGTTCAGAGGTAATCCGAAAATTATTTTAGGAGCTACTTGGGATATTCCGGATCGCTGATGATGTTCATCATTTGGTAAAAAAATCGTTGGATGGACGATAAAACTCTGAATCGGTATACGGACGAGAAATATAGCATTGCGTCGTTCACTCTCGACTTCGAATGCGTGGAAAGGATGCGGACAAAACGCCAGGGTGGAAATAGTTATGGTGTTTTTGATCCGGTGGCACTCGTGGGATGTACGCCACCTCCATCCCCGACAAACAGGCTAGGAATCCGTCATCTCAATTATTGCCGGCTAGAACCACAGATATCATATAAGTATGATCCCTGCAAAATCTTATATGGTCGAAAACTTTGACCCATATCCAGTGCCGTGAGGTGAGCAACTCGACCTGGATGGAGTCGGACCCGTCTATCTATCGCGTCACTCAGTACTCCATCAACTTGGACGCAACAGACTGCAATTCATTATGCTTCTATTCAGACTTGCTTGTCCGATATTATGCTCCCGAGAATATCTTCCTCATGGTGCCAATACATAGATCTCCAAGTATACGAAACGTGCATCCGTGCGCCCTTTCCGCAATACAAAAAACTTCCCTTCACCTAGTTTCTGGGCCGTTCATTTCATATGCACCGTAGTACATCGATAACGACAAGTATTGATTATTTGAAGCACTGATAATACCACGTAGAGTCTTCCAACATCCCCGTATTGAGACTTGATTGTGGCACTCAAGTCTCCTGACACCATCGGAGTCCATGGTGTATGCAGGCTCCGGAATCGACGGCTTTCTTTTCGGAAAATTCGGATGCAGTAACATACGTCCTCGTGGGTCGCCAGCTTGAACCCCTTTTCTAGATTATTGAGAGATGCATTTTCTTGTCGTAGGATAAGCCTCGCAGAAACTGAAAAAATCTTCGCAATAGTGTAGAGTTCACCTATAGCTACACTGTGCAGTGTTCAATCGTAGTCTCGATAGGGCTTCAAAGCTTCATATTTGAGTGACAGGACGTTAGTAACTGAACTCTCGACAAGGTGCTGACAATTCACCGTCCTAAAAATAGTACTCCTTCAACGTAAATACGAGTGAGGTACTTGTGCTCTGTCTAAGGCAATGGGGCCTAGTCTCGACTCTGGGTGCAATAGCTATACACGATGTAGATTAGCGCAGATAACTATACTGTATGTACCAAGCGTATACCGGTTTCTTTGCAATTTGAGAATGATGTGGGAAACAAGCGCCAAAGTTTAAGTATGACGAGGTGGACAATCATGTCACAACGGGCCGCGGGTGGTAAAGATCAAATCGTTTACAAGAAGATCATAACGTCAAATTGCGATCGAACGGTCTCGCCAATTGATCCATGCATAAGTAGAGGGTGGGTTGGCGAGGTACGTTGGGCAACCTTTTCGTCGTTTCATTCCCTTCTTTTCCTTTTTTTTTCTCCTAGACAGTTCCCGCGTCCTATTGCGGAGCTATGTCCCCCTCCAGCCTTCCCACTAAATCGGATGCCCTAGTAACAACTACTCATTCTCTCGCCTCCTCTGTCACCCATGTCCAAGATAATGAGAAAATCGAGTCAAGATCAGAAGCCCTTCCAGTCCACGAAGGGCATGGCGAGTCGGCGTTGCCCGAGGACAAAATAGAGGAGGAGTACGAGAATATCGAGGATGACTGGGAGGATGATCCAGAGAACCCCAGGAATTGGTCCAGTAGGAAGAAATGGACAGCTGTCTGTGTGGTGCGTGGTGTTCATTCTATCTCCACGTTTTCGCGCTGACTTTGTTGATTCTTACAGGTTTCTGCCTACACTTTCGTGTCGCCGCTCGCTAGCGCGATGATGGCGCCTGGTATTCCAGAAATCGCTATAAAGTACGGAATCACTAATCCTACAATTGCGGCGCTTACTCTGTGTATCTTCTTATTGTCGTTTGCTATCGGGGTAAGCGTCAAAATTCATGCTTTTTTTTCTTTCTAAACGCAGTTCTTCATAGCCCTTGATTCTTGCACCATTATCAGAGATGTACGGGAGGACATGGGTACGTTCATGGCGTCCTGTAGTCGACTTTCATTAATTAATCTACATAGGTTTTGCACATTGCCAACATCTTTACCATGGGATTTAGCTTTGGGTGCGCCTTCGCTCCAAACACCGGAGCTTTAATTGGCTTGCGATTCCTTTGTGAGCACATATCTTTTTATTGGAAGGTTTCTATGCTTACCACCGCCTGTCGTAGCTGGATTTTCGGGAAGCGCGCCAATTGCAATTGGCGGTGGCTCTGTAGGCGATTTGTTTTCAGAGCGCGACAGAGCATCTGCCATGGCGCTCTACAGTCTTGGGCCACTTGTTGGTAAGTCGTTTAAGGAAAAGTGTATCTGACGTGCTTACTTATGCATGGTTATTATTATAGGCCCAGTTGTTGGTCCCATAGCTGGAGGATTTATTACTCAAGCGGTTGGAATCAAATGGGTTTTCATCGTTATTGCTAGTGCGTACTTGACTCATAGTTAATATTTTCTCAACTAATCGCCGATAAATAGTTTCTTGCGGTGTAGCGTCCGCCATTGGCATACCCCTTCTTAGGGAGACCTATGCTCCTGTTATTCGTCTGCGCCGCGCTGCTAAATCTGGCGACCCAGAAAAACTGGCGAAAGCGCATCCTCACCTCCTAAAAGAACACGGCAGCAAGCTTCATGTGCTTTATATCAACCTTACACGCCCTGTCACGCTACTCTTCCGTAGTCTTGTTTGCTTTGTTCTCAGCTTGTACATATGTCTTTGTGAGTGCAGTTCTTATGACGTTGCCCACTCCCAACTGATGTCAAAATATATAGCATGTACGGAATTTTCTACCTCATGTTCACGACTTTCGCGGGTAATTCCCCTTACTGTTGACCATGATTTTATATTCACAAAATTCAGGCTTTTTCAGTTCCACGTACGGATTCAAAGCCGGTGTCGGAGGCCTTGCGTATCTTGGATTGGGATTCGGCTTCTTCGCGGCGACTATCTTCGGTGCTAAGTTCGCTGATCAGATTTACAAATACGTACGTCGATATCGCATTGGATCCAGGATGAAAAAAAAACTGACACCTTGCGCATAGCTAGGCTCTAAGAATGGAGGTGTAACGACTCCTGAAATGCGCATTCCTGCCCTCTTCGTTGGCTCGTTCTTCGTACCCATCGGTCTCTTCTGGTATGGCTGGTCCGCACAAGCCAAGCTTCATTGGATGATGCCCATTGTTGGCTCTGGTATATTTGGATTTGGCATGATGACTACTTTGTGAGTAATTCTCGTTTCTTTCGAGCTTGCAGCTAATGACTTTTGAAATTCAGCCTACCTATCCAACTGTACTTGGTAGATTCGTTCACTTATGCTGCAAGCGCGACCGCTGCCGCTGCCGTAAGTAAGCACATTCGTCATATAAATTTCCATGCTCATATTATTTATCAGCTTTTCCGCTCTCTATTCGGGTTTGCTTTTCCCCTCTTTGGTCAACAGATGTTCGACGCGCTCGGTCTGGGAGGAGGTAATTCCGTAAGTCATGCCTTGTATTTGCTTTCGTTATTGCCTTGTTAATGTCGTTTGCAGTTGCTGGCAGGTTTAGCTATTGTCCTTGGTATCCCATTCCCAGTCTGGCTTTATTTTAACGGAGAGAAACTGCGCGCCGGCAATCCCTTGACGCGGGACTCTACCTTGCCCAGAAAGCATTCTATGTGACGGAAGTGATATGTTCCCCTCAACGACCAACACACGGAAGCCGCTCATCGAAGTGTGGCCCGAGGTCTCTACTTTCCCTCCAAAATAGCCTTGATCGCTGTTGTTGAGGTACTTTCATACTGTCATCTTCGCCTTTGTACGGGTTGTATTGCCATACCCCTCAGGATCATACCCGTTTCGTTCGTATATCTCTTCCATCCAGGAATAATACCAGTCGTCCTTCGCTTTTTTATCTACTATATCATTTTAACTAGCTTCTGAATTGCTATCGCACCTGGACCGGTCACATACCATACTCGTATACACAGGTATACACACTCAACACAGTATACTCTAAAACAGCAAATTTCCTGTTTACCCAATGTTTACCACTCTGTAGCGATATTTTTAAGAGTATTAATTCAAGTACTGTACTCTACATTATACTAAATAAAGGTGTGCCAGTACTGAGAAGTGGTGGGAGATGGTACTCGGTTAAGTGGGTCAAAGCAAAGCAGGAGCTTCTCGCTCTCCTTCGAGTCTCGACGCGTAGCGGCAGGCATTGTCAGGCAAAGAACGCTGAGTATCAAAATATTCGGCCCGAGACGAAGGCCGAACCTCCGGCCTATCAATATATAAGTAAGACGTTGACTAAGACCCACTGTGGCACTTCAATTCATTACGTAGTGAGAATGTGCAATTTTACCGATTCGGCTCCGTTCGATACCGCCGCCGCCGGCATCATTCGTGGGCTTCCAACAGACCAACTTCATCTTGACTTCATCCATGCATTCATTGCCAACTCCCACCTCACTATCCTTACGCATGCTTCTATTCCATCTCATAGGCAGTATCAGACTCGGAAGCCACATACATACGAAAAATCAATTCATTTCTTTTTTTCGACTCGAGAACCTTGCGCTCTGAAGTGACCCTGGTATGTTTCAGATTGAAAACCGCACAAGTCCTGGGTGCTTGATCGCAGGAATTTCGTTGCCATCCGGTTTAGAGGTTCTGTGCATTTCGTCGATTACTTGACTCCATCGCCACTTTCGTTGTAAGTAACAGAATTCCGTAGGCTGTTGTTCGAAGTTGTCTATGCGGCTTTGACATGTCGGTGATCATTTCGAGATCTGTAGGTTGTTATCCTCTGCTTGGTGTTACTTCTCTAAAATTCTATTCCCCTAGGCCTTCCACGTCAAATATCGTCGTTGGAAACAAACATGAATTCGGTTTTACTACTGGTGGCGCTTCACCTTGGCTGCCATGCCTTTTATTGGCAGTAATATACGGCAGTGTACTGCGAATCTCCGACATCCTGATCGTATTGATGAACCGATGCGGGCGCCAGCATCTGAGAACCCTGGCGCAAATTACGCGGACCCATTAGTATGTTTCTAAAGGAGCGAGGCTGACGAACATGCGTTAGTTGGCGCACTTTAAAAGGACTCGACATTCAAACCTCCAGCAGACCCACTCCCTCGCCTTCTGCCATCCCGTCAACATGTCGTTTCTCCAGACTTTGTCTCAAGGCGGCAAGCCTGAAATCACCACCTACGCCTCGTCAGCTGCTCTTGCGCTTGGCGCCTATCTGCTCTATGTTGCGCTCTCGCCCTCAACCAAGGGATCGATCAGACAGTTGGGGGGGTTCCCTGTTCTGACGGCTTGGACATTCTTTACCAGGCGATATGATTTTTTATGGGACAATTTTTCGAAGAGTTCTGAACCACATTTTAAATTTCAAGTTCTTCATGTGCGTCGTTCGGAAATTCATTTCATTCCCCTGTTGATCATTCATTATGCTCAGCACCAAATAGTCGCACTGCGTGGTGAAGAGGCTCGGCAGGCTTTCTTTGACTCTAAGAGTTTGGACTTCGTTGAAGGGTACAAGATTCTGATGGGTGCTGTAGGTATAATTCACCTTGATTGTCACGTCCAAATTAGGCTGATGATTGTCTACAGGTACCTTCTCTGAGGGATATTCAAGTTGATGTGACTGCCCATGAGGGCGTCTCTTGGTTCAACAAGCAGCTTGCCACATTGTTTACCAACAAACAGAGATTAACGGATGGTTAGTCACAATTCAGCGATATTTTTCTTCAGCGCAATATACATATCTATATTTCTAGCTCTCCCGATGCTGTTTGATGATATTAATCGCCGTATGGAGCTCTGGGCAAGGAGGGAAGAATGGATCCATTCAAGAACATTTACGATGTACGTCATCCTACTATAGGTATCAGCTGAGCTTGAGCTTACTCCTGCTGTTTAGCTTGTTTTCCAGATGACTGTGCGCATGGCATCGTGCGATGAACTGTCGAAGGACGTCAAGGCCATCGAAGAGATTCAAAATTTGTATTGGACGCTCGAAAAGAGCGCCACGCCAACCGCTCTTTTACTTCCTTGGTTTCCCTCAAGGGCCAAGAAGAACAAGGAAATTGCAACCAGGGAGCTCTTCACGAAATTGTATGGTTTTGTTGAGTTGAGAAGGGCAGCAAAGGTCCCAACCTCAGACACCATCGACATCTTGATCGGCCAAGGCTTGTCGACCCCAGAAATCGTACAGGTATGTGGATGTTATAATCTCCCGGAGTCTAATTATTGACACCTTCCTCAGTTCATTCTTAGTGTGGTCTTTGCCGGACTGGTCAACACGGGAATCAATTGTGCGTTCGTTCGTTTGTTTTCCAATTCTAAGTGAAGTCATAACTGTACGTTTATCAGCGTGCTGGGCATTGGTTTTCCTGACCACTCAACCTAAATGGAGGGCCAAGGTCAAAGCCGAAGTGGACAGTATGATTGAGAAGCACACTAATACCACGTCCACCGAGCCCCTGCACAAAAGGCTTTCGGCAGTTCCTGTCTCAGTATGGGAGGACGAAATGCCCGTCATGGAGCTCGTTATCCGGGAAACGCTCCGCCTCACCCTCACTGGAACGGCGTTGCGGCGCAACATTGTTGACGAGATCACTGTCTCCCGTGGCACCATCAAACCCGGAGAATTCCTTGCATACTCCCTAGCTGACGCCCACAGCAATCCGGACATCTACACACGACCTAACGAATTTGACCCAGAAAGGTTCACCACTGGTCGTGAGGAAGACAAGAAGTCTACTTTTGCATTCCTTGGTTGGGGAGCCGGTAGGTCTCTTTCACTGTGTCTAGCGATGAACCTCCGACTTATCTACGCGTCTAGGTCGACATCCATGCACTGGAATGAAAATGGCAAAGCTGGAAATCAAGGTGATTGTGGCGATGATGCTCGCTGGGTATGAGTTTTCCGCCGTCGACAAATCTGGAAGGCCCCCAAAGGAGCTCCCGCAGCCCAATAGGAACGATATTCATCAGGCACGGTCTTTTGATCTCGAGACTGGTGTCCGACACTAATTTTTCTTGTATCAACTTTAGGCGAGGCCCATCGGAGAGCCAGTTTATCTTCAGTTCAAAAAGTGGAATAAATTGACTACACTGTCTGCAGCTCTTATCTTGCCTCTTCATGTTTCCTCATTGCGATGTTTTCGCGTATACTGTCGTTACTGTTTTCACTGCTAATATAACATGCATCTCAAAAATCAGGCTGCTCTGTGTTCTACGAGTACGAGCATTCGCTGCAGCCTTGATTCAGATTCTTTAATGTTCACCTCAAATTTCGCCCAGGCATTTTCGAACATGCGGCAGAATTGAAAACATTTTTCTTGGCCGCGAAAGTTGCAACTTATTTGCGCCTCTGGCCAGGAACGTGGCCCGTTCCTGGCCACCTCGCGCTCGCAGTCGAAATGTACGCCTATATCGGATACTCTTCCATTATATTCAAAATTGCAGCCTCAGGCCTCAATGAATAGAAACCATTTGTAGAGCGTTGACAATGTTTCTACCGTTTTGTCACGAAAAGCACTTGTGTATTACACACTGGCCCATCACGAATCCAGCCACAGCACATACTAAATTGAGCTATCAATTGATTTGCAACGCGCGAAGGTAATGGTTCGGAACCCTGAACGATACACCTCACTTCTTGACCACGACCCTACATTCTATTCTGTACCCTTTTCGACGAATTTAACGACTATACACCTTTCGCGTGCTGGACGACTCGTATTGTATATTAAAAACGAACCACCTTCATGAAAGCTTCTCTTCCAGGCTATGTTCCTACCGAATACGAGAATGGGACACCGTTACCGTCCTCTGGTCGCCACTCCCCCGAGCCGGATCGACGAACAACCATACTGAATTTAGTGGAGATGTTATTGAAGAACAATGATAGCACCGAATACAGTGAGTCGGCTGCTATAAGCCACCAACTTGACCACTTACAATGAAATGGACTAGGAAATCTACAGATACCATCTTTGAGGACGACCGGGACGTTCGTAAGTACTTGAATCTTTCTCACCGTAATCATCCGACTGACAACATGCGTCATAGCTTCTGTCGACGAGCATCTACAAGCGGTGGGAGCAGAAGGATTTAATATACTGCAGAGGTCAGTCGTCGTACGGTTATTGAATCAATTGAGGTTGAAATTAGTGCAGGAGGATCAACAGCTTGGACAAAGAGGTCAGTAAGCTCTCGATCCATTGAGGAAACGTCGTGCTGATTCGACGTACAGTTGCGAAACTTTGCAAATGCTGCCCGACACTTGGAGTTCGGTTGCGATCCTTTCATCCGCATTCCATCTTCGAGAGCGAGCTCAGCTTCTCTTCCTCTACCACGAAAACGCGCAGACTTTTCCACGGAAAGTTCAACATATCGTTCGGGAAACCATGCCCGACTCTCCACAGCGAACAGGCGCAAGAGAGGATTTCGAAGGGTGAAAGGGAAAGCGCAGCTGCATGTCCCGAGGCCAAGGTGGCGAGAATTTAGATCCTGAATCATTTCCAGAGCAATTGGAGTTCTTGGCGAAGGAAGTGACCACTTTCGTCCGGTGTTTGAACGAGTTCCCGGAATTTACGACGAAGCGGTCAATGCCTCTATCTTGTTTTTGAAGAGACCTAAGTAAGGCTATCAACGTTTCGGAAGAAATTTTGAAACTGACTTTTTCAAGTATTGGTCATCTTGCTTGAAGGAATATGCAGGGCAATTCCGTTATCCATCTGTACAACGATATATTCATGAACTTTCCTCCGAAATGGGGCATCATCTCGATGACTTGACATCGTCTTTGTCGATGTTCATCGAAGTCGGTAAGTCTCTACTCTAATAATTTACAAATCGGAAGCTAAGGGAGATGATAACAATTATAGGCGTTCCAACTATTCGATTTGCTCAAAAGCACGGCGCAGACAACCTTCTCAACCTTTCAACCGTCGCCACCTTCTTCTCAGCCGTCACGGCAACAACACTGCAATTCTCGTATCAGTTAGATCCCACGAAGATAGCAGACTCAGTAAACTGTTTCTGGTTTGCCTCCATGGTATTCAGCATTGCTGCTGCCGTCAACAGTCTCCTTGGGCTAACATGGAAGCAGGCTATGTAGTAAGTTAACCTGATCATTCGTCCACGCACTGTGATCCCACTTTAATCTACTGGATATAGCCGTTCGCCGGGACACCGTGTGCCCTGGTGGGTTTTGATCTGGATCAAACGCTCACCTTTGGTTTTCCTTGTCTTATCTGTTGCATGTTTTTCTATTGGACTTTGTTGTTTTGCATATGCTTCGCATCAGGTAAGCCCTCTCATTCGTCCTGTTTCTCTGAGGGTTCGTTCTTACTGACAATTTACCAGGCGCATGTCACTTCCACTGTAACCACTGTGCTCACCGCTTTCACTTCCTTCGGTCTTGCGGCCGTCTCGGCCTGGTTTGCTTCCGAACGTTGGGCATTCTCCCGTCACAAAGGCCAGAAGTGGTTAAGCGACATTCTGTATGAAGCCAACGAACGATTCCTTGCGCTCCCTGGGGTTCTCTGGATGTTACGCGGATTCCGAATCTTACATAGACATCTTCGCAAACTTCGCAAAGCCGTCCTACGCATCTGCTCACGTTTTGGTGGTCTAAAGTGTCGATTGAATTCATTGGACTTTGAGGACGACCTCGAAGCAAGTAGATTACCCACTACTGTTCCTGGAAGCCCATATACTGAAGAACCAAAGGAAGTTATGACCCCCAAAAAACGTCGCGCCTCCGATGCTACTAGTACTGCAATCACCAGTGAATTTTCCTTCGGATATCCTTCGACATCTTTCAGTAATCCTACTCCCGTCAACTCCCCAGTTGATACCGAAACTCCCATTCCAGCCCCTCCAGCAGTCAGCCCAAATGCACCCTCTGTTGGCAAGCAACTCTGGAAAAATGCCTTGCGCAACGTGAAAATGCGAAACGCGATTGCTGCTCCTAGCTCTATTGCTGGCGGCAGTGTGGTGACCGTGATGAACAAGTGGAGAGCAGAACCCGTGCGCCAGAGGACACTGTCTTCGGGTGGGGTCACGGACAGGAAAAATGGCGAGGCAGCGATCCCATTTACGCGATCGAGAGTCTCGGCTCTTGTGCCAAAATTGGTAGAGCTAGAAGCAACGCACGACTTGGCGGCGCATAACGCACTAGTGCGGCATATGCAGTTCTCTCCGGACGGCAAGTTCTTAGCAACTTCGAGGTGAGTTTATTAGCTGTTTCTGAGTTCAAGGATAATGTTTTCTGAATATATGAGTTCGTAGTTGGGACAAAACTTCTGTGATCTTTAGAGTCGGGGTAAGTTCGCTTTTAATTTCATTTGTATATCCAAGGTTATTGACATAGTATATAAAAGCATCCTTTTGTCCCCCACCGTACTCTGGCGCACGCTCAAGGTTTCGTTGGACAAGTTGCCTGGTAAGACTGAACATCTTCAACTTTCTGCCACCACCTTTCTAAGCTTCAATAGGTCCCCGAACGGCAAAATTCTTCTTACGAAAATGGCAAGAGGAGTTAAAGTATGGACAGCAGAAGTCAGTCATATATTCTAATGTTCTGACCCACATCTTTCTAAACCATGGCCTTCACTGCTCTAGGAAGGTGTTTGTAGAAAAACTATAAACCGAAATACATCTATCGAGGCCATCACTTGGTGTCCCACAGGCGACGGTGAGAAATTTATTTACATCACTTTAACAACTCTAAGAGTAATATTGATTGTCGAATCATCAGCCTTCTTGTCGATTGAAGATTCCATCGTAACGAAGCTGGTATGTTTTTCTTGGGATTCTCAGCCGGCTCTTTATTTTCATTGATGTCCACTCAAAGGATTTGACCGGAAAAGTAAGGGTGTTTGGGCTAGAATTTCTGAACTCACTTCTGACATTGATACGCAAAATGTCAGGTCCTCGATCAGTATGACTTTGGAAATATGAAGCTGCATGATGTTGCCATCACCCCCGATTCGCAGCGTTTGCTGGGTGTTGGCCCCCTTCTCCGCTCGCCTAATAATCTACAGCCAAGTAAATCCAGGGTAGAAAAGCGCCTTGTTGGTAAGTATCATCGCCGCTTGATTTACTGTTTTGACCAGTTTTTTTTTTTCATCAGTATTTAACGTGGAAACCAAACAAATCGAAAAGTCGGTATTGCGAACTTTCATTTGCGTTCAACGTACTTACCGAAAAGCTACAGCTTGACGCCAGTGCTCGAGGATGTGAGAGATATAACCATTGCTCAAACGGCTCGGAGTGGCTTGGTCGCCCTAATCAGCTACGAACACAAGGTCTGCTAGATTCTTCTTTTCTCCCCATTTTCGATCCATAACTCGTTTCAAAGGCACCTCCTCAATTATGGAAGCTGGAACTTATCAAAGACAAAGAAACGAATGCAGTGATTTCCTCAAGGCTGTCACTACGGTATGTATGTCCTTCTGTATATCTTCGTCCTTGAGTTGATAGCAGACCCTTAGGCACACGTATATGCCAAAGATGTCCGTCGACTTTGCAGGTCCAAGTTATTTTGGAGGCCAAAATAATGAACTTGTTCTCTGCGCTGGAAAGGGTCAGCCGTCGACACTATAGTCACTCCTATCGTAGTGCTCACCTCATCTTTAGCTGGCGATATTCATATATGGGACCAAGAATCGGGAGCACTGCTACATTTCATTCGTGCTCAGGCGCACGGGGGAGATATGACCTGTATTGCCTGGAACCATGCCGCCACCGAACCTTTCATGTTCGCTACTGGGAGCCACGATGGTGCTGTGCGAATATGGACTCGACATCCAAGCGACAATGCCGAGGGGGTCAGATCCGGACACAAGAAACATAACTGAATTTCCCCAAAGATCGCACTCGCCTTACCAGATTGGGTCGAACATATCGGGCAGCTCGTTGTCCCTCGAAGACTATCAATCGGGACACACGCGCTTCACGTCTTCTGATAATCGTTCCATGACAGGCGGGAGTCAACCGCTGCTACCAGCTCACGATCGCGAGCCATCATGATCCCTGGCTCGAATTTAACGCCAGAAAGACCTCAGAATCCAGGCTCTTTGCTAACATTTTTTACGACTAGAAAACGCAACTAATGTATGTAACATAGTACAACGTATTCAGTGCTTGAAGCAAGGACCTTAGCTTCCCGTGGACTGTTAGAAATTTAAGTAATTGTTCCTACTCTGGAGTCTACGGTTTCTTGAAACCGATCAATCATTGAATGGTCTGCACCAGGTCTGCACTGTGCAGAACCTCAGGCTCCTGATCTAATTCACACCTTCTCACGCTTAGACAGTTTCGCGGTCTGATGATGAGATAATTTTTGCTGCCTTGCTTTATACCGCCACATCATGGAACAACCAGAAAATACATCGACGTCGACTCCCACCTCTATGCCAGCCGCCGAATGGGACGCTATTGGTATGGCTATCGTTGCAGAGATCGGTGACCATGGCGAACACTCCGCAAGGCGAACTCTGATAATCGGTCCAAACAACCAGTTCTCAGTTCTTGCCATGTGGAATCTCCCTCCTCAGTATCGATGGGACGATGTAGTTCAGTGGGTCCTATCACTACTTCCGATCATTGGAAGCCCCAAGTTAGAATGCATTCTGCGCACCAATGAGACAGGATCACAAGTCTTCTGGCTCAAATTCAAGGAAAAATCCGCTGCCATGACGTTCCGAGGACTAGTGACTGAACGACGGATATCAACTGGAGGACCAATCATACATTGCCCTTTTGTCTTGCCCAGCGACTACGCAGGCGCTAATGGCCGTTCATCCGACTTTTGGACCCCACAACATGGTCTTTCTCACAATCGCCCTCTTGATTCTGCACCTTTCTCGAACCACTTCTGCAGGCATTCTATTACCTCTCCCGGATTGAGGATACGTCTCGGCATGGTCCGCCGCCGACACTGTACGCTAAGCCCTCAAAATCTCATCGTCGTAGAATGAACAGAGCAAACAATCACCGGAATTAGAGAGAATTTGAACTGCAACTTGCTAGCAAGTATCATGTTTTCTTCGTATGTGGCGAGCATTGTTAACCCTGGTACACCTACGACTTGCTTACGACTGTGAATTTAGAAATGCAAAAACTTCGAAGGAATTAGATATGGCGATTCTATTCAAGTTAGAACTGTCCAGAATCAATTCAAGATTTTACTGCTTGAGCTTCACGGAACTGAATGTAATTGTTTTGAGGCATACTCGCTCCCCTTCCCATGCTTGTGAGGTCTAATTTTCATACTTGAGCGAAATGTATTCTTGATCAACATATATTAACAAGAAAGCAAACGGGTCAATTCCTAACAGAACTACTAAATTACTCAACAATTCTCTTAAATTGTAGATAAACTGGCTCGCCAATGGGCCTCGCCTAGAAGGAATTAGATTTATGATTACTCGCTGAACACAAAAAAAACATACCTGATGAATATCATTTCTATCTGGCTGCGGCAGTTGCTTGGGCGTCTTTCCAGCCTTGTCAACAATGTCAAAATCATATCCGGCAAGCATCATGGCCAGAATTAGCTTAATTTCCAGCTTCGCAACTTTCATACCAGTGCACGGGTGGCGACCTACCAAGCAAAATTCTGTCAGGGATGCCACAACAATTTAATTCAAACAGACTGACCGGCTCCCCAGCCTAAGAAAGCAAAGGTGGAGTTTTTATCCTCCTCGCGTCCCGAAGTGAATCGGTCCGGATCGAACTCATCAGGCTGCGTGTAGATTTCCGGGTTGCGGTGAGCGTCAGCGACAGAGTAAGCGACGAAGTCTCCAGGCTTGATAACACCGCGAGACACCGTGAGGTCTTCGAGTAAGTTGCGGCGTAAGGCTATTCCAGTAAAGACAAGGCGAAGGGTTTCTCGGATGACGAGCTCCATGATTGGCATCTCGTCCTCCCAAACCGCAACAGGGACAGCTGAAAGGCGCTTGTGGAGGGGCTCGCCGGACAAGGTGTTGGTATGTTTCTCGATGATAGCGTCAACCTCGGCTTTGGCCTTAACCTTCCATTCGGGATGAGAGGAGAGGAATACCAAAGCCCAGCACGCTAGATAGTCCATTTGTAGTCAGGTCAGACCATTTCCTGACCAGGAAGGACAGTATAACGTACAGTTGATTCCTGTATTTATCACTCCAGCAAAAATAACACTCAGGATAAACTGACGTAGATAATATTAATAGATCGTCCAAGAAAGAATAACGTTTCAACGCACCTGCACAATCTCCGGTGTAGATAACCCTTGGCCTATTAATATGTCGATAGCGTCCGTAGTGGGCACCTTTGCCTCCCTTCTCAAATCAACGTAAGCTTTGAGCTTCAGGAACAATTCCCTTGTAGCGTATTCCTTGTTCTTCTTAGCCCGCGAAGGGAACCAGGGAAGTAGGAGAGCCGTCGGGGTCGCGCTCTTCTCCAGAGTCCAGTATAGCTTCTGGATTTCAGCAATGGCCTCAAGGTCTTTGGATAACTCGTCGCATGATGCCATTCGTGTAGTCATCTGGAAGACAAGCTAAACAGGGTTTTGTAAGAGGTCTGAGGTCCGGCAGTTTGGTATACTCGTAATGAGTAAGCATGCTACGTACATCGTAGATATCCTTGAATGGATCCATTCGTCCTTCCTTCCCCCATAGTTCCATGCGACGATTGACGTCGTCGAAAAGCAATGGAAGGGCTAGAAAACACTGCGTTAGGACCGCATTTAGACTTTCCAGATGATTCTCATCAACTTACTATCAGCTAATCTCCGCTTGTTGGTGAACAGTATGGCAAGTTGCTTGTTAAACCAGGTAACACCCTCATGAGACTTAGCCTTCACATCGATGTCATCCAAGGAAGGCGACTAAATATCGGCTTTAGCATGGAACTTGAAGTGATAATCACAATTACATAAATCATACGCACAGCGCCCATTAAAATCTTATACCCTTCGGTGAAGTCCAAGCTCTTCGAATCGAAGAACGCTTGGCGAGCTTCCTCGCCTCGCAACGCAACCACCTGATGCTAATCGTCGAAAACAGTGAGCAGACAAAGTAGCATCAAGATGGGCGACATACCTGGAGAACTTGAAATCTAAAATGGGGGTCGGGACTCTTCGCGAAGTTGGCCCACAAGAAATCGTATCGCTTGGTGAAGAAAGTCCAAGCTGTCAGAACCGGGAAGCCACCTAGTTTTCTGATCGATCCTTTGGTAGAGCGAGCGAACGAAGCGTAGATTAAATAGGCGGCGACAGCAAGAACAGCGGACGAGCCATAGGCCAGAATTCCGAGCTTGTCTGGCGACAAATTCTCTAATAACGACATGGCGAACTGAAGAAGGTGGAGAAAACACGAACATATACATAAGGCGCCCCTTTATATTGAATGAGAATTCCGTGGGATGATATTATTTCTTACACCGACGTGGTTTCAGAAGATGGTCTCGTACGACTGGACGACTGGACTCGGAGATCCTACCGATACGACATGGCTTCAAGTCATCAAGATGAGTCGTACGGGCCGAATGTGCATACTTATGTATACCATCGAATGCGAGTGGAGAGAATAGATGCGGGAGCGCTAGACGTTTAGTTGCTCAGATATGAATACTTCATGAAACAGAGTGCAGCAACTATCCCTCACGATGAAGCGCCAGCGCCAGCTCGGCCTCGAGCGGTCGCGTTATCGATGAAGGCTCGTTTGTGGTTTGAAGATATGTTTGAGCGATCTGTAAGAATCATCCATGTTCAAAAGGAAGCCTCTGTCTTCCTTCTCATGCATGTCACCTACATAGCGTTTTATCAGTGTGAGAAAGGCAAGATAGAAACTTGCGATGATTTGACGACGATTTCCCCAAGATTTCCCACAGTAAATACACCCGAATTTCAACTACTTACAAGCTGCTTTACATAAAGTGAGGAAAATGTCGCCAGCAGCAAGCGCCCGCTTGACGCACATTTCTGTATTTCTGAGCTCGAAATCTGGCCAATAGCAGACTGACACTGATGTCTCGCACACGTGACCCTGTACCCTCTCCCGTCTGTCTTTGAATTTCATTTTGCGTTCTTCAACATCCTACATTATAATTTTTAGCGCCTCAGAGAACTAGAATCGATAGACAGATAGAACAGAATTTACATTGGGTAATTATCTCTCTCAACAACAAACAACCAGA